>QODF01000049.1:290870-377023 GCA_024372805.1 Oostethus manadensis | reverse complement strand
ATATGCATATATATATATATATATATATGTGTGTGTGTGTGTGTGTGTATATATATATATATATATATACCTTTACTGTAGTGGGCTGCACACAGTGGCCTAGTGGTTAGCATGTTGGCCACACAGTCAGGCGATCTGGAAGCATTTGCATATGCATATATATATATATATATATATGCAATTTCATATGCATTTATATATATATATACACACAGTATATTATATATACTGTATATGCTGTATAAATATATATAGTGGCGATTTTAAGTCCCACTTCAGCAACACATATAGAGTAAATATTACTACAATGAGGAATAATAAACAGCAACTATGTCAACTCTAAACTACTCAACTCAACTCAAAAATCGTTTTACAAAACAAATGCTCCACGGTATGCTGGGAAGCAGGAAGTGCAGTAAGCAATGCTACAATATATTATATTGTAGTAGTTATATTATTTTGATTTTCCGGAAAACGTCAAACCCTTTTTTGTGAATACTTCATGCAGCCCAGCCTCACCAAGACTCCAGGTGCCCCCAGATAAATGGAGTTTGACACCTTTGCTTAAAAGCAAATGCATGCATGCCAAGGTCATTCATTTAATTCCTTGATTTCATATATTTCTTTTTTTCATTATTTATCCCCTCATAAAAAGGATTTCTCCTTCTCTTTTGAACTTTGGATGGTTTTGAGCTTCTTTAAAATGTTTGCCATCATTTGCAACTGGAGCTTACCTTTCCAGGAGAGCAGTCAGTGCCGTCAGCCCATGGCATGTGCTGTGTCCTGCATCCTCTCTGGGCACCTTCTGGGCTGGTACACCACAGCCTCCGACACTGGGTCTAATAGTAAACACACTCATTACTATTCTGTCACGATTATTTATGCCATAGTCCGTAGTATATAAGTAGTGTAGTATTACAGTGCTGCTATTGCACACAGAAAATAACTTAAGATTCAGACTGAGCAGATGTGCAACGCAGCCAAGGATCATAACACAAGCGGCTTCTACAACATCACAGTTTACAGTCCACTTACCATATAAGGGCACACCTGTGTTCCCGGCCCAAATATCAATTCACACTGTTTATTGACATCGTATATCCGCCCAGGCAACTGCTGCGAAAGACTGTAGGGCCTAGAAACGGGTTCGTCGAGCAAGCACTCACCATAGCCTGTGCTATTGAGAAATAGAAATAAAATGACTTAAAGAAAAAAAAAAGAAAATAAAAGACAAAAACAGACAGGAAAGAGCATTCAGTACAGGCATATTGGGTGGTTATTTTTGTGCACATAGAGCCCGGTGTCCACCGACTGATGGACACTGGGAAAAGAGGCTTTGCCTGGCTGCAAGTTTGGTAAGAGACATTTGAACATCTGCCAGATACTATCCTGTTTACCCTTTCTAAAGATTTCGCTCGTCTTTTGTTATTTGTTTGAAGAAACGGGTGGGCTGCAACAGTCTTGAGGGCCCACGGCAGTGTTGTCAAGTGCGTTCCATTCCGCTAACAACACATACTGACTGCACCCCCACTGTTGCCCCTGTATCTCCATGAAATCATTTCATTATCAGCATCTTTTCCCCAAACATGCAATGTATGAATCAGCATTATCTGATTCACTTAGTAGTTATTTGAGCAATTTCTCCAAATCAGAATGCAAACACAATTTAAGCCATGTGTATTTTGGAACGATAGCGAGGAAAAGATTGTGACATACTCGAGGAACTCTGTGATGTACTTCCTGCTACACTTGGACCACATCCAAGGGTTTGTGTTGTAGTTCAGGGTGGGAGCCATTACGTGCTGCTGAATCTTGACACCATCCTCTTTGCATTTGTTGCTGTCATCATGAGGCATGTTGAACCTTGTAGAGAGAACACACAGCATAGCTGTTACAGGTCGTGTGTCTTCTTCTTACAAAAGAGATGCAGCATTGTCTAGTCTTGACCTGGGTCCTTCACTACCTTGGAAACTTTGGGTCGTGTATTTGAAAATGGCAAAAAGAAACAATCCTTCTCAGTGTAGAGCGATTGGTTGAAAATTGTGCATGGAGGTCAGAGGAACAATGTATTTATTTGCCCTTTTACCTCCGGCAATCTTGTGTTAAATATCAACCAACCACAAAGGACAGAGAAAAATGGAAAAATATTAGTTGAACATTGGGCCCACCATACCAGAACACGAACTTCACTTTGAAAAACAATGTTTGAAATGATTATAATTATAATTGTTATAATTAGGGATGCTCCGATCAGGATTTTATGCAGCCGATTCCAATCATCCATGAGTGAGATCGGTCAATGACAATACCAGTCTCATGGATTAACTGTACCAGGAACAGGGCTGCATTGGTCAATTCCAAGGGCCCCTGGGAAATAGCTAATGTTCATTAAACAACAAGGCACAAACAGTGTTTGGAGGACAAGACATAATTAGTATATTGACACTTGAAAAAGTAAGTACGTTTCTGATGGACGTGGTTTTATTCAGTTCGCAATGGGACAAAAACAAGCTCCTAACTAACCGCATTGCTTGTTTGTTTTAAAAACAAAATGTCATTGTGGTAAAAAGTTTGAGTCCGAAGTCGAGAAGCTCTAGACAGCTAGGCAAAGCGTGTGAAGTGAGATGCAAGAAAAGTCTAACACCACTAGGTTTGATAAGTGATGATCAAACACACTGGCATTGATTGGTGTCGCCTGTATTAAGCTGTCAAACAGAAATCATTAAGGTTTTACAGACTAGTGTTGATTCTCACTTCAATTTGGGACAAAGTGCCGTTGTCGGCTCAATACGTGGCACAGCACACGTGCACATTCATGTCACATCCCCGTCGCACGGCGATCGCTTTTTGGAATTGTCTTTGAAAGACGTTTATCGGCCGATCACGTTTTTTTACCGAAATTAGCTGGTACTAATAGGCCTATCAGGGCATCCCTATTTATAATCTTATATCAAAGATTTTTGGTCATTTGCATTCCCTGCAAATAGGGATATCACATTAAAGTGTATTCACCTGAATTTAAGACAACTCTGAATATAAGACAACCAATCTGTTTCAAGGCCTGCTTTTAAAAAAAGAACAAACATAATACATTAATAAAACGATATTATATTTCTAAGACGGTTATTATGCTAATGATCACCGTTATCCTAGAATTTAGCATTGTGGCTCCTCCTCTGTTGTTGTCCAACCTTCAAGGCTGCATTCAGTGTTATTTTCCAACCATCCATTTTCCTCCGCTTATCCAGGTCCGGGTCGCGGGGGCAGCAGCTTCAGTAGGGAAGTCCAGACTTCCCGGTCTTCAGCGACCTCTTCCAGCTCCACCGGGAGGACACCAAGGCGTTCCCAGGCCAGCTGTGAGACATAGTCCCTCCAGCGTGTCCTAGGTCTTCCCGGGGGCCTTCTCCCGACTGGGCATGCCCGAAACACCTCACCAGGGAGGCGCCCGGGAGGCATCCGGACTAGATGCCCGAGCCACCTCAACTGGCTCCTCTCGATGTGAAGGAGCAGCGGCTCTACTCTGAGCTCCTCCCGGATGGCCGAGCTCCTCACCCTATCTCTTAGGGTGAGTCCAGCCACCCTACGAAGGAAACTCATTTCCGCCGCTTGTATCCGCGATCTCATTCTTTCGGTCATGACCCATAACTCATGACCATAGGTGAGGGTGGGAACGTAGATCGATCGGTAAACAGAGAGCTTTGCCTTCCGGCTCAGCTCTCTCTTCACCACGACGGTCCGGTACAGCGACCGCATTACTGCAGATGCTGCACCGATCCGTCTGTCGATCTCACGCTCCAACCTTCCCTCACTCGTGAACAAGAACCCGAGATACTTGAACTCCTCCACCTGAGGCAAGACCTCACTCCCAACCCGGAGGGTACAGTCCACCCGTTTCCGACTGAGAACCATGGCCTCGGATTTGGAGGTGCTGAGTCTCATCCCAGAAGCTTCACACTCAGCTGCAAACCGCTCCAGTAAACGCTGAAGGTCACAGCCTGATGAGGCCATAAGGACCACATCGTCTGCAAATAGCAGAGACGAGATCCTAAGGTCACCAAGCTGGACTCCCTCAACACCTTGACTGCGCCTAGAAATTCTGTCCATGAAGATTATGAACAGAATCGGTGACAAAGGGCAGCCTTGGCGGAGGCCAACGTTCACCGGAAACAAGCTCGACTTACTGCTGGCAATGCGAACCAGGCTCCTGCTTCGATTGTACAAGGACCGAATGGCACGTAGAAGCGGACCATCAATCCCGTACTCCCGGAGCACCCCCCACAGGACACCACGAGGGACACGGTCGAATGCCTTTTCCAGGTCCACAAAGCACATGTAGACCGGTTGGGCAAACTCCCACATACCCTCCAGTACCCTTGCAAGGGTGTAGAGCTGGTCCAGTGTTCCGCGACCGGGACGAAAACCACTTTGCAGCTCCTCTAACCAAGGTTCGAATAACGGTCGTGCACTTCTCTCCAGCAGCCTGGAGTAGACTTTCCCAGGTAGGCTGAGGAGTGCGATTCCCCTATAGTTGGAACACACCCTCCGGTCACCCTAATTTAAAATGGGGACCACCACCCCGTCTGCCAGTCCAGAGGTACTGTTCCTGACTTCCATGCAATGTTGTAGAGGCGTGTCAACTAACACAGTCCCCCAACATCCAGAGCCTTGAGGAATTCCGAGCGGAACTCGCCTACCCCCGGAGCCTTGCCACTGGGGAGTGATTTACTTACCCCAATTACCTCAGCCACGGTGATAGAACTGTCCACGTACGTATCCTCAGACTCTGCTTCCTCTACAGAAGGCATGTCAGTGGGGTTGAGAAGGGCCTCGAAGTATTCCTTCCACCGACCAACTGTATCCACAGCTGAGGTCAGCAAGCCCCTGTCAGCACTGTAAACAGTGTGAACTGGGGGCTGCTTCCCCTTTCTGAGGCGTCGGATGGTGTGCCAGAACCTCTTCGAGGCCGACCGAAAGTCGTGCTCCATAGCCTCACCGAACTCCTCCCACACCCGAGTTTTTGCCTCGTCCACCGCCGAAGCTGCGTGCCGCTTGGCCTGCCGGTACCTGTCAGCTGCTTCGGGAGTCCCGCAAGCCATCCATGCTTGATAGGACTCCTTCTTCAGCTTGACAGCAGTCCTAACCCCCGGTGTCCACCATCGGGTTCGGGGCTTGCCAACCACGACTGGCACCGACCACCTTGCGGCCGCAACTACAACTGGCTGCCTCAGCAATAGAGGCTCGGAATACGGCCCATTCGGACTCAATATCCTGGTCCTCCCTTGAGATGCAGGCGAAGCTCTGCCGAAGATGAGGGTTGAAGACTCGACGAACGGGAGACTCTGCCAGACGTTCCCAGCACACCCTCACTACGCGTTTGGGTCTGCCAGGTCTGTCTGGCATCTTTCCCCGCCATCTTATCCAACTCATCACCAGGTGGTGGTCAGTTGACAGCTCAGCCCCTTTTTGGGAGCTGCTTGAAAATTTCTATTCTTTCTAAGTATATGTCATTTCTATTAGATATGATTACAATAAACGGGTTAATCATTTGTAATTATATAAGCCTGAGATAATATATTGTACATTAAGCGTATTATTTGAAATAGACAGAGGTAGGATTAAATAAGCTTTACTTTTCCTACTCCCTTTGGGCATTGGGAACTGTGAATCCTATTATGTAAGGTATTCCAATGTAATTTGCATGCATGTTCAAATAAATTAAACCAAACCACACTTAGGAGAGCGCCGAAGTGACTATTTTTACGGAAAAAGTACAATCTTATATTCAGGTCAGTGGGGTAATTTATAACATCACTAAGCTGACATAGCCGGAAAGCAAACCTCAAAAACAACAAGCATGTGTGTGTAAGGGAAGTTTCAAAGCCCTTGTAGAGTACAGAATGAATAGTCCTGGCCAGTACTGGACATGTACAGCCCCGCACTGGCCGGCTGCCCCACTCTGCCCTCCTGCTTTGAGCTACTCAGCAGCCCACCTGACAGGTACCATATAACACTGCTAAGCTGTCGTTGTGCATTTTGTCACCACTTGATGCGGATAAAAATGGAATTCAACAATCCCGACGTTTGTTAGTGGTTGGAAAGAGCATTTGTTAGAGATGATGAGGTCTGTAACAGTCTCCAGCATAGTAGGCTAACGGGCCCAGGCTCTGGCTGACTCAAGACTTTGGACAAAACATAGCTTGCACAGGCCCGACAAGGGCAAGGGTCATTAGCTGTGCCTGTAGTTTAAAAGGAATAAGGAAACGTGATCTGTGACAAGCAATAGTAAAGTAAAACACTGTGTAAAAAAAGAGAAACCTCCAGATGTTGTGTCCTTGATCCCCCTCCAGCTTCTTAGGCATGTGCAGGTTCCTAGAAAATGTCTGAGGCGCTACCAACGCAGCTGTATAAGAATGTTGACATAACTCAATGTCACACGCTCCACTTACACGTGGCCCAGTTCATGGGCGATGGTGAACGCTGTGCTGAGGCCGTTGTCCTCGCTGATGCTACAGCTCCTGTACGGATCGCACACGGTGCCCAACTCCGCCAGTCCTAAAAGGTAGGCGGATGACTTCAACTTTATGATGATGAAGCCATTCACACTCACCACACACTTTTTAGGCACTTCTGCACAGTTCTTCACAAGAGATGCATCAAACTGTCTGCCTGTAGTAGGACATAACGGGTTAATCGGCGGGACAATTTAATCTATCGATTGTTACCATTAAAGAATAGAGGTTTACTAAAACAAAGTTGTAGTTTTTGCACTATTCTTCTGTTAAATTGGCATTAACAAGGAGAACTGTGGTACTGACAGGGCATGGGAAAGTAGTTATAATATACTGTATGTATTATTTATATTATATATGGTATTTATTTTGGGTCGCACAATGGCTGAGTGGTTAGCACATTGGCCACACAGTCAGGAGATCTGGAAGACCTGGGTTCAAATCTCCGTTGGGCATCTCTGTGTGGAGTTTGCATGTTCTCCCCGTGCGTGTGTGGGTTTTCTCCGGGTACTCCGGTTTCCCCCCACATTCCAAAAACATGCATGTTAGGTTAATTGGCAACTCTAAATTGTCCATTAGAGTATGAATGTGAGTGTGAATGTTTGTTTGTCTATATGTGCCCTACGATTGACTGGCGACCAGTCCAGGGTGTACCCCGCCTCTCGCCCAAAGCCAGCTAGGATAGGCTCCAGCATCCCCGTGACCCTAATGAGGATAAGCGGTATAGAAAATGAATGAATGGTATTTATTTTATGTTCACATTGTTCATATGCTGCTTGTTCTACACGATTTCTGAAGATAAAGTACACTCATCCCTCTTTTTTTGTGGTTAATTGGTTCCAGACTTCACGGTGATAAGTAAATTTCAGCAAAAGAAGGATTCAATATTAATAAACAGAATATTTTTGTAGTTAAGGAAGGGAAAAACAGTTGATGACTTTTAAATACTGTTTTTATAAAGACGTAGACATGAAATAACACCCCTATAATCACCTTTACTGTCTTTAATTCTTTGTTTACATCACATTGTGCAACACTAATGCGCAGGCTTTGGGATCACTTCAGAGACATTAGTAACGGCCACCGCTCAGCACGTAGGAACCTACCGAGCTAACTAGTTAGCCTCCAATTACTGCTAAAATTAAGAAATGATTTTAAACAGAGTGGGGAAGAAGGACAAAGTAAGAAGCCCAAAACGTACCACTTCCACATGGAATGGGAGGAAAACTTTTTTTTTTTTAAACTCTATCATGTCAGACATGCTTTGGTTGACTCTATGCAGCTCACCACTGCCACCCACAGAACTGGAGTAGAACAGTAACAGTAGAACAGTATACTCATGAGACTGTGCAGGTGTACCTAAACTGACATGTTAGTGTGTTAAATGAAAGAACTCACCCAAGGTGTCACACTTATCCCTCGCTCTGCAAATGTCTTGCCTGTGGGGAAGTACAAAAAAAAAATGTCACTTATGCTGACTTTGAAATGATGTCATATCTTTCAACACACCTCGTGATGAGGATGGCTGTGTCATGGTGCGAGTGGTGGTTATCATCTGGGACATTCTGACTCTGCTGCCAAATGCAGAAGTTCTTCAAAGTGGTCTGTGCATTAAAGGAAACCTGAGGACCATTCTGAGAAAAACAGAGTCAGGTTAGTTCAGACTGAACGGCCATAATGCAGAAAAATGTAAAACTTTAACTTGTAAATGCAGCTGCTTGTTCTTACCAGCTCATTGTTGATTATGACTAACTTGACAATAACAATGTTAATTAGATTTCCAATGCTGGGGTCCTTATAGATGGAAGACACCTGGATAGACGAAAAAAAAGCTTGTTATTATTTAAGATGGCTCAGATATGGGCATACTGTGTAGTTGGGAGCTTAAACTACGATGACGGCTTAAGCCCCTGTTGAGAAAGCAGACACTGCCAAGATCGGTCATCTGAACCTCTCCCCTGAGGACTGATGGCCCCAGACGCCAAGGAGAGCTGCTAATTGAGGTGTCTACGTGACATACCTGAGCATATTTTTTAACATTCATCAAAGCTGCCTGACAAGCGCTGCCTCGGGCTGCCCTCTCTTACCCTTGGCTGTTTGAAAACGGTGTTTACCCCTGCCCTCAGCTGCCCTTTTCCCTCCTGAAGCCCCCCACCGCCCCTCAAAGGTTGGCTGACGGACACGTAGTAGGCACAAGGAGGCTCATTCAGCGTTTGTACCAATGCAGCAGTCCATATTAGACAGCTGAGCATTATTATCGTTGTAAACACAACTTACAATGGACATTAACGTGAGAATGTAGTGCTGCAGGTTGCTGCTGTGATGGTCCACCATCTTGCTGTCGGCCACCAGCATGACTTCAACAAAGCGCGGGTAGCTGAGGAAGCGCTTTGATCGCTTGTGAGGTCTTGAGTCGCCGCTGTTGCTGTCGTTTGCTCCGACATCGCCGCTTTGTGATCTGATCACGGCATCACCGGACAGACGGGCACTTAGTGACTCCACATCATTTAATATACTGGCGCTGGGAACGGGTGCCTTGTCTGAGGTCACCCCAGCTGTTGGCTTCCTGCTCGGCTTATGCCTCATATGTCTGTGTTTATGTCCTGGAAAAAAGGCAAGAAGGGATGAGAAACGTGTTAATATGTATGCCGGAGCCAGCTGGGAT
The DNA here is from genome assembly GCA_024372805.1 of Oostethus manadensis. Lineage (NCBI taxonomy): Eukaryota > Metazoa > Chordata > Actinopteri > Syngnathiformes > Syngnathidae > Oostethus > Oostethus manadensis. Next base: position 367,849 of record QODF01000049.1, on the reverse strand, counting down.
AGGCTCCAGCACACCCGCGACCCTAATGAGGATTAAGCGGTATAGAAAATGGATGGATGGATGGATGGAACTATATGGGGAAAAGAATGCCATGCAAGTAACTTATAGCACAATTTGTTTCTCTCTTTTTTTCTTGTTGCAGCTTAAATAGTGCTGAAAGCTGCCTGGAGTGCCTTTTTCTCCCAAAAGAGGGCAAAGAGTTCAGGCTAGGTAAACTTGGCACAAGGCCATAAAGAAAGTAGCACCAGCTGAAGTGTACACACCATTAAAAAGACCCATCCAACTAGTACTACCACAAACAACAATAAAACCAAGTAAGAGAATGAGTCTCGAATGCATTATTTGCATTGTTGAACTTGCAAACTAAACAAACTAAAGAAAAAAACAAATACTATGACCGCACACACACACAAAATGACATCAAACATTTGGCAGAAGACAACGAGAAAACATGTAATGTGCTTTTGGGCCATGGTGGCCAATGCAAGTCAACAGCAGTTAAGCTGGTACTGTAACTTGTGCAATGCATAAACGTACAACTCATCAGTGCTATCTTAACACAAGGGGCATCCATGCTGATCCAGCCCTATTACAGACCACTCCAATTGGTGATGTGGGGTCACCAATTAGTAATGTAATTGTCTAATTTGCATAATAGGACACGATACAAACCTTAGGCCAGGGTGCAGATTTTCAGACAGGTGAAACTAAACGTTTTGGTTTGTGTCATAAGAAATGTGTGACATTAGCTCCTATTTCGAAACGGTATTTAACAATGCACCGTGAAGTTATTGCCCATTTCTTGCTGCACTTAATGGCACGCATTCTTGATGTTTCCGGGCTGCTTGATTTTAAAGCCGTGTTATTGCCGTGTTTGATATCTCACTCTATTGGGGAACAGATTTGTTATAATGTGCGACAAAGCCCGCTGTATTATGTGGTTTGTTGAAAAGCAGAGTTACAATGCCTTGCGGACTGTAAAGACGAGCCATACAGGCAGTCCCGTTATAATGTGTTCATGGGCGAAGGCAACAGTAGCGGCAAGTGGGGGAAAACTGTCGTCATTTCAATTACACGCATCCCATCCCAAAGGCCTTGATGCTGACATAAACTCCATAGTCTTGCTTTAATGTTGGACTTTTGCTTATTCGACACTTTCAAGCTGACACAGCTTTGCCTTCATGCAATTCGCACTACATGTTGGTGGTAGTGGGTCAAACCCCGCTTCCTTATCAAAAAGTCAGAGGAAGCCAAAGAGTCAACAGGAAGTTCAGCCAGTAAACTGAGATGGGATGATACAAGGGAGAACTTCCAAATGAGTTTTCCTGTGTGCATACTGCTGTGCAGCAGCTGGAGGATTATTTTAAACACTATATTCATGTACGGAAATTAAACAAGCCATTTCAAGAACCTATTCAAATCGAATCTGTTTATTTTGTGGTCAGATAAGACACGTACATTCTGATTATGCTACAATCACTACAAGAACTCAGTATTTTATAATCACGTCCTGAGACTGGTGATTGTGAAGACTGCAGGAGGGACGCAACTGCTGACATCTGTGGGAACTCATTTAAAGGTCTGATAAGTGACCGCACACCCGTGCACACTTTAGAGTAGGAAGGGCTGCGATGCACACAAACTCATCTACTTTACCTGAAGTGTCACAAGCTGCGCTCCCTCCAGATTTCTGTTTCTCGGCTGCACTCTTCCTGTACACAATATGAGGTTTTGTGTGTTCCTCTTCATAATGTTCTCCTTGATAGCTTTGGAGGGGCTCGACAAAATACTCCCCTTCTGGAGACCTGAAGGTACCAAACTGAGAAAAAGAACACAAAACAGTTTATCTTCATGCAGCTATTTAACCATCTTAACAGTTGGGCGCAACGGGGAATGTCATCAAGTTCAGTTGGCTTTTGTCAACATCAAGATGTTATTCTATGATGCATTTACATTCAAATATTTATGGTTGACAACAGACAAATGTGCTTAATTCACCCGAGAAGAGGTTTGGGGTGAATTTGCATGCATAAAAGAACGGTGATGGCTATCAGACCAACACAGAGATTGTATACCGTCATGCGTTCTTGGCAAGTCCTGTTGCATGTACAGTCCTTCACATGGCACATTTAATGTTACGGGATAACGCGATAAAGTGCATGCCAAAACAAGCACTTTCCATGTGTTGCTCGCTGACAGGAGAAGGCCTGCAGGGCTCACGGGGTCTTACCCAATATCATATGCTGTACGGTAAGACGTGGTGATGCAGCAGGGTGCTTTTGTACATGAGGCCGTCTTCCTATGTGTCCAAACGTTGAGAGACCTTGGAAGTTTAGATTCCCTTCACGACATGTGCTGAATAATAAAGTGCCAGCGGTGGGTTTCCAAGAAACTAATGTGCCCCCCAAGCTTTGTAGAATGTTGCAAATATTTATTTGAGTTGGCATAGACAGAACTGGGCCATAACTCTTGTTTGTCGTCCCACCACAATCACTGGGAATAAACCGGAGAGAAAGCACGCCCACTATCGCTTTCTGGTGGCCTGGGAGTGGTGCGCAGTGATGACGCCACAGCCCCCCTCCCCCCGTTACGCCAGCCGTAGTGGCGTGCGTAAAACGTCAGCAACTCCCCGGGGGACTAGCGGCATGGCTGGAAGAGCAGCTTTCATCAGACGTTGATACGTGACGCAGCCATTTGCTGACTTGACACTTATTCTTCAGCACACACACACACACACACACACACACACACGCAATCACGTTTGTAACTTTTCACGAGTGTGCTCACTGCATGCTGGGGGCGCTCTAAAGTCGACTAGTACGCGTTGGTTGCGACTTTGAAAGACGTCGGCCAAAGCGTTAGAACGTTAGGAAGTCACGTGTTCGGAGGCTGCGTGCGTAAAAACTCACCAATCCTGCGCACAGACTGATGACCGCGGCGTGCTCCGCTTGCGCGTTGACTTGTCCTTTATAGAAGCAGTGTCTTAATTCCGTGTCCTCACCCTCCTCTGCTCCCAAGCCCGTTGTGTTATCTCCTCCGGGTACTCCGAGTATTGTCACAGTGTAGAGGGGCGCGAGAAATCCCGAGTCCAGCGTAAGGTTGAGGTGATAGTTCTGTCCGAAAGCGGAGATCCTGTAGTGAATATTTGGAGAGGCCCAGTGCTCCGTGGTGTTATCCTCGTCCAAGCTTCGTCGTTTCCTCTTGAAGTGCACGCTGCTTGGAAACTTTTCACCGGCTTCGTCCACTCGCACCGGCGTTACGATCTCATGGGCGCCGATCTCGTCCGTCTCTGCGGGGGGGGGGGGACACACGCAGCACACACTCATTCATTCTCTGTGTTGCATGGAGCTGCAGTGCGAAGCCGCAACATTACCTGCGCTTGGCTTCAGGAGAAGTGTCCCTGCGGTTGCGTCTACATTCGATAAATCAGGGAATAACAGGAACCCCAAGCCCCAAAAGAGCACATGCATGATTGTCCACGTTCAGAGAAGAGAGGCACCCTGTATTCCTGCAATAATAAAACCTATAATAATAATAATAATTTAAAAAATACTACTAATAATACAAAAATAACGGCAAACTATTCCCCCGGTCTCGCCAGCCTTGCCGCCCCGGGTCCTCCTGCCACATCCAAGGGTATTATCCTCGACTCTTGTGTGGATGTTCTCTGGCCGCCGAGGTGCACTGCTGCTGGGACGTGAGAGCTCCGCAAAATCCCAATCCAGCATGCATACTGCAAAGAGGGGTGGGCTGCTTCAAAGCGGTCTCCTCTGCAACACAGTGTGTGTGAGTATTGCAAGTCTGCACCAGCTCTCTCCCCCGGCGAGGGGGAGCACTGAAGCCACTCCCGTTCACTACACGCACTGAAGGGTGGTCGCATGTCCGCCGGTATGTTGGTGCTGCCTGCTTCTCAAGTGCCAGTGTGGTGTATGTTTTAATCACCGGCAGCCAGGGGTCCCCCATGAGCACAGTGGCCCAAATCATTTCGTGTAAGAAATGGAAATAATGGGACAATAACCTACTTTCAAAAGTTTGGAGCTCATCTGGTTCTAGGTGGAGCGGAAACTTGCAGCACTGCAGAACCGTGACCCTGACAGTGAAGCCGGGGACCATATAGAAAATACCTGCCCTTGGGCGACTGGGGAGTTAATCTTTGCATGGCGGGAGACTTAATAGTTGATGGAGGTGAGAAAATGCAAACTGGCAAGCAGCAGGGCCATATACAGTAGTGGTTTGGGGTATTAAGTAGGTGCTGGAAAAAGGATTGAGAGGGGATAATGCTAATGGATTTATGAGCTATAGTGCCCTCAGTGGGACAATACATCTTGTATGAAAGCCTTTATAGGTGCTTTGTTGTGTGGAGGATCAAAGAGTGGGCTCTCCAGTCCCATTCATTCAACCCACCCCCCCGACCCAACACACATTCTGTACACTCGTAGTGCACAGCATCCGACTTCTTCTGGTATGAACTACAATTGTTGATTCAGGGTTTCAATGGCACCTCTCTTGTGGAATCATCTGAAAGTCAAACAACTGAAAGTTAAACTATATAAAGACAGCTGGGATAGGCTCCAGCATACCCCCGCAACCCTAATGAGGATAAGCGGCATAGAAAATGGATGGATGGATGGATGCATCTTCATAAAATTATCATCCATGACGTTGTATAAGACATCAGGCGATTGTGCTGGACCTCAGTTCAGTGAGTGTCGGGACAGTTTTGGACAGCAAAAGAAGGAGAAGACTCAACAGGGATTATTCAAAAACCAGCAACATGAGATTAAGATGTGAGGAGATGGGAGACACAGGTAGGAGATAAAATAATCAGACTCATTCAAAGAAGTAAAACTCACACTTGAATGTCTGTGTTGTCACTTGTTATCAGCGTTATTGTTGATTTCACGTTTTGCGGTGGTTAACTTCTTTTTACACTTGTAATCTTTTAGAAAATACCTGCTAGGGGTTGACTGGTGAGTTAATCATCAACACCAATAACCTTCGTATTACACATCTGTCATGGAGATAAGACTGGCACGTACCAAGAGTGGTTAACATCTTTTTACACTTGTATGAGGGTTAAGGAGGTTAAAATGTGACTGCGCAATAAATAATAATTATATGATGGCAGCTATTTCACTGTTATTATTTCCTGCAGGAATGGACTGAATGGATGGAGTGTACATTCTACATTCAATCTAAATGAGAGAACTAACTACCAACTGTATGGAGGCATATTCAGGATTCAAGATGACAACACAATGAAAGGGGGTGTACAAACCGTGATCTTCCCTAACACGGGATCTATCACTACTTTGGGAGTGTTCCAGGATCTTCTTTTACCCCTTAAAATTGTGAAGCTAAGTACCTCCTACTCTTGCGCACTTAAAAAACATAACTCTTTTTATCTTAATTAACTAAATCATGGTTTTTTGGTTATTCCGGGTCAAAATGTGTATTTTACATGGTCACGTTTTGATGAAGTTTCACATGAGCACTGAAAAAATTGAGAAGTCATCATGCTGCATTTTTTTTATTCCGGTCTGATGTTGGTATTCTCCTGTTTGAATGGGTTCAGTTTGAGTTTCACTTTTTGGTCCACTCACGAGGATTATGGTTTAAGTCTGCATATTCATCTAGTACCAAATTGAAGGGGAAAGACAGGGGATAAAGGGGAAAAATTCATGATAAAGCGGTATCCCAAATGGAAAAATAAATACAACCAACGATAGAGACTCATTTTCGGAGGAATCACCGCTGCACTGTGTAGGGATTTGAACACCAACATAAATGAAATCTTAATGCACACTCTTAATGCACAAAATAATCATCAAACCTACTTAAAGTTGTTCATATTTTGCACACAGAGCAATTAACAACTTCATGCTTTGTCTCCTTTCTGCTTCTCCTTGCACCTTGAGGCGTTCAGGGACACTCAAAATTGTGAGTGTTAGGCACGAATTGTTTTTCATTTTTATTCATGTACCTTGGGCGTAAACCATTGTGGTCATAGCTGGTCTCAAGTCCTTTCGGACAGAAATGTTTACACTCATCCCCCGCATCTCACTAACAGTGACGGGTCGTCGAGTCATCACAGCAGCCCTTGCTGCATCACTGCAGGTGTTTTCTGATGTGCCATGACCTGTGTGACCTTATCTTGTGACAAACACCAGCAACTGGCCCATGACTTTACAGACCATTTGTGTTGTGTAACCAGTGTGCAGAACTATTAATTAGGGAGGTTAATTTGCACCTGCTGGTCCAATCTCACTGAAGTGCCTGCAGATGATGACATTTGCCGGCTGGATCTTCACAAGCAGACTGGCCATGGCACTGTGTGGCTTCATCGTTCAGCTCGTTCCATCCATCCATTTTCTTCCACTTATCCAAGGTCCGGCTGCAGGGGCAGCAGTGTAAGCAGGGAAGCCCAGACGTCCCTCTGCTTGGCCACTTCGTCCAGCTCTTCGTGGCGGATGTCGAAGCGATCCCAGGCCAGCTGAAGGACATCAGCTGGCCTGATGAGAGACATTTGTCTCTCCAGTGTGTCCTGGGTCTTCACCGATGCCTCCTACCTGTTGGACGTGCCCTGAACACCTCCCCATGGAGGCGTCCGGTAGGCATCCTAACCAGATGCCCGAGCCACCTCATCTGGCTCTTCTCAATGCGGAGGTGCAGCGGTTTTACTCTGAGTCTCTCCCAGATGACAGTGCTTCATATCCTATCTCTAAGGGAGAGCCCATCCACCCTGCGGAGAAAACTCGTTTTGGCCGCTTGTACCCGCGATCTTGTCCTTTCGGTCACTACCCAGAGCTCATGACCATAGGTGAGGGTAGCAACGTAGATCGACCGGTAAATTGAGAGCTTTGTCTTTCGGCTCAGCTCGCCCTTCACCACGACAGACCGGTGCAGAGTCCGCATCACTGCAGATGCTGCACCAATCCACCTGTCCATCTCACGTTCCATCCTTCCCTCACTCGTGAACAAGACCCCGAGGTATTTAAACTCCTCCACTTGAGGCAGGACCAGGCTCAACCCTATCCTCGAGATGGCACTCCACCCTTTTCCGGGCGAGAACCATGGACTCAGACTTGGAGGTGCCTATTGCCATCCCAGCCGCTTCACACTCAGTTGCGAACCGATCCAGTGAGAGTTGAAGGTCACTGCTCGATGAAGCCAGCAGGACCACGTCATCTGCAATAAGCAGAGATTTAATCCTGTGGCCACCAAACTGAAACCCCTCAACACCCTGACTGCGCCTAGAAATTCTGTCCATGAAAGTAATGAACAGAATTGGTGACAAAGAGCAGCCCTGGTGGATTCCAACTCTCACTGGAAACGGGTCCGACTTATTGCCGGCAATGTGAACCAAACTCTGACACCGATCATACACGAAACGAACCGCCTGGATTAGGTGGTCCGATACCCCATATTAACGGAGCACTCCCCACAGTATTCCCCCAAAACACGGTCGAATGCCTTCTCCAAGTCCACAAAACACATGTAGACGGGTAGACGGCAAGCTCCCATGCAACCTCAAGGACCCTTCCGAGAGTATAAAGCTGGTGTACAGTTCCACGACCAGGACGAAAACCACACTGCTCCTCCTGAATCAGAGATTTAACTATTCGGCGGATCCTCCTCTCAAGAACCCCTGAATAGACCTTACCGGGAAGGCTGAGGAGTGTGATCCCACGATAGTTAGAACACCCCCTCCAGTCCCCCTTCAGTCCAAGGGCACCGACCCTGATGTCGACGCGATGCTGCAGAGTTGTGTCAACCAGTACATGCCCACAGCCTCCAGGGCCTTAAGGAACTCCGGGCAGATCTCGTCCACCCCCGGGGCCTTTCCACCACGGAGCTTTTTGACCACCTCGGTAACCTCAGCCCCAGAGATAGGGGAACCCGCCTCAGAGTCTCCGGGCACTGCTGCCATGTTGGAAGACGTGTTGTGGGATTGAGGAGGTCTTCAAAGTATTCCCTCCACCGGTCCACAACATCTTGAGTTGAGATCAGCAGCACACCTGCTGCACTGCTTCCCCCTCCTGAGACGGAGGATGGTAGACCAGAATCTCTTTGAAGGCATCCGGAAGTTAGCTGACCGGTACCTGTCAGCTGCCTCCAGAGTCCCATGGGCCAAAACGGCCTGATAGGACTCTTTCTACAGCTTGACGGCATCCCTCATCACTGGTGTCCACTAACGAGTTCTGGGATTACCGCCACGACAGGCACCGACCACCTTACGGCCACAGCTCCGATCGGCCAGATCGACAATGGAGGCACGAAGTATCGCCCACTCGGACTCAATGGCCGATGCCTCCTTCAGAACTTGGTCAAAGCTCTCCATCAGGTGGGAGTTGAAACTCCTTCTGGCAGAGGACTCTGCCAGACGTTTCCAGCAGACCCTCACAATGCGTTTCGGTCTGCCAGGTCTGACCTGCATCCTCCCCCACAATCGGAACCAACTAACCACCAGGTGGTGATCGGTTGACAACTCCGCCCCTCTCTTTACCCGAGTGTCCAAAACATTTGGCCGCAAGTCCGACGACACAACCACAAAGTCAATCATCGAACTGTGACCCAGAGTGTCCTTGTGCCAAGTGCACATGTGGGCACCCTTATGCTTAAACATCGTGTTCGTTACAGACAATCCGTGACGAGCACAGAAGTCCAATAACAAAACACCGCTCGGGTTAATATCAGGGGGGCCATTCCTCCTAATCACACCTCTCCAGGTCTCACTGTTGCAACCGACATGAGCGTTGAGCGTTGTCGCCTCTCATTGCCGGCAACACCAGAATGGAATGAAGTCCAGCCCCTCTCGAGAGGACTGGTTCCAGAACCCTTACTGTGTGTTGAGGTGAGTCTGACTATATCTAGCCGGAATTTCTCCACCTCATGCACCAGCTAAGGCTCCTTCCCCGCCATAGAGGTGACATACCATGTACCGACAACTAGCTTCTGTAGCCGAGGATCGGACCACCTAGGCCTCCGCCTCCGGCCGCAACCCAGCTCACTTAGCACCCGACCCCTTTGCCCCCTCCTACGAGTGGTGAGCTCATGAGAGGGGGGACCCACGTTACCTTTTCGGGCTGTGCCCGACCGACCCCATGTATGCAGGCCCGGCCACCAGACGATAGCCATTGCGCCCCACCTCCAGGCCTGGCTCCAGAGGCGGAACCCCGGTTACCCGCGTCCTGGCGAGGGAAAACGAAGTCTAATGTTTTTAATCATCATCAGGGTCATCGTTCAGCTGACAACACATTTGTGGTATATAAGAGGCAAGGGCATAAAATTTCAGCTTGTATAAAGTTTTCATATACTGACCCAGGAATGACATATGACTGTTTTATATTGTCAGAACGTTCAGCTCGTTCTTTGACACAGATATCTGTGGCCATGGAGAAAACACATTTTTTCTAAATATAACAACATTTTCAACCCATGCTGTCTTTGTTGGAAATAATCTTAAGGTTGGCTGGAATTGTAGCATTTGGTTTCACAAGATGATGATTTTCATAGACTCGAGGTCCTCAGAATGTATTTTTTTCACTTGTTTTTTGTTTTATCCGGCTACAAAGTCAAACACCGCCATGGCAGGTCAAACAGTTTTAAAACATGCTTTTTAGCTCAATTAGTGGCTTTTCCCAGAACTCTCCATAAAACACTTTTACAACACAGAGGTCACAGGTATGTAAAACAGTTAGGTGGTCCTGGTCTTATAGACCAGGGTAGGATGTGAGACCAATATAATGTTATTATATTCATTTATTGATATTATATTATATCATATCCAATTACTCTATAATTCCCTATGTCATAGATATAGTTTCAGCCTCAGGCTCGAATTGAACAAAGACTTCATATTTCATGTCACTGTCATTTTGTCCCGTCAATATGACAAAAGGAATGAAGGCTTTAAAATCCCACCATCTCCAGTTGGCTGGCGCCTTTCCATCTTTCTCAATGGGGCCGTCATTACAGTACGGGGTGTGTGTGTGTTCGTGTGTGTGTGTTCTCAATGGTCACAGAGGTCATCGGAGTCATCCCTCCCTCACTTGTGTGCAGGCTGCATCATTCAGGGCAGCTATCAGCAGTGTAAACTTCACTTCCCCTCCAGATCAGATAATAAGCCCACAGGGAGTGGAAAGCTTGAATGAAGTGGCCAAGCCCGGACCGGGATTTCAAAGAGATACACTTTAATTGTGGATCTTTCAAGATCTCCTTTTACTCTCTCTCAGCCCCACCCAATCTGACTCTTGGACAAGTGAACTTGTCCTCTTGAGAAAGCAATCTCAATGTTCATAGATTTATCACGAGTAATTTACAGTACAAACTAGTATTTTACATTGGGTAGAACTTTACTAAAAGCTTGACAAACCTGGTAGGGCTACTTCGAACATGAGGCTGTACTGGAATGGACTGGAGCTTATCTCCTAACCTGATAGTGCTCCCAACAATCTACCCCAAAGAAGAAAACTCAGTGGATTTACCCAAACCTTATGCCAAATATCTTGCCTAGTCCTAAGATAAGTTACAACTAAGCATGTCCAATAATATTGGACATATTGGTCGGTTTTTAGTTTTTTTTCCTTATAATGAAAAACATTTTTCAAACAATGCCGTAAAAAAGAGAATGAGGGAGAGAATGGCCTTTACTTGTCACTTATATTGGGTACAAGCAAAATTGTGCAATCATCCAGCCATTCCAATAGACTCAATACTCAGTTGTGTCCATTCTGGTCTCTCAATCGAACCTTCTGCCCTTGCAGAGCTGAGGCTTCTCCAACATGTTTTCCTTGTTGTGATTCACAGGCCCAGTGCTAACGGCTTTCTCCACCATATCAGTCATGAAGGTCACCTGTTGGGGCACATTGAACCCCTGCGTCTGTCTTACAAATTCTGCGATACACCAGAAAAGTGCAGCAGACCTGTTATCATGGTTCCGAATAGGTAGAAGTCTTTGGTGTCATCCGCGAAAAGAAGAATTGGCCTTTCAAGACAAGACCTTTCTCTTCCCCAATTGTCCATCACGGTGAACGCTCCGTCTGGGCAGACAGGTTCCACCGAAAGATTTTGTCAATTGCATGGAGAGACCAGTTGATCAATTCCATGATTTAGATTTGGAGAGCAATGTGGAGAGAGGCTCATAAAAAGTACGAAGCAGGACTAAAACGAGACAAAGAAGCAAAACAGCGAAGATAAGGGAGAGGAGAGGGGAACGATGTGTCCGCTTTCGTTGACAGCGAGCAGAAGAAGACGTATATAGTCCTATGGGCTCCGGTATTTTCCAGCTTGCAAAAGATGACTTCATCAAACCACGTCTGAAGGGTGTAAACAACCGTAGGTGGATCGTAACAAGCTTGCTTACTCCCGACTAATGTTATGTCTGTGGCGTCTCCTTTGAATATTAAACCTGAAATTTGCATAGCGTTGGATTTGCAAGGCACAACCAAGACTTGTTCCGTCAATACTTCCAATTCCCAGTGCAAAAGCCATCAATCATGTACTGTATCTCACTGGATAACCTGCCCTTTTCTATCACGCAAGACGCCGAATTCACCAAACTTGTGGAGTTCCTTGAGCCACGTTTTGCCAGATGTTTTACAATGTTGTTTACAGCCATGTTAAGAAGCCAACTACTGATGCTGTATCCATTAGCTTCACAACAGATGTGTTCCACGACAGGAGATATGTGATGTTACACGTATTGGAATCGGAACTTGAGAGTTGGACAATATTGGAAAACAATCTGACATCCCTAGTAACAGCACTAATTTATTATGGACACAGTCGAAATGTTTTCCTGAGTAGGTAAAAACTTTCTCGAAGCTTTCCTCTGCTCAGCAGTTTGTATTGCGTCATCTTATCTTGCTGTGTAAACCATTCTCAGACACTGCTATTATCTGCTACATTTGTGTGGCCCTAATGCTGTATTTCGTTATAAAACTTAGTCCTGAAGCAAAAATGGTACCTCCCTGTAACTTGAAGCATTATTTCTGTGGTTGCACACTTAATACATACAGCATTTCAACCTGGCAGTAATTGGGTCCAAACCCAAAGACACTGACACACATGGCTCCCCCAAACACTTGCAGGCATAGGCGAACAACCGCAGACAAACACATACAGATGGTCACACATGTTCCATCGTCAAGCTATGACACATGTCCTCACTTTTGTTAACGAGCCAGGCTCAGCTTTACCAGCGAGTTGCCTGTGGTTCTGCAAAAGTGCTTTCGAGATGGCCCTGGGCAGGTTTCGCAGTGGGTCAACGCTTAGAAGCGAGACAGCTCAACATCTGAAGAGCAATTAGTGTCTTTGAAAAGCTTACAGTCCACAAGAGATGGTCCTAGTTGCTGCTCAAGCGGTACAACAGCTGTCAGCAGCTCCCAAATACGTCAGAAGGCTTTTGGTATATTTGTCTCTCTTTGGATCAGCAACACACACACACACACACACACACACGCACACAGATCAGATTAATCAACTGAAGAGACGAGTGGGCAGTGCACTGTGACATGGTTGGAGATCATGTACGACACTCATAGAAATTGTGAATCCCCGAGTTCCAGCAACGGTTCAGTACTTCCAAGAACTTCTGTGTTTACAGTAGTGGAAGGCACAGTGAGTCATTCCCTTCCGTGTTGTACCAGGGCATGTGTGCCTTCATATCACATTTATGTTGAGTGCACGCTGATGGGGAAGTGATGAGGTTGAAGAGTACAGCGCACACAAGTGGGGGCTTATCTGGGTTCCAGTATGCCTCACTGATACGATGTGGTACAGATTCTGGCTCGCTGTTTGCAGTTAGCAGGTATACCACACACCACTTCTCTTTGAGTGACAAGAAACCATCCATCTCTGTACTTTAGGATCAGTCTGTCTTGCTTCTTTTGTGTTGTTGGATGTACTTTGGAATTCTGGGTCAAGGGCTCTTTTAGTGGCTGTCAGGGCTTGTAGAATATGCTGGCCCAAGTCCCGCTGGCAGGGTTACTGTGTAAATAGGTCATCTTGCACTGAGAGGAGTTCACTACAGCTGACAGGCACAAGGCCATGTGTAGTAGTACTATAGCTTGTTGTGAATGTAATCGCAGGAGTGCCAAAATTAAATGGAAATATATGTGGAAATATAAAGACAATCACTAATTTTGGAAAATGTTAATAATAACAAATTCTGTCATTAAGGGCAAAAAGATCCAAGCACACACACATAAATGCATAGGAGTGCGGCTGCCGAACCTGTCTCTCTCTTCGAGTGAAGCCGGGTCTGAACACGCTCCCATTTGCAGTGAGCAACAAGCAAAATGTGCCCAAAAAACAAAGTTAAAATATCATTGGAACTTGAAATGGTGAAATGTGAAAATAATTTCCCAATAACAGAAAACTAGATTCATCATCTCTTCACCTAAATGTGTCCAATTATTCATTAACCATCATAACTATATAGCCAAGATTACACCGCATGCGCTGTGGCAAGAAAACAAAATGGAAACGTAGCATTTAAAAGATGGGAAGAAACTTGCACCACATATTCAAACTCGTGGCGCGCTCGCCTTAGTGACACACGCCTCCATCTGCCGGGGCGCCGCATACCTCAGCCTCCCTGCCTATGCCGCGCCATGAGGGCTCAAAGCCGGACAGGCGATGAGTCCCTAGCCCCTTTCCACCCTAGTTCTCCTGACTTCCTGAGATCCCCCCGGAGGAGCCCAGAAATAGTGTGTGCTAAAATGGGGAGCGAACACCATCACCTCATCACATTTTGCCAAACAATGCAGCAAACAATGAAGGACACAAGAATGTATTCATGCAAAGTCATTTGGTGTAAGAATGCAAATAGACATGTTATAAGCATTATTTTAATTTATTGTGTCTGATGCAGAAGATAAGCTTTCATTGCTTTTCCATCATCTTGTTTTAAGCTATTTTATGTCTTCATGCATTGCACTAGCCGCACTCACACAATTGGAGCGAATTGTTTTAACAACACGCACTGTTATTCGCCTGAATTTGCCAAACATTGTACAAACATACTGCGGGTGTATTTGGTTAGATTCGTTGTGTGACCCCCATCTGCTTACCGGAGGTGAAGCTGTCTGTGGGTCACGTGCTTGCAACCTAGCTTTTACCTGTTACCAAAACTACTCCTTTTTCCATGAAAGGTTGTGGTTATATGCAAGCACCCACATAATTGTGGTGCACATTGGAATAAAAAATATATTATTTTGTGGCTGTTTGCTCTCATTGTAACTATCAACCCCCCCAACCCCCCTCAGAATACAGAGGTTACGGTCTCGTTCATACTTGACCATACCATCCAGCAAATTATGCAATGCATTTTACATTTGTGCCAGGTGTTTTCAAATTGTTGTACCTAACTTTTGGCATGAGTAGTGTTTCATAACCCTGACTTGAGACTACTAGCAGAGCTACTTTATGTCATCTTTTTTAGGATAAATATAAAGTACTCCTGCTTTTCCAGGTCAAATTAGGGTCAAATTCAAATGGAAACTGGATTTATTTTAAAGAGCCATGCAGATGTAGTGTGGAACACATTTTTAACCATTTCTCCTGAATCAAAGCACAAATGATGATACACAGCACGTACACAAAGTGATGTTTTAGACAGCCCATGTTCAGTGCCCATAAACAGTCTCTAATTTACTACTGGTTTCACAAGGAAATCCAAAAAAACTGCCTTATTTGGGTCATCAACGCTACATTGTGGTTAGGTAAGGCATTAAAACCATGCTCAGGAACTGTTTTGGCCTCAGTCTTCATGTTCAAAGCATTATCAATGCACCACTCATTTTTCACATACTTTTTACCTAAAAGATGTCTTTAAAGCGCGCTTCCTCAAAGAAATGCTCAAAGAAATGATTGTTCAGGCTTACAGGGACACAGGCATTTTGGACAGCATGGATGGCAACAGCAGTGGAGAACAACCTCCTTCCGAAAGGCAGGAAGTGAAATACAACAAAGCTTGAACTGATAGGGTTAGGCTGTTTCCCATAATTTAACATTTGATCCTGGGTCCCGTGGAGTCTTTCCATCATCGATGTGAAAGGCTCAAACTAGAGCTCATTGTCTGTCTCAATCTAATCTGTCATAAGCCATTTAGGACTGTCATTTAACAATGAAATTAGCTAGAAATTATTCTCAAAATCTGATTTTGAGAATGAATAATTTTATTTTGATTTTAATATGGCAGAGTGAATGGCACCAAGTTATTTTTGTGACTTGAGCGAATCAGCAATCTTGAAATATAAACATCCACCCAAGCAATTTTACCGATCCCCAGCAACTTTGTTAAAAACGACTAGGAACGGAGGGTAACATTTACATATGAATAAATAAATACATTTATGATGGGGGCCGGAAAAATGAGCTTCTCCTCCTTGAATGACCAGCAGCCAGCAGATGTCAAATGTGGGGTTCACTGATACAAGAGAGCAAACCCTCAAGGCAGTTGGTAAGTTAAGAACACATGACTAAAGAGACCAGACCCAGGTAGTAATCAGCCAAAAAGGCGCTCCAAACACACTGTTCCACTTAGATTGTTGTCATCAAATAGAACACTAATGCTTTAAAGTCTGAAGATTTGTTTAAAAGTCCTCATTCTGGTTCATCTCATAGGTATTTGATTTGGTCGAGGTTAATGCGCTCATGTTAATTCCTCCATGCATTAAAGCGCAAAGTCAAGAACCTTCCCATTCAGAGATTTATACACAGGGTTTACATGCAGAGACAGATTAGCATTCACACATACGGTCAATTTAGAGTCCACCAACCCATCAAGAAACATGTAACACATAAAGATCACTGCTACAGTAACCAAAACACACATCCAAAAACCCCCAACATGTTTAAATACAAGCACAATGCTTCAGGTTTGACAGCTACAGCATGTGCCTTATTCTGATTGACAATGAAGGGCTTTAGAAGCATGTCAGATAGCCAGGATCCCTTTAGATTGCATCCCCAGGAAATAGTCCTGACCCAGTCAGATGCAAACACGAGTCTATGGAGGAAATTGGACACAGCAGACAGGAAAGTTTGGTCATAAAAATCCAACTTGTTGATAGTGTAACATAACAATGTCAGTTTTTTTTATTTATTTATTGTTTTTAACATATTTTCCTAGAGGTCACCAACTGGACATGAAACCAAGCCTGGTGTCTGTCCGATGAGTGAGGCCTTACTCTAGAATTTTGTGCACATCACACCAGCTTGCACAAATAAAGGGCAAAATTGTTATGCTCTCGACAGCATGATTTCACATCATATCCCTCTTGGATTGTCCTGAGGATCAGTTTCAACCTTTCAAAGCATTGGTTCCCATAGGTTAGGTCATACCATTGAAAATTTGCGGCGTTTTCGCCTCACGGTGACCTACTGTAAATTCTGTCGCAGCTTTAATGTTCTGATAGAGAAGTCACCCAAGTGAAGATGATGATATGAACTCATACAGATCTTTTCAAGTAGCGTTAATACTCCAGCTGTCCAAAATAATGCGTTAACAGCTAATTTATTTATTTAATCCCATTCAACTTTTTGTTGTGTAGCTAACACATGCACATTATGGCAGCATTGACCTATGCTCAGAAACATCAGAAGATACACTCAAAACATGTGACTGCTGAAATGATGCATAAAGCAAACAATAACCAGTTACCAAGGAATGTCGTACAATTTTTCTCAACAAGAGAAGAAAAATATGATCCTTGGAACAAACTAAACTTAAAACACCAATTTGCTTGTTACGATCACCTTAAACTCATACTGGAAACTTTTTATCCCAGTGAGAACATTGTCTGTACTACAACAATGTTTTGTTATAATTGTTATACACCACTCATCACTATTATTATTATTTATTATGAGTATCATTCATCAGGACGGCAATATAATTTATTTACTGAAGAGGATTACTATTTAACAAACTGTCACATGACAAAACTTATGCATTCAAACTTAGTAACTGCAGGAAGTCTACAAATGTATTGAAATAGGGGAGAGCCTACAGGGGTAGGATTTGCTTCTTCCTACTCCTGTTGGACGTTTGGAACTGTCAAGAGTATTAAGTGATGTATTCCAATGTTATTTGCATGCATGTTCAAACTAAATAAACCATTACCATTACCAATTCAACTCGACTGTCTTTGAACACAACCCCTCATCGCTTATAACACCCGTGTCAAACTCTCGCAAAAGACTGGGACTAATGTGTGTCAGTCCTCCACATCACCTTTTTTCTTCAAAACGTATGTGCGCTTTCATTTTTCAAGAAAACAAGTACTGCTTGCAGCCAATAAAAACTGGACAATCCCAACTGTTGCTGGAGTCCGACGCTTTTCTTACGTTACGTGGTTGTGTTGAAGAGTCAGAAGACTGAGCAGTAAGTAACAATTTATCAACGTCCTAACTGTGTTTTTATTGTGGAAGTAATGGGTCAAAAGCGTTTGTCTGTGTAGCGTTACCGAGTGTGCATACAGGGAGAGGAGAGAGTGTTACCTGCTTGCATGCAAATTACAAGCTCACAATGTATGGAGCTTCCAATAGCTGTTAAAAGCGGACATTTTAAAGAGATATTTACCATTACCCCCTGTACCGCCAGAATTAGAAAGTTGGGTTCGGCAGCTCTCCGAAAGTCCTCTGGAGGCCTTGGGACTGCGACCAATCACAGCGGAGTGGACTCTGCAGGAGGGGTACCGGGAGGACGGCGGGGGTGGAGTAAATTACACAGACCGTTTGGGCTGGAGGCAGGAAACCCAAGGAAACACTGCTGGAAAAGATGCAGAGTCTGGAAAAGTTACCCGTGTGGGTTATCATGTGTAGCTGCTTTATGTGAGTCCAGAACTCAATACAAAGGCCCAAAAATGATTATAACAGATTGCCTTTAATGTCTGATACTACTACAGAGACCATCCATCCATCCATTTTCTATACCGCTTGTCCTCATTAGGGTCGCGGGTATGCTGGAGCCTATCCCAGCTGACTTTGGGCGGGAGGCGGGGACTACAGAGACCAGTGGTAGGCAAATAATTTCTCAGGCGTATGGCATCATATACAGTGTATTTCAGACACCGTTGCAAATATGCCTATTTTCTAATTATATTGGGTACTACAAATGTAAAAGTGGGTATATATGGGTAATATGGCATATGTTATAAGGGTGTTGTTTCATGCCGATGCAGATAAATTGATAATGGTACAATAATAAATACAGATAATGTTAAAAAATCGTACGTCGAAGATTTTAAACAGGTTTTTTTATACCCTAACTAAGAAAATACTGAATCTATTAATGTTAGGGCTGTTAAAGTTAACCCCCTTAGTAAAGCGTTATGGGAAGTGTCCTTTAACAGCTCTGTTTTTTTTCGTCCTGTTTGAGCCCCGGCCCACTCTGTAGTTTAAAGAACCGGAGCGGCAGAAGTTTTATTTGGCTCTAGAAACTGGAACACGTATTGAGCAGACGCGGGCAAAGAAAAGGGCTGTTTGAAGGGCAAGATGAACTTGTAAGCCCTGGCCGATGGCTCTCTCAACAAGACCAAAGTTATTTGTGTCGTGTTTTGTATTGTCATTTATACAGTGGTACCTTGCCACAAAGTGTCCCAACTAATGAGTGTTTTTAGATGTGAGCCATCTCACATTTTACTTCAAGCTGCAAGCTAAAATGTAGGCTAGGAGCTGCTATCTATCTGCAGAGCTGATCAGAGCTATTTGGGGCACCAGCTAATGCAATGCCATTGACACTAGCATTATAGCAATCGTACCTCCATTATAGAAATATAATTTATCTTATATAGTATGGATTTGTGCAAAACTATGACAGGAACAACATCAAATCAAAAGCACTAAATGAATTCAAAACCACCATCCACCTGGAGTTCGTTTTTCAGAGACGTTGCGTATCACAAATCTGCACATTAGCACTTAATAAGGTAATCAAATCTTACCTTTAAGCATTCCCACATAGCATCAGCATTTGGAACCAAATTGGTGAAAGAAAAAGGGTAAAAATACAGTATAGTAATGTGAGAGCAACATGGGAGAACAATGAAGGTGCAACCGGGGGCTTTCTAACTGTATATTACTTTTGAATAAAATAATAGCCCATGTTTCCAATACTGATATTTGAGAGAATTGTTTTCCACAAAGAGATTTACTTATTTAATTATAGATAAAAACTTATTTTTTCCTGCGATTAAACATGATTAATTTGGAGTTAATGATGGACAAATGCGATTAATCACGCTCAAATATTTGAATCGATTCACAGCTCCAATTAATATTGTATCCTACTTTGCGGAAATTTACTTATCCCTGTCGAGTCTGGAGCGAATTAACCAATTAACCTCCATTTAGCCATACTTATGCTTGAAAATGCTTAATTTAGGTGTAAAAAATAGCTAACATTTGCTTAAATCTGCATCTTTTTGGATTAATAAAAGGCCGTGAATAGCCATGAAAGAGCATGATTTATTAATGAGTATATTTTTGAAAAACCACGGTAGATTGATGCTGCAAATTTGAACAGCAAGTTGTCGGGAGACGAGGGCACTTGATCTTCTTCACAGTGTTCTACAACAGTGTGAAGTTTATAATTAAAAACAGTAAAAGTGAGGCAAACTAGCAAACGCCGGCTTTTTTGTTTGTTTGTTGGGGCTACAGAGGAGTTTCGAACAGACTAAGCCAAACTAGCATGGAAATTCATCACAACCATGTGTGGTACCTCATTGTTAATCACACCCTTTCAGCGCTGTGCTGAAAAACATCTGTACAAGAATGTTTTAATATTGCAGGAATGCAAACTTTGACACAAAACACAGCGCTAAACGTGAGAAGCAGCGTGTGATTTTACCGAGTCTGAAAAGGCACAAAGCTACATTCTTTGTCCCTGTGTGGGAGGCTCTGTTTTTGACATTAGTCAGTGAAAAAGTAACCTGTATAATCAGGTATCTCACCCTAATATGTCACTGTGGTATGCTGTGCAAGTTTACAGCAGGCTGCAAACACTGCAATCAAAATAATGGTCAGATTCAGGCTTGCTTTTAATCAGAGGAACATCACAGATGTGTGTTTCACAAACAACTGCATTGAGTTATTGGCAACTCATCAAAAGAGAATTTGAGTTTACACTACATTTAATTGCATGCAAACTGGAAAGAATGTGAAATCACTTTATTTTGATTTGTAAAAGAGATCAGATGGTTTCTTTTAATGAAAAGAATTCAATTCTTGGTGCAAAAATTGGAAAGAATAAAGTAAAAATACAAATCAATGCATTGCCCGAAGTCAGCTTGGATAGGCTCCAGCATACCCCCGTGACCCTAATGAGGATACGCGGCATAGAAAATGGAGGGATGGATTGTTGATCAATGCATTTCTGAACGTCTGACAAAAATCAGTCCTTACATCGCATGGTAATGTCACTCAATCTTCCACTCATGCCAAAAAATGCCAAACATTTTCTGGTGCCGTAACACTGAGCAACCACCTGGCCTGTGCTGATTGTTAATGTCATATTGCCTTTGCAGCACACTTCATCTGCACCACACCTTCAAAACACCCACTTGCAAAATAGCACAGCATAACAATAGCAAACCTTCTCCCATTTGGAGTGGAACTGAGTTCACTAATGGTCCACCACAGGTTAGTTACTGAGGTGGAACCGCCAAAGTCGCATGCCGCAAAACTCAAATATGCCTTATGATTTCAAAACATTTAAAAGTACTTTATGTCTCCTCGGTATAGATACAAATTTAGCTTCACAGAAGTTACTCGACATGTTTTACCATGCCTAAAATAATCTAATTGGTTTCACAGGTGCAAAAATAGCTTTAAAATCTCTGAAATTAAATAATAAGAATAATCTTCTGTATGACAAGAAAAAAATCATCCCACTCTTTCCAAGACTTACTAGAAAGATAAATATAGATAAACTAGGACATTTTCAGAAAAATGTCCGATAATTTTCAGTTGAACAGAGTAGTAACTGATATTATAAATACATAATATAAATCAAATTATAAGTGAGTAATATATTCACCAATATGAAATAACGTTTTTCATAATTATTTATCCAGTAACGATATATTAAACCAGAAGCAATACAAAAGAAATGCAATGTGAAATAAATCACAGGATTGTACAGTACTTTTGTACGTTCTGCACAATTTCAACAGATATTGACGATTGACGCACACTTGCGGCGATGCTAGACAAAGCCTAAAATGTTAGTTAGTTAAACCTATGTGCACGAGTTGTGTATTCAGTCAGCAAAACAAAGTTACTTACACCTTCAAGCGCTTGCACCAGGTGACTGAGTGCATCTTTTGAGGAGAAGAAAACAATTGGACCACCTAGATGCTTATTGCCTGTGCAATTAATCATTTTTTACAGATGTCCCACATTTACCATGGAATTAGGAGACTGGCTAGGCCACTGCAGGATTTGAATGTGATTCTTTTTGAGCCCCTCTGTTGTTGCACTAGTCTGATGTTTTTGGTCTCTGTAATGCTGGCAACCCATCTTCAGTGTTCTAGTCTAGTCTCATCCAAGGTTTTACAGAAAATGGCCCCATTCATCAATCCCCTAATGCATTGACGTCTTCCTGTACCCTTAGCAGAGAAAAAGCCCCAAAGCAGCATGTTTCCATCTTCATGATGGACAGTCAGGACTGTATTCTGGGGGTCAAAGTCAGCATTTATCTGTAAGGCGGTGAACTTACAAAATCAACAGGGGTCTCTCGTGTACTGTAACTAAGTGCATTGCTTACTCCCCTTGTGTGGAAATCTACTGTACTGTAGATGTGCAACTAAAATGTCTGATAAACAGACATTTCTGATGTCTTGGCATGTTTATCAACAAGAAATAGTAAGTCATGTTGAAATGTTTTCGCTAATGTTACAAGGTGCTCAACTTAGCAGTGTCTTGTTACCCTCTCCTTGTGTTGCAGGTTTCTGTTTTGCTCTCTCCTTTGCTTGCTTGCAGTCTGTTGGACATCCTGCTGACACTATTTTAGCCCCTTTCACAAGGGTGTGCTGACCGCAGCTTGCCTTTGTAGTTTGTATACTAAATGCACAGCAGAGAGGGATCCCTTTTGGGCCCGTGGTTTCCTGAAACAAGCCATCTGCAACTGTTCCACTCGCTATACTTGGCCTGGGGAAAGGAGGATAGACCCAAATAAAGTACATTCATGAACTCCATAGACCTCATCAGAGAAAAGATTCTTATTTTTTCTTCATCCTGTGGTTGATTTATTTTATGGGTTCCATTCATGATATGTTCTATTTCTGACCAGGGTCAAAACTCTGTTAAGTTTTAAGTCCTTGTACTATCCTGTTAAATAAATCAGCTGTGTTGTTTTGATTGCTCTATGTTGTTGGTTTGTTAGTCAGTCATCAGGTTTAAACACAAACTTCATGACTCATTTTAACGAAACTTTGCAGAGATGGAGCAATATTGAACTTTAGCTGTCAATCAGGATAAATGTTGCATTGTTGACTCACTAACCATTTTTTTTATTTATTTTAATAACTAAAATTGTGAGTGCCAGCAACTTCATAAATAATTTCATAAATTAATCCGAAAAAATAACTCACTGCCGAGATGCATAAAATATAAGTTTAATTTTGGTAAAGAACAAAAAACGTCGTGCAATCTAAACTGATATTTGGGATTTTTTGACATGAAGTTGTATGACATACCCATCCCTAATTAAGTGCATCAGTAGACAGTGAGTTCCCCCCCACTTCGAGTTCTGGTTGAGTTTTGCTGCTGATGAAAAGTAGTTCCGCTTAGTTGCTGGGGACACCTAAGTAAAGAGCATGGCTCCTTAAAACAATGTGTGTCCATAAGAATAATACATTTGCATCACAAAAATGCCTGAGGCTTGTGCACTGTTGTATTTGTGTTTCACGGTGTTTACATGCGCGGATGGCGATCACTGCAACGACATGTAATTATCCGGGCTGTAACAACAAGAATGGGTGTGAGCGGTTCTATATATTCCATGGCTTTCCTGTCATGGATACTGCTCTGAGGAAACGTTGGCTTCTTGCCGTATTGACTATAACGCAAAAACCAAAGTGGGCCGAATGAAACAGCTTCATGGGTGTAGTGCATATCTTAAGGACAGAGGAAAAAGCATGTTTTGAAGTGATCTGCTGTTCCAGCATCCCAGGTAGGGACTAGCCATCTTAGCTCATTTGTGCAGTCTATTAGCGCCTTGTTTACAAGCTCACGTTATTGCACTCAGAAGGCCATGAAGAATGGCATGTAAACACTGTGAAACACACACACACCTGTGGACAGGCGGGAGCGAGCTGTGATGCTGTTGATGCACTACATCGATGATGGGTGTCATACAACATCATGTCAATAAATCTGTTCAATATTGTGAAAGTGCTAAAGGTTCTAAGGTGCTAACAAAACCCAGACCACAAACAATCAAAGATGTTGATAAGTTGTTGTTGGTGAGGATCTCGACCTTTCCCTTCCCTGCCTTCCTTTCACTGCACTACCTGCAGTCTTCACGGTTTGTTGTTTGTATGTAAAACAAAAAATGGTCTCTATGAAATGTATTTTTGTTAATATTTTGGGTCATTTATTAGTTGGATATACATTATTTTCAATGGGAAAAATGTCTTCAGTTTTCATCCAACTTTTTGGAAGGACTGTATTGTTATGGAGGCAGGATGTATCAGTCATACTGTATAAATTTGGACAGTAAATGATCAATTACTTATCATGCACCCTTTATGGTTCTCAGACAAAGAAAAAATCCCTAAAAGAACACAAAAAGAGGCAATTTTCACAAAGACAAAAAAACATCCTCTCATCATAAGTGAAATGTTGGATGCCAGAAATGTGCTGAGCATGGGTCCTTGGACTCTTACTTTTTGGGCCTGACAGGTTCCCCTATTTATGCATTAAAGATAATACCTCAAATTACGAAGCAAATCCTGTCATTTTATTCAGCTGAAATTGGGATTTACTGGCAGAAAACTCCCAATAAGATGAGTGCATTATAACAACTTCGTTCTCTCTCTGACATTAATAAAAAAACGAAGAGTATTTCCTTAAGCCAACACAGATCTCTATCACATTATTAAAATGGCAGAAGCATAAACACGCCACAATTGGCTCTATAAAACACAGCTTTCATTGCAAAAAATCCTCATTTTACTGTCTTTGTTTTTCCTGCCAGGTCAGGCGGATCTTGCAGTGTGGGGAGAGTATCAGTATCACCGTCCAAATCAGACATATCTACTGAATATAAATGTAAAATACATACACATTCGTTCAGGCCTGCAAAGTAAGTCGGGATGACTTGAGGTCACAAGCATGTTTGTTTGAACACTGCACACATTACGCACCACACGGCCCCAATGGGTGCAAGAGGTTTGAGCTTTCTGATAGAACACAGATGAACCTAATTACATCATTTCCTACTCATCAGTTTAAAGCTTTTAAACCTCAAGTTTCTGTTTTTTATCTGAGTCGGACAGCAAATTAAGTGCCCCGTCAAGTGAAAGACATTAGGAGCTGGCCCACCACCCAAGATTAGCCATCAGACATGAAGGCATATAAAACCAGATCAGTCTTTCTGATTTCTGTTTTCGTGTCACTAAGATGACCGAAAGTAATGTTGCATGAAACAACATGTATTGTTGTTGAATGACTACAGCATGAAACATTTTAGGAAAGTATGTTCTCCAAAAGTGCCAATTGTATTCATCATGGTTCTCAGCAAGCCCATAGAAAGGTCACCATTTTATCTCACTCCCAGAGGCACATGTGGTCATTTTCCCTTCAGTTTTCCTAGACGTTAGATTTCTTGTGTTCTGTAATTATGTAATAAAAATAAAGTAATTTCCGATTCTGATACTGATGTGTGTAAAATGACGTATCTCCTGTCGAGGAATTAACACATATCTGTTGTGAAACGAACAGATACAGCAACAGCAGTTAGTTTCTCGATGTGGCTGTAAACAACATTGTATAACCTGTGTAAGAAAACATCTGAGAAATACTTGCAATTGGGCATGGCAAAGTGTGGCTGAAGAAACTCCACAGGTTGGGGGAATCCAGCAGCAGTACATTTCTGCCAAAGAGTCTCACGCAGATACCACCGCCTCCAAATACCTGCCGCTGTTTCCGCAATTTTTTACATTCCCGCTGCTCCATAGACATACCTGTATAACGAATGAATGAATGAACTGTGCAAAGGAATACTGTACATTGTTTTCCACAAAGTTGGCCAATTATGCTCTCAAAATGATGCTATGATGACCAAATCATGCAGTTTATGGGATAAATACTATTCAAGGTAATTGTTAAGTCTTACCTGTGAAAGGATATTCCCTGGGATTTGGCCTGGGGAGTAAAACAAGTCACACACTTCCATGCAGCACATGTATGAGGCATCTTCTCCACTCCAACTCTTGCCACATCCAATACGGTGGTGACAATGATATGTCCATGCTTCGTCTACATATTTATGTCTGTGTGCTACCTCCTCACCATTAGTGTTGTTTTGACAACCTACCATGTGCTGCCACCCTAAACATGGTTAAGCAAAGCATCGGCTCAAGTATTTCCTGCGAGTGGAGTGTTATGTCGAGTGGACTTGCTGCTGCACTCACACAGGTGTGCAAAGTCTATAAACTCCTAAACTTTGCATAGGTACAGGTCCACAAATGTTGCTTAAAGTTATAATAGGTGTAAAGTATTAGTATTACATGAGGCACCATAACAGCAAATCCAGTGATGTTGTGACTTTGGTGCTTTATTCGCTATATCAGTTTTTATTATTGGGGGTAAAAAAAACGATACAGATATTGACCAGTGTTAAGTATTTATACCAATATCGGGCAGTGGGCCTACTGACATTATCAAAATATACAACCTCCGCAAATTTTCAGATTTTTGATCAAAAATATTTTACATAATTAATTAATTATGTATTAATATTAACCGTAATCCCTCATTTATCGCAGTTCTTGGTTCCAGACCCAACTGTAGTAAATGAATTTCCGCGAGATTCCTTATTTATAAATCAACCATGTTTGTAGCCAAAGCGTAGAAAAAGGGTTTACAACCTTCTAAATACACTTTTTGACATTGTTAGAGCCCTCTAGACACGAACTAACACCCCTTGTGTGACCTTTACACTTGCACACAGATAAACAGATAATACGATAAACATAAGAGAAAATTCATTGTTCAACAATTTTTATGTATTTGTATCCTTTAGCAGCATTGATAATGTTTTTTAATCAAACGTTGAGATTTCACACTTTAAGCGTCCTTCAGCGTTTCACAAAAAAGTGAAATATATAATTTTTACATCTTGATTCGGTGGGGATGGTGTGCTGCTGACCTCGACTTGAAATGTTGTGGACCGGTGGAAGGAATACTTTGAAGACCTCCTCAATCCCACCGACACATCTCCCATCAAGGAAGCAGCGCCTGCGGATTCTGAGGCGAGTTCTCTTATCGCTGGGGCTGAGGTTACCAAGGCGGTTAAAAAGCTTCTCGGTGGCAAGGCCAAGGGGTGGATGAGATCCGCCCGGTGTTTAAGGCCCTAGATACTGTGGGCATGTCTTGGTTCGACACGACTCTGCAGCATTGCATGGACATCGGGGTCGGTGCCCATGGATTGGCTGACCGGGGTGGTGGTTCCGCTTTTCAAGAAGGAGGACCAGAGTGTGTGTTTTAACTATCGTGGTATCACACTCCTCAGCCTTCCTGGTAAGGTCTATTCAGGGGTTCTGGAGAGGAGCATCTGCCAGAGAGTCAAATCTCGGATTCAGAAGGATCAGTGTGGTTATTGACCTGGTCGTGGAACTGTGGACCAACTCTATACTCTCGGCAGGATCCTTGAGAGTGCATGGGAGTTTGCCCAACCAGTCTAGTTTTGTAAACTTGGAGAAGGCATTCGACTGGGTTCCTCAGGAAATACTGTCGGGAGTGCTCCGGGAATATGGGGTATCAGCTCACTTAATTCAGGCGGTTTGTTCCCTGTATGACCGATGTCAGAGTTTGGTTCGCATTGCTGGCAATAAGTCAGCCAGGGTGTTAAGGAGTTTCTATGGAGTTTCTATTTGGTGGCTGCAGGATTCAGTCTCTGCTTTTTGCAGATGATGTGGTCCTGTTGGCTCCATCGAGCTGTGATCTTCAACTCTCACTGGAGAGTCTCCATGGTTCTTGCCCAGAAAAGGGTGGAGTGTCATCTCTGGGTCGGGGATGAAGTTTTCCCTCAAGTGGAGGAGTTTAAGCACCTGGGATCTTGTTCACAAGTAAGGGAAGGATAGAATGCGAGACGGACAGGCTGATTGGTGGGGAGGGGTTCAGGGCACGTCCGACCGGTAGGAGGCCTAGGGGATGACCCAGGACATGTTGGAGAGACTATGTCACTACGCTGGCCTGGGAACGCCTCAGGATCCTCTGGACGAAGGAAAATCTGGGCTTCCTTGATTAGGCTGCTGTCCCCGTGAACCGACCTCTGATAAGCAGAAGAGAAATGATGATTCCTTAGTGGTGCGTACCTGTACTTTGTGTCATCTAAAGTGTGTTTAGCAAGTGTGTAGGGTATGTTGAAAAAAGACGGGGTACAGTTCTATAGCTTCAAGTAGTTTACATAACTGAAGGACTAAGAAAAGAGCCGCAGTACTTGGCGAGAACCCACACAAGCACACGTAAATTCAACAAGGAATGACCCAAGCCAAATTTCAAACCCAGAACCACCGCACCACCCAGGAAAACTATTGCAAATACTTTGGTGTGTTCATTCTCGTGCTCTCGACTGCAAAAATGTATTTTTGGTGGTGTTAATTTTTTTGAAACCCAACTTTGAGAGTATTACACCCATTAATAGTAAAATAAGAACACAAGATGCAACCACACATCTTGTGCATCCGTTTTTGTGTGCATTCCCTACAGGCTTCAAGCTGGACTGCACATAATACATACATCGTTTGACAACGTTGCTCTAAGGAAACAAACCTTGGCAATGCCCCTCTCCTCCCACCTCTGGACCTGGAGCAGCTGTTTTAGACGTCAAAGCACCTGATCTATCGTGTGTGTCCTCTTAACAGTGGTGTCAAACACGGAAGTGCTTTACGGTATGTATGAGGAGTATTTGGATATCAGTGGTATGGTCTTGCCTTTATAAACTGCCATAATGCAATTCAGATGCGATGAAGTGTAGACTTTCAGTATTTAAGAGGTTTCACATAAACAAGGAATTATCATGGCAGTATTGTAATTATAATAATAATTATAGAATTATAATTATAAAGAATTACAACCATTTTATACAGAGTAGCTCCATTTTCAGTGTCTCCCTAGTTTTCATGTGTTTTTAGAACCTATTTTGTAGATTGAGTACAATCAGTAGTGGCAATATAAAGGCAAAAGCCTCTGATTTAAAAAAAATAATACTCTGGTGCTAACTGTATTCAAAGAACAGTACAAAAATCATAAACTAAATTAATGTAAATGTTCATACAAATGAGTCACTTGTGTTTACATTCCAATTAATGACACACCTGTGTACATTAAAGCAATATTAGGGTTGTTTTTTCACCCCTCAAACACCTTGCATTCTAAAAAGCAAGTGTCATACTACTTAACCAGCCTAATTTGAAATCCAGATGAACTCCCTGCACTCAGCCTTTTACAGGAATCACCATTGTCTCCACCCCTGCCTTTTGGCAGCAGTGACGGTTGATGGTGAACAAATCGCTTCCAGCTCAGGTCACATTCGGGCTGTTTCATTCGGGGCAAGACCAGATGTGGTTTGCAAAGATCTACATCGGAATCTAGCGCTGCTTTTATTTATGAGTGTCATCTTCCTGAGAGAATGTTTTTCGTCTTTTTGGAGGACAACACAAGAACAATCACGTCTTTAGCTTCTCAACATTTAACAATAGGCGGACCACCCCTGGGAGGCATCAGAAAACTTCAGCGAAGGCGCTGCAGCTTGAGAACAATAAAGAAAAACCTTTAAAACTTGCTAAGGTCTTTTCCAATCATATTTGTAGCTTTTTCTAGTTCAGAGCGTGAGCAACTACACAGAGTCTGAGGTGCGGCCCACAAACCATGTGCTCTGGTCATCTATCCAGCCATTTTCTACCGAGGTCGGGTCGTGGAAGTACAAAAGACCAGACTTCCCTCTCCCTGGCTATTTTGTCCAGCTCCTCCTGACAGATCCCAAGGCGTTCCCAGGCCGTTTGAGAGACATAGTCTCTCCAGCATATCCTGGGTCTTCCCTGATACCTCCTACCAGTTGGACGTGCCCTGAACACCTCCCCAGGAAGGCGAACGGGAGGAATCCTGACCATCCGGCTCGCTTCAATGCAGAGGAGCAGCGGTTCTACTCAGAGTTTCTCCTGGATCTCTAAAAGAGCGGCCCAGCCACTAAATGGGGGAAACTCATTTCGGCCTTTTTGGGCTCTACCCAAAGCTCATGACCATTCATCCAGCAAAGTAGATCCACGGGTAAATTGAGAGCTCTGTCTTTTGGCTCATCTCCCTCTTCACCGACAACAGACCAATGCAGAGTCCGCATGGCTGCAGATGTCACACCAGTCCGCCTGTCGATCTTGCATTCCATCCTTCCGCAATCGTAAAAAAGGACCCCAAGAAACCTCTGCTCTATAGTCAACAAAATACACATGAACATAAACCTTTAAAATAAACTTTTCTTCCTTTCCCCTTTCTATTGCACTTTGCAGCAGGATCAACAAAACATATTCAAACCGAAAAATACCATATTTGTAGAGTTCTTGAACGAACATTTGAGGTCAGTCAAAAAATCTTGAGTGTTAGTTTAAAAAAAAAAAAACAGTTTTTCCACATAAAAGCATCTTCACTGTCTGTCGTGCACAAAAAGCACTAAAAAGTTATTTTAAAAAAGCTTATTTTCTCTGATTAAATCTACTTATTTGGGTAAAATGAGTGTAAAGGGGACTATAGGGGTGTTATTTCATGTCTTGCATGCTTTTACAATGTTAAAACCCATATTCTGAGGTTGGAACAGGTTTTCTACGCTCTAACTACAAAAATATGCTATTTATAAAGAAGGAGTCCTACTTCGAGGCTCTAACAAGGTCGGGTGTGGAACCAATGGAGGCGATAAACAAAGGATTACAATATAGCGAGATATACAATATTGTGTATATTATCTTTCTATTATCTTGAATAACCCATGCATGTGATATGGCACACGGACATGCATCTTCCGCTACACAAACTGTAAGTCTAAACTTTATGTTCTGTTGTTAGATGCAGTATAAAAACATGGCATTGTGGTGCACATTTCTTATGACACACAATCAATGGCTGTGTTTTGCTCGTCCGCACACAAACGCTAAAAGCTGCGTTTTAGAAAAGGCCCAGTCTTGCCGGAGTCTTCCCAAAAGCTCTATTTTTTAAGGACACTATGTTTTCTTGTGGACGAGAGGGTGAAACACATAGAAAAATGGGAGTATTTGTATTCATGTGGGCATGGTCTACGGTATACTGCTCACAGCTTTAGATAGCATATTTGCATGAGGATATTGCTATGATATGCACCATTGCGCACCGTCATCTGCTTCTGTCGGTTCAATTCGCACGCCATCTTCACGGTTTGCAATGCTAGTTTTTGATTGGACCTCCAGATATGAGGTAAAAGGTCAACTTTTTTTAAATCACCAAGTATTTTAATCTTACACAAGTTAGTAGCTAAGGTTTCTTGTCTCAAACAATCCCTGTCACAACTACATCCATGTAAAAGATATGTACGAATGTGCTCATCTGTAGTCTGCAGCCAGGACCGGAAAACACCTTCTCTGCTGGCCAAAACACCGTCAGAAACGCTGATCTACATTTACAACTTGAATTCTTCTTCCGTGAAGTGGTATTCATTTATTCCAACAAGGTATGGCATTATACACTCGGGACTATGCACAATATTGGATTCACAAGAAGGCGACGAGCTGATGTTTTAACATTACTTTTAAGACAACTACACTGACAAAGTACAGGTGTGGGCAAACACACTTTTTTATTTCACTAGATCACAAAATAATTCAGATACTGTTTTAGAATTTTGCATGCATGACCTAAGTATGGTGCATTTAACTGTTGAACATGACCCCACAAATTGGCACAAAAACTATAGTGACATAATAGATGACAGCAGTGTAGCTGCTATTATAAATCATTCATGGTGATGTGTAGTTATGTAAAGACACATGTAAAATAGTTTGCAGTAAACTATATTATTTTTATATCCACGATAAAATAACTACATTTCTTAGCTTGCTTAGAGTCGGTGTGGTTAGAATTGCGAACCGGGAAGTGGTGAATAAGTCCAAAGTTCCCCAAAATAAATGTTAGTTTCACGTATTGATAGAAGTCATTTACAGCAATGTGCATAGAACTTGACATTTGATCAAACGGAGAATTACTACAGCATGGACATTACAACGCCGCAGCCGTTGAACTCGGTAAAAAAGCACGCGCCGAGTGACGAGTGGTGCTGGCAACACCGATGTAGGTTTGATTGCAAGGTGTATGGTGTTTACCTCGCAGTGACGTCGGCACTTTTCCGTCCTCTGATTGGCTGATCAGAGTAAAAACTGTTCAACGTGTTAAACCCATAATGGCTGACCGAAGAAGAGAACGTCACATATCTGGTGAGTAGATGGATGCATTTTACTTAAAAGGTTTTATATTCTTGTTTTGTTTTTCAATAAACATTGGTGAACATTTATTTGAATATACTGTACTGCATATTTTTATTAGGGCTATTATACTTGTCTTAAATGTGTTTGTTTTTCCAGTGCCAGTATGGTACACAGTTTATTTTCCTACACAGTTGACTATGGTACAAATACCTCCTGTGGCAAGTACTTACTTTTTTTGTTTTGTTTTAGGAATATATCTTTTATATAATTATTATAAAACATTGTGGTTCCATTAGGACCTTCAATATGGTACTGCTCGGTGCCAATAAGGAATGCTTTCCATTTTGGCCTCCATTAGAGACTATTATTATTATTATTAAAAACCCACAAAATAGAACCGGAGTCCTATTCCATTATTCCTAGCTGCGGTATTCAGGCGACCTACTAACGACTTACTAACGTTATTTTTATCCTTTTTGATACTGGCTCTCACAGTGTCGGGTGAAAAAAAATTCCGGCCCAATTACCAAATACACCAAGGTGGTCAGAGTCTCTGAGTTAAGATCAAATGAGTGTCTTTTCAAATTTTCAGTTGACATTCACAGTTAAAGTACTGTTCAATATCAAAACCCCACAGTAATTTACTAGTCACGGCTATTGCTCAATTTCTTTGTTGGCCGTGTTAGTTATGGTTTGTTAGTTTCACCATTCAAACATCCATTTCATTAAAGAGTTATCGTAGTGTCTGTAAGGGGTTTAAAGTGTCAATACATTTATTCTCTTGGTTTTATGATACTAGAGCTGGGACGTACGCCAGCTGATTGCAACAAACCACCTGGCGGCCAGTCAGTCACTGGTGGTTGTGAAAGGGGCACTGATTTAGAGCACGTGCTCGCTCTATGCATTCGAGATATATGAAGTAGTGCAGTATTAATGGCCAGATGAAGGATGAAAGGACATTCTAGTGGAAGTGTTTCCTAGAAAGTGGTGAATGGGCCTCTGATGAGCTCATAAGTGCAGAGCTGAGCCATATGGCGTGTCACCCTGTTTGGGAGGTTCTTGCTAAAGCAGCCGTTCAGCAGCGGGTCCTCCAAGCAATCAAGTGCCCCGGCATAGATCTGTTGCCGACATTCCCTCTGGGTGTGCACGCACGCACACAATCATGTCCACACAGTTATTGTTTTTCTGAAAAGAACAGAAAACATTTGGGACTTTTTTTTGCTCCCCGTCACAGAAAAACTTCCTGATCAGTAGACAGAATAGAACTTGTCCAACATATATAAACATAGCACAGGTCTAAAGCCAGCATGCATGAGTTCAGTCAGAGCACGGAGGGTTTAAAAACAGAAAGGATCTTCAGACCATCATTTCCTGAAAGATGTTTTCCTGTCATTCTGCTCTGTGTCCTGTGCACACACAATCCACTAGGAAGCCGAAAGCTTCCTGATCCAACACATTCGCTCTCTGTCCAATTAACGTGGTTGTACTTGTACATTATTTTCAGCAGGAAACTTGGTGATGGTTTATTAGCATCCTGCTTCTGTGTCTCCCTCTGTTTTAGATATCTGTGCCTGCTGTAAACGTGGACTTGTTTAACACCACAGCAGGTCGGGAAAATGTGTTGATAGATGAGGAAGTCGAGAACAAATAAAACACAAATAACACTTGCTGCCTGCTGCATTTGGCAATTAGGTAAGAATTGAAAGGGAAAAAAAGAGTGCACTCTGTCTTTGAATAAACAACAACACTTATTTTGATGCACACTGCACCAGGGAATGGCGTATATTTAATTGTAACTTAATACAAAGCATTAGGCATGGAAACAGTTAATAATTAGGTGCAGAGCCATCGTTGTATGTATTTTTGTAATGATTATTGATAACAGATGTCCAGTAGGATTTACTCAAGAAAATTGAGTAATTGTAAATTGAGTAATCCTTGTACGGGCATGACATACAGATCTCAGTCTACCAGTTCCTCCAGTATTTCACATGCTTTTTTTTTTTTAATGCCTGATTTCGCGGCGGCTTTTTCAAAAAGTTGCAACCTTTCGAGGCTTCATTTTTTTTTCCAATAACACTGCATCAGCTGGTGATTTTACGAATTTATTTGTTCTTTGTAACCAACAAAAACACAGACGTTCAACAACCATTGACAGCAATTTACCACTTAGTTGCAATGTTTGTTTTTTTTTGGTGTGTGGTAAAGTTTCACGAGAAAGTGACATTGGGAAAATGGTTGAGATTTCCCCTCCGTGTAATTATATTGGGGAACTTTGTTGAATCTATAATGAAATAGACAAAAAAAATGGGAAAAATAGGCTTTACTCAGCCACAAAGTACACCGGTATATTCTTATAAGGAAATGAGTAAAAATGCTATCTCAGCCTTCAAGTAAAAAAAGTAAAACATTCACAATTAAAAATGATTTATGCAGACAATGAATAGCCAATACAAATACTCATTATTATAGAAATTACACTTTCTATACCAGCTGTACAATGACTACTCTAAAGAATATCCAAGCTTCCTTTCTCGAATGTTCTATTGAAAAGATGTTGCAGCATATTTCATGTACCGGTAGCGTACCTCCACTTTTGTTCTTTAAATTGTGGAAGTGTTTGGCCTAAAGCTGTTTTTGTTGGCAAATGGGAGATGAGAGATCACACACCAACACACAGTTGTCAAAGTAAACAAAGAAGTGAGAAGGTGGGTGGCGATGCAGGGAGACTGTTACGGGCAGTCAGGTGAAAATCCCAAACGCGGATCCAGACACAGTTCCAGACAAAACTACAGTCTTTAACAAAAGGTCCGACGGGAACCGAGTAGCAACAGAATATAGAAGTCGACTGAGGCAAAAAAGTGAAGTGCAACTAAGAGAGATAAAGTAAAGCAAGATGGAAAAAGGGCAAGAATTAACAAGGCCAAAGCGTCCGACAGTGAAAAGCAAATATGCGAACTCACAGGCGAGCAGGTCGGCGTCACAAGGAGCAAGGAGGACGTGGAACAGGAACTAATTACATGAGTAAGTTTCGCAGGTCTAAACAAGAGCAAAGAAACAGGAGCTCCACAGAGCCAGGTAGCTTAAGAGCTTAATAGTGGCTACAGGTGCGCCTTGTGGCTCGGCTACTCCGAGATCAAAGAGGAAGCACAACGCAAGGTCAAAAGGTGTCAGCAAAAAGAACAACAGACCCTAACAGGCACATTTCAACGGTTAGACAGTTGACGATGATCAGGAACAAATTTGAAGATCCATCCATCTTCTATGCTGCTTATCCTCATTAGGGCCGCGGGGGTATGCTGGAACCTATCCCAGCTGACTTTGGGCAAGAGGTACGCCCTGGACTGGTCGCCTGTCAATTGCAGGGCAGACAAACCAACAGCCGTACCTAAGGACAATTTAGAGTCTCCAATTAACCTGACATGTTTTTGGAACGTGGGGGGAAACCAGAGTACTCGGAGAAAACCCACGCAACCACAGGGAGAACATGCAAACTCCACACAGAGATGCCAAGCGGAGATTCAAACCCAAGTCTCTCAGATTTCCTGACTGTGTGGCCAACATGCTAACCACTTGACCAGCGTGCGGCACCAAAAGTGAGTCGTTGCGGGGAATAAATAAAATGTAAGGACATGCATCATTGGCTGGGGTTGGTTGAATTTGTGTGAACTGCCGTGAGTGCCTCATCACAAATTCCTGGATGGGCCGAACTAAGAATGTTTAAAAAATGAGACACATTGCCTGCGTGCTCTATTGTTTCAAAGTATTACAGTGGTAATAGTGGTACTAAAACATTACCTGCACAGTTTTAGGGTGATAGCAACAGTCTGACCCTGAAACACAATATTTTTTCATTGTAAAAACCGTTTTGCAAATACAGACTTGTGTTCCTTGGAGTTTCAACTGTCTGTGCAAGTGTACTTTCCTTTTTGAGACAACCTCCACCCAAACTTGCATGTGTGCCTGTAGAGAGTACGCCTGATCGATGGGTGACAGTGATGTTGTGTATGACGACAGGCGGCTGGGAGGATGTGTCAAACAACTTTTCGGGATGTTGCAGGCTGGATGGCCACTGCAAAGACTTTGCAACAACAAATGACACCATTCTGTCAGGATTGTTTAAGTCTTGAACTTAACATAGCAAATGAGGACACAAGGCCTCGTCCTGGCAGATTTGTGAAATAAAGAGCAGGGAAAGTGGAACTTTAGGAATAAATGTTTTATGGGTTTTCTACAGTAATGTACAAATAATTCTGATGTACTATATTTGGAAAAAAGCCATTATTAAAATGTCAGGACTTCTTTCATTTGAATGCAATGTTTAAACAAAAGAGCACTGGCAGTGGACAAGCACACATGCTCACAGTGACTGCTCATAATTTGTGTCTGTCACCAATAATTGTGGTTTCCCCTGCAGCGCTGTGTTATCAATAAGTCCTTGGGACACAATAGACTAAATAGTCTAGTTCTGTTTGACACACATTGCTTTTTAAATTCCTGGTTCTCTTTCACTAACTGTGTCTGGTCAACGGCCTCGTGCACAGGTGGCTGATCAGACCACATCCCGATATTTATTTCTATTGGGCAGCTGGTCATCGAGACCAGAAAGATAAACATGAAGACTTGGAGCCGAAAACAGTCACGTTGGCTGGAAGATGAAAGACAACTGTTGAAGGCGAGGGAGTCACTTAAGTGATATCGTCACGACAACGTGGTTTACTATCATCTGTAACCAATCAAACATTGAATCAACTATGTGCCCCGTTCGTACAAATCCAAACTGATCCGCTTGTGATGCACAATGCCAGACATTCCAAATCTCGCTGACTGATGTATATAGTTTTTCTCAGCTTAACTGTATATATAACGCTTATGGCATGTGGCAAATTTAAAGTAATCATTTTACCATAAAATAGTATCTATAAAGGAATGTTTCGTGTACAGGGATCTGGGTTCGAATCTCCATTTGGCATCTCTGTGTGGAGTTTACATGTTCTCCCCGTGCGTGTCCATCCATCCATCCATTTTCTATACCGCTTATCCTCATTAGGGTCACGGGGATGCTGGAGCCTATCCCAGCTGGCTTTGGGCGAGAGGCGGGGTACACCCTGGACTGGTCGCCAGTCAATCGCAGGGCACATATAGACAAACAATCATTCACACTCACATTCATACCGATGGACAATTTAGAGTCTCCAATTAACCTAACATTCATGTTTTTGGAATGTGGGTGGAAACCGGAGTACCCGGAGAAAACCCACACACGCACGGGGAGAACATGCAAACTCCACACAGAGATGCCCAACGGAGATTTGAACCCAGGTCTTCCAGATCTCCTGACTGTGTGGCCAATGTGCTAACCACTCATCCACCGTGCGGCCCCCCCGTGCGTGTGTTTGTTTTTTTTTTCACCCGCATTCCAAAAACATGCACGTTAAGTTAATTGGTAACTCAAAATTGTCCGTAGGTATGAATATGAGTGTGAATGGTTGCGACCAGTCCAGCGTGTACCCCGCTTCTCGCCCAAAGTCAGCTGGGATAGGTTCCAGCATACCCACGACCCTAATGAGGATAATAAAAGGATATGTATAATTAAAACCATCCATTACATGGTCAAGCTGCCTTTTTATGTACATACAATGTTTACGTCACATGTTGACATCATTAACTATCATTCAAGTATAACGACTATATATTGGGTTTAGGTCAGGTGAACGTGGGGGCCTAGGGGGTCAATGGTATCAATTCTTTCATCCTCCAGGAACTGCCTGCATACTCTAACCACATGAGGTCGGGCATTGTCGTGGACCAGGAGAAACCCAGGTCCCACTGCACCAGCGTAGGTTCTGACAAAGGGTCCAAGGATTATATACATTTATATACATTTGTATTATTTCATTTCCGGCCACTTCTGTTCAGGGTTACGAATTAGCTGGAGCCTATCCCAGCATACTTTGGTCATGAGGTGGGATACACCCTGAACTGGTTGCCAGCCATTCGCAGAGCGCATGTAAACAAACACACACATTCACACCTCTGGACAATTTAGAGTGTAGGGTTTGAATTGTGGGAAGACGGGAAGTACATGAAAACGAGTCGAGCTTTGATGTCGCTTTTCACGTTTCTACTTCCTGCACTTAGCTCATTGACTTTTCTCCTTTTTACTCGAACTTTCCCCAGATATGGTATGATTCATGTTTTGAAACATTTAATTGTCCGCGTGTCTCCCAAGCTGATGGCTTTTGGCTGCGCGGCTTAGTTTATTTTCTTCGTGATGTCTCTTGTTATCCAGACTAGCACCATTACCCTTAGTTCACATTTTCTACCTGGCCTTTGTATCCCCTATGTTTTTCTACTCTGCATAAGCTTCTTTAGGTGAGCTTATGCTGGTTGACTGTCCTCTTGTCTCTGGCACCTGGGGTCCAGACATAAACAAAACGCAACATTGGAACCCGGAGCACATTCTTAACTGTCAAAGAAGTAACATAAACATGTACAGTAAAAAATATTCACCATTATGTTTGATGAGTTGAGACGTGTGGACCACTTTTTTTACATTGTTACATTTAGTTCTAGCGATTTCATGGTCATTGTTATTACCCAATGGCAGGGGTGGGCACACTTTTTGACTTTGACTTTTCATTGACTTGACAAAATTGGCCGGGGGGCCAAACTGTATATTTGATACGTGCACACAATTTACGCTTAAAATTCTAAATGAACAGTCTTTTTTTCTTTATTAAAGTAAAACATCAGATCACATCAAATAACGAAATTAAATTTCACTTTTTTTTTGGAATAGAATGGAATGGAATTTTGGAATGGAATATGTGTTGACTTGTCTTTTTGTCTGTTGTTTTGTCTGGATCGCTGCATGTGAAAAGCTACTTTTACCATCAAAAGATTGTCTGAGATTGACTCTTGACTACTTGCTAGGCATGTTGCCAGCTTGTTGTGTCAAAAGTTTATATTAGGCATCTGGTGAGCTGCATTCAAACACCCGGTGGTGGTGCCTGGATGTGGCCCCCGGGCCGTAGTTTGCCCAACCCTGACAATAGCATCTCTGGAAAAAATAAAGAAAAGAAAAAGAAAAAAGCCAAACACTTGGCGAGCTAATCATTTAGAATTATGTCCAGGGAATAGAATAGAATGGAAAGCCTTTATTGTCATCATACACAGTACAATGAGATTTAAAGCCCCCCTTTAGGGTGCACACAGCGCACCTTTTTTATTTATAAAAGTATAAATAATGCACTAATAAAAACTACAAACTATGCTATAAATAAAATATATAAAGAGCATATGTTCACACCCACTGAGTGTGCAGCCAGACAAAAACTGAGACCAGTGAAGAGTAGCATACTGAGTGGTGGAGGTAGTGCAAAAGAAAAGTTGTGCAAAGGGCAGTTTTCAGTGCAAATTACAGTTCAGTATGGTGACAGCTTTGGGAAAGAAGCTGTCCCTAAGTCTGTTAGGAGTGATGACTACTGGACCTTTACAGAAAATGTTGAGATGGTTTAGTGCTGGTAGAAACTGATGTTTCATTTGGTGCGCTTATGCTATTTTCTTGGTATGACAGGTGATTAGGGCCTCACGGTGGATAAATGGGTAGCATGTTGGCCTCACAGTCAGGAGATCTGGGTTCGGAATCTCCATTGGACATCTCTATGTGGAGTTTGCATGTTCTCCCCGTGCGTACGCGGGTTTCCTGCGGGTACTCCGGTTTCCTCCCACATTCCAAAAACATGCATGTTAGGGTATTTGCCGACTCTAAAGTGTCCATAGGTATGAATGTTTGTATGTCTGCCCTGCAATTGACTGGCGACCAGTCCAGGGTGTACCCCGCCTCCTGCCCGAAGTCAGCTGGGATAGGCTCCAGCATACCAATGACCCTAATGAGGATAAGCAAGATAGAAAATGGATGGATGGACAAGTGATTAGCTCTTCAGCGATTATTTTAATACATCCTAGTATCTTACATAAGCCAAACTTTATTCTCCTGATCTGTTGACAACTCGTCAGACATAACGGGAGGCAGACATGTTCCTTGAGCAAGAGTAATGAGCTGATAAGCGCGGGGAAAGGATCATGATAAACCTGTGAAGTGTGAGGAGAGACAGGAGCTGTATTTACATGGGGAATGAGCTCACAGTGCAGCTGTGCTTGAGTGGATAAATAAAGCATGAGGAGGAGGAAGAAGAGCAGGGGAGTTGGATCTCATTCTCCACAATTCTCCCTTCAAAGTCCTGCAAATGAAGCAGGGAGGAAAAGCCACAAACGTACACACAGTCAATGAGACACACAACAGGTTTTTGCATTTGCGGTTAGAGCCAAAAACACATGCACACGCAAATTCGACAAAGTTGCAAGAAACAGAAGAGCAGGTCGCTAAGGGTCATGGAACCAAATGTGCTGAGTCGGAAATGATTATTGTGAGCAGGAAGGAGAGGAGTACACGTGTAAAGGTTTTCTTGTGTAAAGCAGCATTCATGTGACTGCCTACCACTTGTCATATTACTCATGGTTGTGCTCGACCCACATCTGCATCACATCAATCCACGAAATGCAGACTGGCCTTTGCACACGTTTGCATGCGTGTTTTGATGTTGACAACATTCGCCTGTTTTGAGCCTGTTTTGTAACATTTGGGTTAATGTTATTAGTTATTGAGTCTCATGCCTCCGATTGAAAAGAAACCGGAACATCTCTAAGACACATCAGACGAAGGACAAAGAATGCATGCACTTAAACTCTTGTCTTGAAATAAACATTTTATGGATCTTAGTGTGACCCTTTTAGTCAGAGCCGCCCCTCCCTTTTTTGCTGCCCAATCCATGAGGGCCCCCATTTTGCACAAGTGGCCACATTCCCAGAAAAAGCGCAAAAGTCGCGCATCCCTGCTATGAGGCTCAAGCACACCAAGTCAAGAGACGAGTAGCGTGACGCTGCAGATCTTGTCTCTTTTAATGCAGAGCATATGAATATACAATAAAATTACCAGATTAGGGCAGACAGCTGGAGGCTGGGCTGTAGTAGATCATCCAAGCTGGATTTTGATTATGTTCTGTGTATCTTCCATATATTTATTTTTATATGCATATATGTGTATGCATATATTTATATTTTTCCCTTGTTGTTTTTTCTGTTTACTGTACCCGGTGCGGGTGTACAATAATGTACAATGTGCACTGTCAGTCCTTGGTGGTGTCAAGAAAGAGCTGCTGCCTCTTAAGGCTGACGGGTTAAAGTTAGAGCCCAGCCTCCATTTTTTAAAATTCTGTTAATATGCTATTTTAAATTAAAAATAATAATTAACAATTTGTTTCTCATTCATTTGTGTTACGCCAAAGCATGCATCTAACTAAATTCAGTTTCAAGTCTAATAGTGTATAAATAGCTTTAAATTAAGTCCTTGAGATGTGGCAACAACACAAAAGTAGGTGATGTATGATGATTATAGCATTGGTAGGAGCTACCCATTTATTACAAGCCGGGGCATTCGGCATGATGTCAGAGTTGCTTTTATTCAGATGTGGAGTTGTTACCAATTTATGCTGTAATTGCCTATGGTGTTAAAAAATAGCTTCAATCTAGTTTGTGGTATCACTACCATGTGACAACAAACAGCCATTAATTATTGCTTGTCAACGAGTCAAACACCTCCATCTGTGTACATAAATACATTTGAACTGAAGCGCAGTGGTGTAAAATATTTATCCTTGTATAATCAACACCAGGGGTGTCAGAGACGAGATAATACACAACATTGGGTCCATAAGAACGAGACAACACCAAAACTGAAAATTAATTTGAAGAAAAGTATAATGAAAAAATATGACTGGACAAACTTTTTTTAATTCAAACGAGTCGCATAACAATGCAGGTGCATTTTGAAATATTGATTGTCTTGAAAAATCACGCAAAAGATGTTGTCAACATTTTCAATCATTTTATGATAATATAGATGATATATCATTTTTAACTTTGATTAAGCTGAGGAATTGGCATTTGTGACATTTTTGCACAGGCAGTTGGGGTTGTCTGTGAAATGTTAAGTTTGCATTTTACCCGAGTACAAAAATGAAACGAGTATAGCTCGGAACATCTTCATTGGGTAACTATGAATACACTCTTCACACTCTGTGATTGGCCAGTCACACACAGCGACCGCCACTCCCTAGACAGACTCGCTACAGCCAGAGAGCAAAGCCACGCCTCTCACTCTTTCACACACGGACACAATACAGACAGTGACTCTCTGCTTGCATCGCTTGACTCCAGCTCATTTCTCTATTATGTTCTGTTTCGGTTTGTATGATTTTCAAAGTTAGTTGGTAAACTTGTTTCGTAACGTACCCGGTGCATTTGACAGGACAGATCTGTACACTGCTCAGTTGCATCGGTCACTGCCTGTGTTTTTTTCCCATCTGCTTGCTTCTAATTTGGCTGGTGATATACCTTTTGAGAAAAATACAGTAAACAACGCTGACAGATGATTTCACTGTTTGCCATCGCTGCATGTTTGCATGAATGACAAACTTCATACAGATCATTCAGGAATATTTAAATAATAAAGTCTTATAGATCAAATACACACACACAGTTTAAATCTGAATTTTGAGGATGTTTTGTGAATAGTTTTCAAATAAACAACAAATATAGCAACTTCTGATGAATCCATGTCAATTGAATATTTAAAATAATGTGTCAATTTAGGTCCCAACCGTTTCGGTTGAACCACGCCCATTTCAAGTAAAGATACAGACAATTTAGACGGGATGGGAACAGATACAGATAGTGGTGTACTCGTTCATCCCTTGTTTGGCTTGCCAGCTGTAATAAGGAGTATTTCTTTTGTAACATAGTAAACTACACTTTCGTTAAATGCACATCATTTTGCACCGTTTGTATTTACGTTGCGTACGACTGTCAGAACAAAGGCGCCACATTTTGATGTGTAGTTTTTTCCTGGAAAAACTGGGTAGGTTGAAAATGTTCGAGGTAAGTCAGCCAGTTGATCCGTGTTGATGGGCTCATTCGGTTCATTCGGTTTGAAGCCAGAATATTCCCATGCGACATTTTGCTTTGCAATTATCTTTTCCATTCTAATTTCTACCAAATGATCTTGCATTGCTCCTCACCAGACTTACTTGCTGCATTTGAGTGTGTGGTAGCAGACCCGCCCCCTGCCTACAGACAGAAGGTGGAGTAGCTGGTCTTCTGGTGTGGTCAGAACCATCTGGAGCTGAATCCACCTCAAGACGATGAAAATGACAGTGGACTTCAGGAGAAACCCCCCTGCACTCCCACTTTTGAGACCTGAAGTGGTCCTCCCACATAGACACTCTACGGAAAAAGGCCCAGCAGAGGTTATACTTCAAATTCAAATTCCATCCATCCATTTTCTTCCGCTTATCCGAGGTCGGGTCGCAGGGGCAGCAACCTCAGCAGGGAATCCCAGATTTCCCTCTCTACGGCCATTTCGTCCAGTTTTTCTCGACGGATCCCGAGGCGTCTACACCGCAATCATTCAGTCTGTTCCATGCACTTCCATCACTGTCAGGCTTGGATCTGCAACCAAACAGGAAAGGAACCGACTACAAAGGACCGTCAAATCTGCAGAAAAAAAGAATTGGAGCTAACCTTCCCTCCATATGTGTAACGGTCCAGGGCTAGGAAGCGGGCAGGGAACATCACTGTAGAACTGGTTTGAACAGTTCTTTACTTTGCCAATAAAGATGATTTGAATGCTGATTTGCCTAAACTGCAGCAGAAATTTAGAACCCATCTTCCTGAAGCAAGAACATTGTTTGGATTTGCGTTAAAATGCTTTCGGTGTATTGTTTTTATTTCACAGTGCACAAAAGTATTGTCCCATTTGTGTGCTGAGGTATACACCAGAGCTTTCCCAGTAAGTGATGTAATGAACAGGGACTGACAGAGGAGAATTACTACCTGTGGTGTTCCTCAGTTGACAGCCAATGAAGGCCAAAACTTTGTGCCTTTGTCTTCACCAGCAGGTCTCAGTCAGTAGGGCCAAGCTCTGAAGCGAGTCTCAAACATACACTCTGACCTGCAGTGTCAGTACAATAATCCTTTCATATGCTTTTCACAAAGCTTTTAGCCTTGTCTTGAGCCTGCATCTCATCACTCAACA
Organism: Oostethus manadensis; assembly: GCA_024372805.1. Taxonomy (NCBI): domain Eukaryota; kingdom Metazoa; phylum Chordata; class Actinopteri; order Syngnathiformes; family Syngnathidae; genus Oostethus; species Oostethus manadensis. The sequence continues at coordinate 324,013 of QODF01000049.1, read as the reverse complement.
CTTCCTTCTGCAACTGAGGGCAAGGAGGGGGAGCAAAAGAGTTACGCAAACCTCAACACTTTACACAAACACTGCAGCATTTTGTTAGGTCATTCAAATATACCCATCACCCACAATGTCCTCGTAAAACTTGATGTATCTGACATCTACTGACTATCTGAATGTTTTCCACCTAGAACAAAGATGAGTCTTCTAAACAGCTTCTCTGGGGTGGGAGGCAGAAAAACTGGTGGTACCAGAGAGACAGATTAAAAGCTTTGTAGGTTGATAAGGTAGTCAGGCAGACAGAACGATGAGAAGCTATACAGGAGACCGAGCCCCTGATGGGGAAACACTTTTCAGAGTCTAACGTTACACCGCTGCTTGTGCTTGACTGGTCTGACAAGAAATGCTGCAAAATGAAAAGGAAAAAGTTGTGTACTTATATACTGCAGTTGTAAGTTTTAAAAGTTGTAAAAATAGTCGCTGTAGAAAGGTCAGAAGCAAAATTAAAACAGTGTTGCCATTTCTTCTCCACGTACACAAAATGACCAGTCCTCTCAATTGAGGAGGCTCTAGAACAGGAATGTCCAAGCTTTCTTCCCAGAGGGCCACATACAGAAAAAAATACAAAGTACATCCACTATTGACGAAGAGAGATTTACCAAACCTCTCTTTGTGAAGCTTGCTGTGATATTGGTGAATATTCAGATACTGTTTTGTTGCACTGGAAAGACACTCTCTGTAACTGGGCTGTCTTGGTTTCCAGGCATTCGGTGACTGTCTGGATACTTCTCCCAGGTTTATCTGTGGTTGAGTGGAAATCATCGGCAGGTTCACATAGCCATGAAAACTACTCTCACTCTTCTGGTGACTGGGAAGTCATGGAGTCCCTGGAGTGTGTGTATACTTACATGATAGTAACATATAAGGACGAAGGTTCAAGTCCTGGACTTTGACCAGTGACCCTAAACGTAAAAAGGACTCATTTGCTACCAAGTCCTTGAGGAAAATCCTTGGATACCAATGGGATGACTTTGTGTCAAGGAGGAAACCTAAATGGGACAAACAGTATAACTGGTCGTTTTTGTGAACACCAGCAAACACATTATGGTCACATGGCTTTAAGGAGAATGAGCTGACCAGCACAGGTTATGTCAGAGGTGTGGACTTGAGTCAGACTACACACACACAGGATTCACAATTTGGATGACTTCAGCCTCGATTTGACAATACCACCAGAAACGTGCAACTTTGACATCAATGACTCCGGACTTGCCTCGGACTTTAGTCTGATGACTTGAAATACCTGAGATTGTTGGTGAATGTGTTGAGTGAATTTGTAGTCCCCGTTCAAAGTATTAATGTAATTACCAGCAACACACCATATTTTCCCTTTGAATCTGCCTCACTGACTGCATCTGTAAAGTCCAATCAGGTTTAAGAACAAACAAATGTGTGGATTACATTTCTGCTCACTGACTAATTCCAGAATGCTATGTCAGCATTGTTTTTCTGTGTCTAATGCCCCATCCACACGTAGGCGGGGATCTCATAAAACAAAGTTATAGTTCCACAATTTGGCCTATCATCCACACGAGACTGCAGATATACAGTATGGCACTAAAAACGTAGTTTTTCAAAACCTCCGGCCAAAGGGTACATTTGGAGAAAAATCCGGTTTTACGTTTGGGTATGGACTCAAATTACCGGAGTTTTACGTTTCCAAACATCACTGCCTGCCACAAAGTATGCTGTGATGTCACACGCGCGACCTGTATTTACATCATAAACAACATGGATGCCCTCAGAACTGTGTTGGTTGTAGCTATCCTTCAAGCGCTTTTTGCTCGCTTGTTTTTGCAAGCCAAAATATTGCTTCACGTTGGAAAGCAGAGGCGAAGAAGCACTTTGAGGTCGACCTGCCGCCATGTTTTATGTTTTGCGGAAGTCACGGGATGACAGAGGATGATTCTGATTGGATAGAAATTTAGTAGGTTTCGCCAACTACATATTATAGTCTTACCACACTGGACTTATTTTATGTAAAAATTAAAACAATTCAAACAACGTATTTGTCAAAAGTAATATATGATTACATTGTTAAAAAGACAGACAGTAAACAGTGCTTATGACTTGTAGGGACTCAAAAATGTCTATGACCTAGGACTTGATACAACCTGGGATATCTAGACTTCGACTTGCACATCTTGACTTGAGACTGACTTGGTGACTTGCACTCTATGAAAGGTTTCACTGTGTTAATAATAGTACACGTACTACATGGTCAAAAAACTGCTAATGGTAATAGTTTAATTGTGTTTCAACATGCATATAAATGCGATTGACTGGCAACCAGTCCAGGGTGTACCCCGCCTCCCGCCCAAAGCCAGCTGGGATAGGTTCCAGCATACCCGCGACCCTAATGAGGACAAGCGGTATAGAAAATGAATGAATGAATGAATGAATGAACATGCATATAAATGACATTGGAATACATCAGTTAATTTAATTGACAGTTCCTCATGTCCAAAAAGAGTAGGAAGAAGCAAAGCTTATTTAATCCTACCCCTGTGGGATTTCTCCTGTTTCAATACATTTGTAGACTTCCTGCAATGAGTAAGTTTAAAATGCATGAGTAAGGTGATGTGAGTGTGTTTAACAGTAGTCAATGTCCTCGTCCTAGTAAATAAATTATATTGCAGTCCTTATGCAGTCCTGAAACTAACAACAAAAAAAAGTACAGTTTTGCATTACCTTCAATTCCATATCACAACGATTAAAAAAAAACAGGGAACAGCCAGGAAATAAAATATCCAAGATATATGTAGCGAGTCATTTTAGGACAGAGTGAGAGAGCAAACAAGGAAATAAATACTCCTCGTTAATGGCTCATTATCTCTCCCATCAACAGAGTAGATATAAAAAAGGACCCGAGTGCTTTTTGAACACACATCTCTGGCCTCATTGCTCGGCATGAAAATAGGAGGTGCTAATTAAAATCCAACCACTAGATTCCATGCAGACGATGTAATATAGCTCTCCCATTTGAATGCTGCTACAGGTTGGGTATAATAGTGGTAATGATGTGATGCATCAAAAATGACAAATAAAAAAAAGAATAGCTGGCTGATTGTAATCATCGCATGCTCCAGCAAATATGTTTGTCACTGTGTGTCAGCATGGCTAAGTTCTGGTTCATGTTAGACTCGAGAACACTCTGGTCAGGGATAAAACAACCACGTAGTTCATGCTGTGACTTGATGCCCCGCAAAAGCCCATCTGCAAAGCCTCTCGCATCCGACACCCCAACTTCATTCTTCTTCCTCAGTTTGACATTAACCGCCGTCCGTTGCGTAAGTCTTCGGCAAGAAATTCATTGTCTCCAACAAAGAACGCCTTTTTTCGTTGCCTTTGCTGTGCTGAAGCCAGCACAAGCATTCATCATCTCACAAACAAGGTTATTAAGTAATTAGAGGCTGTGCTTATTTCTTTGAGCTCAAGCAGACTAAGATGTTATTTGTTCGGAATCACTGGAATTCACGGGACAGCGGATGCTCCGCTAGTGACCGCTTTCATGCAACACATGGATTTTTGACAACACAAATTGCTACATAAAATACTTTGTCATTGATAGATTTGCTGTTTGCAGAAGAAAACTGCTTGTAAGTAAGCATTCGCTCTTCAACAGACCACCCCATAAAACACGATTTCAATTAACCGACGGGAGTCTTGTTTTTCCGAGACGTCATTCAAGGCAACTTGGGTGCTGACATTGCTTCTATGCATGACATCCCATAGGCTCAAAAGCTTTCTTCTTAGTCGCCTCAACATATGCGGGTTCCTAGCGATCGTCAGATCTGTGCAGGGGGTTCACATCAAAAAGCCTTTTGCACTGGAGTTGCTGACATGAAGGTCAAAGGTCAGCTGAAAAAGCCTTGTAGAGCAAAACCATAAAAATAAGACACGTACAAAACAGAATGGTTAACTCCGGAGGCAGAGGGTCTGTAAGTGCTCAACGGTGACTTCGCCCCGGCGGTCTAAGCGTGGGCGGGTTGCTCAGTCAGCGTGGGGCGTCTCACTTGACTACTGTCAGTCTGATGGGGGCGCTCAATACTCAAGGCCTGAGCTGCTCTGATAGCACGTGGTGATAACCCCTGACGACCTCTGTCTGACATCATTACCAGCAGACAGAGGTCAGCCACAAGGTCACCCCTGAGGAGACATGTGTAGTGGATAATGTTCCCACGTTAAAGCGTGTTACCTCCTGTTTTGTGCTAATGATAATGTTAGTACATGCATTTGCATGTACAGTTGGGCCAAGAAGTATGGAAACAATGACGTGATTTTGCTTCCATATAGTGTTGAAATAAATAAAAGATAGATATTAAAATAAGTATACGATATGAATAGGGTGTATATTGTTTTCTTACAAAAATACGGCATTTACTATTCAGGAATTATTGCTCAGTACAGGAGATTGTACTAATGTTCTCAGGCAAGCCTAAAATGTCAAAAAAACGAGTTTACCAAACACAACGACACGTGGAACACAGACCGTTACAACACCACAAGTATCAAGACAAACACTTACACCATAGGTCTTTAACTCACGGCCCGCCGAAACCCACCAAAGAGTAGTGTAATTGCAGCCCGCGTCATCGAGGTTCAGTGTTGCTCGCCGGAGGAAGTCTGTGTCTAAACATTTGATATGTTATTCTGATGACCTTTAAACATTAACGGTAAAACTTAATTGAATCGTTTGAACACTGCATCAAATCCCTCTGTTTTGGAAATATATTGTTTTTGAATGTAGATTGGAATGGAATCGTATCGGCATCGGGGTGTTGTGGCGGCGACCCCAGGTTGCGAGAGATGAGACCCGATTGCAGGTTTTCATTCATTCATTTTCTATACCGCTTATCCTCATTAGGGTCACGGGGATGCTGGAGCCTATCCCAGCAGACTTTGGGCGAGAGGTGGGGTACACCCTGGACTGGTCGCCAGCCAATCGCAGGGCACATATAGACAAACAAACATTCACACTCACATTCATATCTATGGACAATTTAGAGTCGCCAATTAATCTAACATGCATGTTTTTTTGAATGTGGGAGGAAACCGGAGTACCAGGAGAAAACCCACACACGCACGGGGAGAACATGCAAACTCCACACAGAGATGCCCAACGGAGATTTGAACCCAGGTCTTCCAGATCTCCTGACTGTGTGGCCAATGTGCTAACCACTCATCCACCGTGCGGCCCCCGTAAAATTTTTATTTTCTTAATAATAATAATAATAATAACTGCCATGCAGCGGCAGGGATCCACAAAAGAGCAGCTCAATAACAATACTCCAACAAACTAACAGAGCGCACACCTGAACTAAATTGCAGAGAAACACTAACTAGTAACAGGTGCGAGTGATTTAAGGTAAAGATGGAGTATACCAAACAGGGCAACGCAGGAAGTACCTACAAAATGAAGTCATAAACCAGGAAATGAGGCGTGATAAGGGAAAATAAACAAACTGAAACACAGTAAGGTAAAACACAGATGTTTACATCCCTAACAATTACCAGATGTGTTTTGCCTTGCATGTGTTTTCCCAATGATAAAAGGCTTTTTTATCTCAGTGTCTAATGTAGGGAACTCTGTGTAATGTTCTGAAAAATTGCAAGCCAAGTGCAAAGGGCAAAATGTGTTTAAGCTATCCTCACATTGTGTTTTAGCTTTTGTTACAAGAAGTTTTGGTTCTGAAGCTTTGGTCTAAGCATTCGCTTTTTGGTTGTTAGGAGGTACCAAAAACTGTATTGTTGTGCAACACAGGTCAACACTGTTTTGCCTCTTGAGTGTAAAGACCTGTTAGTTGTAGGCATGTCCAATCCGATCTTCACGAATGGGATCAGCTGCTGATCTGCTGTATTTTGAAGATCGGAAAAGATTGGCTTCCGCCATGAGATCGGGCCAATCCGGACGCCGTAACTCTGGGCCTCTCTCTTACCTGATAGGTGCGGTAAATGCGCCTCAAAGCCGGTTGCCACTTGACACCTGGCAACCGGATGAAAAACACCACCATGCAGACATGTCGGCAGGGTACTGTGGTGAAGTTGGTTTCACGTTGGACGTTGGATTTTTGGCTCCGTAGTTACAGCGGTAGATTCCCCTCACTGTGCCCGGACTCCTCTGTCATGGTGACGGCAGCTCGCACGGGAAGTGCTGCTCTAAGGATACTAAGGATCATCAATAATTTAGTATTGCTTTGTAGTAAGTTTGTCAAAAAGAAGTCACACCTTCTAAAGCTCACCACAAATTGATCTAGGACCATGTCAAATGATTTGTCCTACCCTAAAAGTATTGTAATGGTGGCTGAATAATTTGACTTACTTATCAGTTGGCCATTTATTTGCTTTTATTGGATGGACTTTTATTTTCATCAGGGTACTGACTCACAGAGGTTTGTTATATTAGTTAGTTATTAGTTATATATTAATATTGTTGGTCATGCTGTGTAATAAAAAAGTAAATTCAGCAATACTTTGGTTGTATTATTTTTAATGCTTTGCAGAGCTATTTTGATAACCATATTCATTCATTCATTTTCTGTACCGCTTATCCTCATTAGGGTCACGGGGATGCTGGAGCCTATCCCAGCTGGCTTTGGGCGAGAGGCGGGGTACACCCTGGACTGGTCGCCAGTCAATCGCAGGGCACATATAGACAAACAACCAGTCACACTCACATTCATACTTATGGACAATTTTAGAGTCGCCAATTAACCTAACATGCATGTTTTTGGAATGTGGGAGGAAACCGGAGTACCCGGAGAAAACTCACACACACACGGGGAGAACATGCAAACTCCACACAGAGTTGCCCAACGGAGATTTGAACCCAGGTTTTCCAGATCTCCTGACTGTGTGGCCAATGTGCTAACCACTCAGCCACCGTGCGGCCATAACCATATTCAGTCCCACAAATTCATGTTTGTAACAAAAGGTAATTATTTTTTTAAAAATGATTGGTAATAGACGGAATTGGATCGGCAAGACTATCAAAAAATCGAATCAGAAGCCAAAAACTGGATCGGGACGTCCCAAGTTAATTGAGGGAACATTTTAGTTTTAGTGTGTAAAAAACTGTATTGATATCTGGTCACATCAATGTAACTATTTTTCACTCAAATTTGTGCTGAGATATCACAGGAGCTAAGAAAGAAATAGGCCAAGTAATATTTTATTTTTCATTTATTACTATGGCATCACAGTGAAAATACCATGTAACTCTTGTACAGCTGCGGTTAAAAAAAAAAAAAAAGTAATCTACAACCACAGTGCATAATACTGGTGCACATGTGAAGCCGAAACTGCAGCAATAATGACACTGACTGGCAATTGGTGGTCAAAGCACTAAGCTAAGCGCGTTTCTCCTGACGTCATAGCACTCGAGAGCGTTCACAGGCCAGCCACGTCAGCAGATAAAAGCACGAGCGGGAAATCCTGGGCAGATGCCGGCTTGCGCGCACTCTCAACAGAGACTTGACTTTGGGAAGCCTGGGAAGCTTCACTGCAACTTTATGACGGTCAATGAATGGCACCAAGACACTGACTGGTTAAGCCATTGAAATCTTGCACACAACCAAATCCACTCAAACACACTCTGACACAATCCTAAATCATCTGATGTATTTCAGAGTGAGAATATAAGAGGGACTTTTTTGTTTCTGCAAAGCATCCTCTGGGGTCCCTCCCTAGAGAAGACCACAGGGGTCACAGAGCATGCTCAGTGGCATTTTCCCACAGAACTAGTGCGGTTGGCCTCCGTGTTCATGCTGTGAGACCCGGTCTTGCATCATACTGTTCTCTCATAGACCTGTTTGGTGGTCTGACCGATCCCTGACATATCCCTATGTCAGGGATCTATGGCATATTTTTAGTCTTAGCTCTTCTCTCTTTTCAACTTCCTTCCAAATATTTTTTCTTCTTGTATGATTTTATTCCTGTATTTTGAATTTGTTCATTTATTATAATTTTTCCCCAACCTCTTTTTGTTTTGTGTTTTTCAGAATATTATGACTGAAAAAGGTTAAGCGACATAGAAAATGGATGGATGGATGGAAAAAATATTTTTTAAATAGTTTCAATTCTATGGCACCAAAATAAAATTATTTTTTCTCAAAATAATATGATTTTATTCTCATAAAATTGTGACTTTTTTTCTTGTCAGACTACTACCTTTTTTCTTTTCATATTTTGACTTTATTCTTGTTAAGTTACAGCTGTTTTTTCCATCTTTGCTGTAGATTTTTTTAAATTATCCAACTCTTTCAGATTTTATCTTGGAAATTTTGAGTTGAATTATGACTTTATTCCCATAATATTTTGACTATATTCTTATAACGTTGTAATTTTTTTCAAAAAATCCTTTTTCCAAAAATTACAACCCGCTTTAAATCACACCACAGATTTTCAACAATATTCAGTCCGGGGGATTCCAGAATGTTGTACTTTTTGCTTTGCATGAATGCCTTTGTAGAATTTAAGCAGTGTTTAGGGTCGTTGACTTATTGAAGTATTGGGCCCCAGTGCAACTTTGTCACTGATTCCTGAACATAGTTCTCAACAATCTGCTGATACTGACTGGAATCCATACAACCTTCAATTTTAACAAGATTGGCAGCACCTGTACTGCCCCACAGCATGATGGAGCCACCACCAAACTTTACTGTGGATAGCGTTGTGTTTGTCTTGGAATTTTCATCCTCCATGCATCGCCCCATGTCACGTCCAAATAACTCAATTTTAGTTTCATTAATCCACAGCACCTTGTTCCATGCACAGTGACACCATCTACAGCAAGATCATGTAATAGGTCTTTGGAGCTAGTCTATGGGTGGAGTTTGACTGTTCTCACCATCCTTTGCCTCTGCTTGTCTGAGATTTATCTTGGCTTGCCATGGTGATCCTTAGCCAGAATTGCGATTGTAGTCTTTCATTACCTCAATATGTTCCTCACAGTGGAAAAAGATAGCTGGAATTTCTGAGATAGCTTTTTGTATCCTTCTCCCAAACCATGACGTTGAACAATCTTTGTTTTCAGGTCATTTGACAGTTATTTTGAGTCTCCCATGTTGCCACACTTTAAAGAAGATGGAAAGAGTAAATAAGAGAGTGAATAAGTTTTGCACACTTTCTGTAAATCCTAAAAACTTGAGTTTGTCCTTAAACATTTCACCCATCCAGGTAAGAAACGTGGACCCAGCCCTATCAGCCACGACCATCCTGTTAATCAGTATTGTTCTGCACAGGATTGGGGTCACCTTTCCTCTTCTGCAAGAACTCACACCCCCACACACCCTTCATTCAGCATTTCACTACAAGTTGAAGTTGCCAGATCCTGGGCACACACACACACACACACACACACACACATGCTTACTCACTGTGCCTCTCAGAGGATGCAGTGAAGAATTCATGGAAGGAACACACACACACACCCAGACTCGTTACAGGTGGATGTCATCGCTTGGTGAGCTTTTATTGTTCAAGAAAAGTGACTCCAAACTTTTGGAACAAAGTGACACAGGAAATGATTGTGTTTGTTCCCAACGGAGTAAGAGCAGGCACAATTAATGGTCAATCACTCCCTACTTCCAGTTATAATCCACCCCTTTCAAAAAAGTAACTCTTCCTGTCTAGGAGATTTTATTCACATTTTGGTGCACACATACAGTGGAACTGAATCTGAATAGGCTTACATATAAAAAGGCTTAAATATAAAAGGCATATGCCAAAATAGTTTTCTGCTGGCTTCCCACGTTTCTGATTTTCATAACAATATAGGATTCCTTCATTATGTTTTATTTTCTTTCACTACATCTCTACTATATTGGGTATTGCGAGTGTATAGGTGACTAAAGGAGTGCTATTTCATGACTTGATGCTTCTAATTAAGTTACAAACCATCTTAGAAGGTCGTAAACAGGTTTTCAGTGCTCTAACTGAACAATTCATAATCCTACCTTAGCAAAATTAATTGATCACGGTCGGGTCTGGAACCATTTAACCATGGATATCGGGGAAGAACCCTCACATTGTGTGACGACGGGGAACGTTATGGATTCTGCTGTCCATCCATTGAAAACGTGTTATGAAGAAGCAGCAATGGGGAAGGTGTACGCCAGTTTTGCACCTTCTTGATTCCTGTGAGCCATGGGTGTCCATAGTGCGGCCCGGGGGACATTTTTTGGGCCCACTACACATTGTAGAAGTAAAACGCAACGACAACAAAAAAAGCAAATAACAAAGGCATGATGTAAAGAGAAAAGGCTGACATGTTGATGCTAGGACACAAAAATAACTGAAAGTTGGGTTTTATTTAGCCTTTTTGCAAAATTCAAATATATCAATATAAATACCAAAGTAGATCCACCGCATTCTTTTGATTTTTCAGTACGGGTCCATTGGTGGAATAAGTTTCTACACCCTGCTCCAAGACATAAGGGGGGAAATCCTTTTTGTTTTAATAAAAATTATTTGTTCTTATTTTGGACTTTTGCTAATCAAGAAATGAAGATGAACAGCTTATTATTTACTCATAAACAAGAGGATTGAAACTACTATTGTACTAGGACCAGTATTGTTCAGCCTTTATATGTCCCCCTTAGGTAATATCATTAGAAAGCACTCCATGAATTTTCATTGCTACGTAGATGACACACGACTGGGCTTTTCAATGAAACCTAGTCAGCTGTCCAAATTCCAGGCGTGCTTACACGACATGAAGAGCTGGATGACTTCAAAATTTTTACTATTAAACTCAGATAAAACTTAAAACCATAGATTGGTTCCAGCACCTCAGAGACCAACTTAAAAATGATTTTACTTCTCTAGATGGTCTTGCACTGACCCCCACAATACGGTCAGAAACCTCGGTGTCATCTTGGATCAGGACCTTTCCTTTAGTTCCCAAATAGGACAAGTTTCAAGAACAGCATTTTTCCGTTTACAAAACATAAAGAAAATCAGATACAGAAAATCTTGTTCACTCTTTTGTGACTTCCATGGATTGTTGTAAGAAATCAACCCAGTAGAACGCAGCACTCACAGAATTTACAATTACTTGGTAGAGCCTCTAGTTACTAGTCTCCTCTATTATGGAACCATCTTCCTGACTCAACCTGGGGGGCAAACACCCTCTCTTTATTTAAAAGTCCACTCAAAACCCACCTCTTTGCTAAAGCGTACAGTTAGAACCCATCCTTGATATGCTGATATATTTATCCCGCTATTATTTTTATATCTCAACCCAACCAGTCGAGACAGACAGCCGCCCCACAGAGCCTGGGTCCTGTTCAAAGTTTCTTCCCCAGAGGGTTTTTTTCCTTGCCTCTGTCGCTAAGTGCTTGCTCATGTGGGGACATTGAAAAAAGTTACATTACTGTTACTTTGGCCTCTTGCAATTACCCTTAACATGAAGTAGAGAAATTGATAAGGCAACATGAATGTTACATCAAAATGTAACACACACACACTAATATTGTATATGTATATACAATATATTTGTAACACACTATATATTAATTATGTCATAGCCTGTGCGCAGGTAGTCGCTATGTTTGTTTGTTGTTGTGAAGCAGTCAATAGAAATGTAGACTTGTGGGCCGCGCCACACGGTGGTTGAGTGGGTAGCATGTTGACCTCACAGTCAGGAGGTTCAGGGTTCGAATCTCCGTCGGGCATCTCTGTGTGGCGTTTGCATGTTCTCCCAGTGTGTGCGTGGGTTTTCTCCGGGTACTCCGGTTTCCTTACACATTCCCAAAACATGCATGTTAGGTTAATTGGCAACTCCAAATTGTCTATTAGTGTCTATTAGAGTGTGAATGTTTGTATGTTTGCCCTGCGATTAACTGGCGACCAGTCCAGGGTGTACCCCGCCTCCCGCCCAAAGTCAGCTGGGATAGGCTCCAGCATACCGGCGACCCTAATGAGGATCAGCGGTACAGAAAATGGATGGATGGACTTGTAGGCCTGATTCCGGTCTGGATGTCAGTTGGAGGGATGGCGAGCAGGAAGCATACGCTTAAGTAATGTGACTGTGAATGCGGGAAAATGCAGTCCAACGCCACACAACTACAAAAGAAAAAAACAGTAATTAGGAAGGAAAATGCAGGGCTCTGCTGACTTTGATTCTTTTTTTGTTTTGCCATGTTAATAGAAAGTTCAACATCACGGCTTTTTAAATGTTTGCGTTGAAATGTTTTCAAGTGACAGAAACAGGTTATGTTATCAAACCTCTGATCATTTTAGATGGCAATAAAACCACGCGACTGATTTTATAACTGATTGCGTGGGAATTTTAGATGATCCCGTGAAACCTAAATTGGAATGCTCTTGGATAGTAGGCCTCAGAAGTCATTTAATATATAAATATTCATTACCTAATGTTTGGCGGTTGTCTCCTAACTTGAGGTTTGCTGGTTCGATTCTCTGTCCGCCCGTGACCAGTTGCTTCTGATGTTGCGTCATCAGGAGGTAAATGTGCTAACAGTGCCAGAACGCTTTGAGGTAGAAAAGCGCTGTACAAGTGAAAGTCTGTATAAATCTGAATCGTATATCCATCCATCCATTTTCTACGCCGCTTATCCTCATTAGGGTCATTAGGTACAATCAAAGTTGAGTATTTTACTCTTTCTTCCCATGCCTTACCTTCTGGGATTATTGACATAAGGCTGCTATCTTGCCGTTGACATTCTCCTATGATTTCGGATCAACATTTGTCATAAGAGTACTCACCGCTAATGAGTGTTAACAAAAGTTGAGCGTGACCGATAAAACAATACGCAGTACATTATGTGGGTGTCTTAGTTGTCTTAGTTCATAGCATGAATTTCTCTTGGAGATGAATGAAGTATCTGTTGTATTCATGTTTAAAATGTTAATAGCTACTTGCAGCGGAAAGAGTGCAGTGATATGTTTTTTCCAGGTCTAGTGTATCTGTATGCATTGCCCACTTTGGGTGCCTGGGGGGAAGACGGCTGTGACGTGGTTGTGCAGCCGTCAGCCATCACATATACAGCAATGGACAGCTGCATTAATACAAAGAAGGAGAAAAGTAAATCTGATTTTTTTTGGGGGGAGGCATGTTTTTCATGCAAATGTATTACTCTTTTGAAGGCATATTGTTTGGAGAAGCAAAGGTGATCTCAGCAGGTAACCTGATCTACGTTCCTCATCACCAAAATCCGACCAGAGTTGAAATTGAGTCACTGTTGATGTACAACACTAATGATGGGGGTGTTATACAACTTCATGTCAATAAACAAAGAAATCCATCCATCTTCTATGCTGCTTATCCTTACTAGGGTCCCAGGGGTTGCTAAAGCCCATCCCAGCTGACTTTGGGCGAGAGGCGGGGTACACCCGGGACCTGTCTCCGGCCAATCGCAGGGCACCACAAAGAAAAAAATCAGTTTAACAACAATTGGCAATTTAGCTTTCTGATGACCGACACAAAGAGGCAGGCCGCTTTCCCATTATCCAACTACCACTACCCCAGTGTGGACTCCCTCAGCTGAGGACAGCAGGGCATTTACAACCACAAGTGTGCCTTTTTGTTCTTTTACAAACAAGTTTTGTTCTACTGCAGCCAACATCGTAACCCTAAAAAGAGAATATCAAGACAAACAAAAGTCAGACTCGTTCACACCGTGTCTGCAGGACGGCAGTTATCAGGCCACGTCGTGAACTTAGAAATGTACCTCGTGTGTTCTACACTGTCTGCAGAAAACACATGGATATGTAATTTGTGTTTGCTCTGGAAAACAATTCAGTTTGTACACATGAGATAAAGTCCCTGCTGTGTTTGTGTACACCCCCCATTGGAGACAACAATGTGTTTTAGGGCTCCATAGAGTGCACACACAGCCACATTGTATTATTTTCTGCTCGACTTCAAAAGCAACACACATTTTGTTGTTGACTATAGCTTGTGACATGTAGGCTCAGCATATTTCTGTTGCTGATGAGTCTGTATTCAGCACCCTAGCCCCTCTTTGATTCCAGCACGCAGCAGATGAAAAAGTAGCACTTTGATGTTGTGATGCATAAAGGACTCGGTAATGTGCACCATGCAGTGGTCAGGCCATAACTCAAGTTGAAAGCAACACGCCATGTGTTGTTTGCGCATGCCGGATAGACATATAGTATATATGGAGAAATGCCAGTCATTCTTCTTCATGGAGTAAACAGGGCCCTGTCTTTTTCTGGCTCATTCGTCAACTACTGGACAAAAACTATGAATTCTATACGCAATAAAAATATTTTGGTTATGAGAATGTTTTAGCACAATCACTAGCTCATAACAACAAACTGAATTGGAATTGCATGCAAGAAAATGCTGCCCAGAAGGTGGAAATGACTCATAGGTTCCTTTTATGTATGTCTTGTATGCTTTATTTTCTACTGTATATGCGGTAATAGGAGCGTAAAGGTGACTATAGAGGTGTTATTTCATGCCCAGAGGGCTCTAATAAGGGTAAAACATGTATTTAGAAGGTCATAAACTGGTTTTCTATGCTCTAACTATACTGTATGAAAATTGATTCATAAATAAGGAATCGTACTTCAATCACAGTCAGGTCTGCAAAAAGGCAAAGGAAAAACATTCATTATACCGTGTCAGCCAGGGGGCTATTTGCGGCTCACAGCTTGTTTCTTATTGGCCCGCCGGTCATTCTAAAAATAACGAAACAATGACACTACATCAACAACAACAAAAAACGGCAAAAATGGATCGGGGGGGGGGTAATAGGGAAAATATCAAAATGGCCCTCAACTCCTTTCTGTTGAATCTGGTAAGCCAGTGCCACCACACGGCCCCGATGCAGGTGGACTGTAACATCCACTGTGAAGCTACTTGATTTACTGTGAAAGGTGAAACAATTGGACTGGGTTCAAGGTGAAAACGTAAGCACTTGTCTCACACTTTACTACTTGGGTTGGGACAAAACATGAATGTTGCTATACAGGGATGATAATAATAATAATAATAAATACTTTCTCACACATAGCTGGGAACCAACCAGTTTTATACCAATCATTTTAGCATATTTATGTTGGTTTTAGGTTAAAATACCAACCTGGCCCTGTTTTCTTTGATTTCGCAGAGTGTGGCCCTTGATGGCAAGCGTTTGGACTCCCAACTGCAGTGCCACCTGTTGCTTTGCTTCTACTTGGCAGCCTGGAAATGCATTTTTAATGCGGATACTTACACTTTAGGCCCTAGCTGTGCATTTGCCGTTCTGTCTTTAGGGTGGTTAAGTATGACTTTTGGGGGGGATATTTTTGGAAAACAGCCATATTTGAACAAAGTCGTGGAACGTTAAAATGTGACATCATCTCCAGCTTAGCCAGACTCAATCAATATGTCAAGCAAATAAACCGCTGCCTATCATTCTGTGACCCTGACACACACACACACACACACACACCCATACAAATTCCCACACTGTGACATAGTGTATTGATCCGTCCCATCCTTGACCTTAGATGGTCGTGTTTGACAGCCTGGCTGCTCAAACACGGTTTAAACATTCCCCATTTGGAGGGTCACTCACACACAAAGCTGCAAGGCTCACAACTTGAAGGTAATCACTCTACATTCCCATTGCCGGTTGGGAGGCCGAGGGCGATGACTTAGACTGACCACTGGGTGGCACTGTGGGACACCAGGCTGTAGTAGTGCTGCCTACTGCCAGACTTGTAACCACCAATGACTCTTAAAGGTCACCATTTTTGGACTTTTTTTTTCCATTTCTACAATTATATATAATTACATGAATAATATCATTAACTTTCTTCTCTGAAGGGTTGAGAGAAACCTCATAGTTCTAGCATGCAGTGCTAATTTTGTTTTGTTTCTTTGACAAAATGTGAGTAAGTAATTAAGGCCACTTATTTCCTGCTTTTGAAATCTGCTGCTGTAATCTTTCATCTTATGTTGCTGGTTACAGAGCCATGCTTATATACGCCCCAAAAGCATTGGAAATATTCATGTTCATCCTCTTCTAGCAAGTGTGAATATGACAGCATTCTCCTATGCTCTTAACTACTTCATAAAGAACTTCAAATCGTGCTAGGGTTATTATTACCTAACAAGTCGATCACCTCAACACTTTGATAAGAACACTAAAATGAATAGTACCGTTTTACTAAAACAGTAGTATGTACTTTAAATTGAAGGAAAAAATCAATAATCAGTTTTTATGAGATATTTGGGGGGCCCAGTGCTTGCCTACTGGTAGTTCCGCCAGAGTTTAAATGACCAAATATGCTTCCTTGCCCTTTAGTTGTGCAGTAAGAATTCTGAGAAATGTTTTTTTTTCCTAAAGAAGCTTATTGTATATTTTTCCAGTTCAACTTCCTGTTCTTTTAATTGACCTTCTGACTTTTATATTTGATTTGTTGTTTTTGATTTCATGAGCAGTGGCCAGAAAAGCGTCAATAAATAACAATATTATACATTTTTATTATGATTTTCTATATTTATCCTCCTAGTTAAAGAATACCCAATCACAGTATTTTTAGATCTACTGACTCAGGTGAACTCACTGGGCCCAGAATACAGTCATTCATCCATATCATATCATATGCATGATATCGGACCATACCATGAGAAGGTAGTTATGTAAGATTTCTAAGTACTGTACAACAACAAGAGTCATATTTGTAAAGGATTCTAAATGATTTAGGACAAGAGAGAGCACAATTTGTCATTTAAAAGGTGATTTGAGCTCAGGTGGATTTGCTCATGCACGATCTTGGTTGTGACGGGTAATGCATGTAAATCCTCACAGCTTTGCGTGTGTTGAAAGTCGGCGCTCCTGTTCACTCAGGTGGAGGCAGAAGGGTGACGGGTCTTTTTCAACTGTATCAGCAACGCCACACTGGGGGGCTTTTGTACCTGCACGGCCAATCACAGCCTTCCTCTTGCAGTCAGAAGGGCAGAATGGCTCTTCTCAGTGTGTAAATCAAGGTGATGGCTCCTTGGAATCGCCAGGCGGTGATCTACCATCCATCAAGTAGAGTGCACCATTTATTTTTGGACACTTCTCACAAGGCTGCCACAAAGCCGAGAAGGATCGCAGCGTTCAGAATTCCTTTTTATTCCTCCTGCACAGTAGCGGCTACTGAGAAATTCCCTGCAAGCTCATACGACTTTTCCGCCGCTCACTTATTTCCTGCACACCTGGCATCCATCATATTATTATGCTTGCGTTTGCTTTGCGGAGATAAATATTTATGAAGAGGCTCATGATTGCAATATTTGTTGGATCCCTGCTCTTTTTTCTTGTCTGGGAGATGACTGAACGCAGCAGACGTGCATCAATGAAATGAGGTTTATACTATTTGGCACGTACTGTGTTAAGTGTGTAAGTTCTCCACCATCGGCACCTACGATCACAAGCCTTATTACTGCCGGTCTAACTCAACACAATGAAGTATTAAGAATACAAATGCAAGGTCAACTGATGATAATACTCCTCGTTTATGGCACTTACTTGGTTGCAGACCCGACCATGATTAGAGAAGCAGGATTCCTTCCTAATAAATGGAATATTTTTGTATTTACGGCCTAGCAGACTTGCCTTTCACCTTCTAAACACGGTTTTTAACATTATTCGAGCCCTCTAGAGCCAGGGGTGTCGAACTCGTGCCATGGAGGGCTGAGACACTGCAAGTTTTCTCCACGACCAGTTTCTCCTGCAGGTGCTTTTAATTGATGAGCTCCTTCCCTCAAATTGAAGGAGGGGTTGATCGTTCAAAGCACCTGCTTTTGACCGGCTGGAGGCCTTTCCATGACACGAGTCGCTCTAGACATGAAATAACATCGTACAGTCACCGTTACTTTTGTAGTTGATCTGGAAAACAACTTCCCAGTCCGCAACATGATCCGGATCTTCGACTATACAGTTCAAAAACGTGGAGAGGGACTAAGGCCAACATCCACAAACTCCAGACTTTCAGCAACAGATGTCTCAGAAACATCCTCAACGTCAGGTGGCTATGGGTCAGAACAAGCCAAACCCCGGTGGAAATCGAGATTGAGAAGCGAAAATGGAGCTGGATAGGCCACACCTTACGAAGGAATGTACCCAACATCACCAGGCAGGCCCTTGACTGGAACCCTCAAGGGAAGCGCAAAGTGGGAGGCCCGAAGCAGGCTTGGCGGAGGAGCACTGAAGCTGAGATGAGGGCTGCAGGAGTGACGTGGGGCCGTATAGTTGCAGCCCTTTGTTCCCCGAGGAATCAAGCGGCATGACAAGAAGAATGTAACAATTTCAAACAAAATAAAACTTGTGTTTGTGTCTTGCTGGAAATGTGGAGCTGAGTGACAGGACGGCAGGAGGGAGTTGAGCTTCAGCTTGCAGAGAGTTATGTTTTTATTATGATTACAGTGGAACCTTGGCTTACCAAAACTTACGAAAAATTCATAACACAAATTGGGCTTTGAAGATATTTCCGTCCCATGTAATGAAAAAATATTCAAAATACAAAAATGAAAATGGAACGTGCCGCCCTGAATTGTAGTGTACTGCACCGCCATACAAGCCGCCTCCCCTAGGGCGGTAATGCACCAAAGGGATGGATTGGTTATCTCCCATCATCCTCTTCCTCCCCTAATTCCCAATGGTGTTACATCACGGCGTCCCTTTGCTCCAAACTCCCGTCCATTGTTAAAAATTACGATTCAAAAACGATAGTGTTAAGTTTAGCAGTAAAAGCGCGATGAACAATTACTGACACCTAGTTATCAATGTAGAAAACTACATTGTGTCTTTTTAATTCCTTGTATTTGTATTTTACTTCATTTAGCTCTTTAAAAACGCTTTGTTTGTGAAAATTTGCTTGAACGTGCATTATTTTCAAGGAATAGTCCTCATTCAACCGCAAAACAGCACAATTTATTAGTTCATATATATTTTACAAACCGTGATCGAGTCAAGCTGCAAAGCGCAACGTGGCGGGGAACGATTCCGCCAACTTCCTCCCTTGCTCTCTTTGATGCTTTTTCAGAGCATCAATATTTAACCTGACATTGTCACATCTAAAAAAAGAAATGCTGCAGAGTGGAAGGCAGATTGCCTCTAAACATCACGTTCCTCAGCCCATGCCGACAAACGTGTGTTATCGGTTTTAAGTATTTGACTACTCTATCCACTCAGTATAGCCGTTTGCTCGGACTGCTGCCAACCACCAGTAAAAAGTTATATAAAAAAATAAATAAATAAAAAAAAATAAAAATAAAAAAAATTAATAAATAAATAAAAAAGTTATAAAAGGCATACTCGCTATAAAAAGCGAAATGAAGCCGTGAAAATCCCCCCCGTGATGTCATAACACAATAACAACATGTTCTCATTATATTGTGTTGTGAAGAGTAGTAGTTATACTCCAGGCAGGGCTCTAAAATGCCCATTCAGACACCAATCCCTGACTGCACATCTTTCATTGTATTTATGGTGGGTGGCCATCGTTAGACAATTCCAAGGGTCCCTGGCAGGGAAAAACAGGTCATTATAAAAAAAATAATTTGGGGGCTAATTTATTACTTTTTTTGTTTTGCATTTATGTGTGTGAAAGTATTTTTGCACCATTTGACGCAAAGCTGAATTTAATGTGATGTATAATACAAATACACAGGAAATAGATTCAATAATGTAAAACATTATAAATATAGAAATAAATAGAAATCTCCAACATTCTTCACTATCACATCTGTCAACTGTTTGTGTTTTATTTATGATTTATTATTATTTAAATAGCACACCACTTCATTTACCAGGCACATCTTCACTTACACAGTGTGGCCGTAGGTCAGAGCCGTCGGGTTTGCAGTCGAATGCCAATATCATTCTGCGATTGACTTTGAAAGGCCTTTTTTGGCATAGGCCGATTCCGCTTTTTTATGGAAATGGGATGACATTGAATAGTGGCTGATCGATCTGAGCATCCCTAATAAATAGTTATAAATTCATGGTACATCGTTACTCCATTTGTATATATTGCTTTTTCAACATTTACTTACTATAGCGGTTTTGGAAGCCAGAACTATCCCCGAAGTTCCTTGGGTATCTAATATACAGTAACACAACATGGCCAATATCCGATATGCTGATATTGTCTGATATCAATCGATACCGATATGTGTAACTTCACAATTCAATGATTTAGAATTAACACAATACTGTATATTGTGAAGATAATGAATCAAGCATTAGCAATTAGCTTCACAACTTGGCTGTAAACAACATTATACACCATCTGAGGAATACTTAGGACTGGGCATGGCGAAGCGTGGTTTGAGGAACTCCACAAGTGGTGAATCTGGCTTCTTGCACGATAAAAAAGGGCTGGTTATCCGGTGTGATACAGTCCATCATTTTGCAATTGATGGCAGAAGTCTTGGTTCTGCAACGCATAACCAACTCTATGCAGTCATTGCAAATCACAGGTTTAATATCCACAGGAGACAGCACATAACGTTAGTCAGGTACAGAGCAGGCGGGAGAAGGTTCAAGGTAGGAGCTTGTTGTTTACAGGCTTCAGACGCAGTTTGATGAGGTCATCATTTGGGTGCCAGAAAATCTGAGAGCCCATAAGTCAATATACAGCATTTTTTTTTTTTATGGGTTTTCACTTAATAACAATATATAAACATTTTTATACCATTATCAGGCAGATCATATTGGCCCGCCGATTTGTACACATACCTAAGTAACACGTATAAAAAAATGGGAACAGTAGCGTTCAAAATAATAGCGGTGCAGTGCGACTAACCGGTGACTTTACAAACACGAAACTCTTTTGTACAATTTTTGTTTCTAGGACTTGGCAATCCTGTGATTCACTAAACTAATATTTTGTTTTTACGACCACAGTTTTTATAACTGCTTCACATCTGTGTGGCATAGAGTCGAACCACTTGCGGCATCTTTCAGCTGTTATTCCCCTCCAGAGTTTGGAGGTCGACTCACAAACTGTCTGCGGCCTTTTGTGGACTCTCATCAGTCCCCAAAATGTTCCTCTAAATGTAACCTCTACTGCATGCTTTTTTTTTTTTTTAACAGAGGGAGACTTTGCGGGAAATTCCTGCAAATAGATTAGCTCCGCACAGACTTCTAAAGGTCACAGTACTTACAGGTAACCCCAGACAGTCTTTGATCATTGGCTGAGCCATTTTGATAGTTTTCTTTCTTTTTCTGCCACATGTCTCTGGTTTTGCTCCCCATTTTAAGACATTGAAGATCCTTTTAGCTGAACTGCCAAACATTTTTTGCACCTCTTCACAAGTTTTCCCATCTCCAAACAACTCTTTAATCAAAGTACGCTGTTCTTCTGAACAATGTCTTGAATTACCCATTTTCCTCAGGCTTTCAAAGAGAAATGCATGTTCAACAAGTGCTGGTTTCATCCTTAAGTAAGGGCCACCTGATTCACACCTGTTTCTTGACAAAATGGATCGCTGATTGAATGCCACACTGATATGTTGTAAAACACCAGTCTTTCAACTAATTGCCCAATTGCACAGCCTTAAGAGCCTGCATGCCATGTATGCTGGGTCTTGTCTGTTTTCTGAGAATCTACTGCACCTACTGGTAACTTAAAAATATACGAATACCAGTGATTCATCTGGTTAGTCCCAATGCTATTATTTTGAACACTACTGTATGTTGACATTAAACACATGACATTAAAATATCTATGCAGGAACTGCAAGACACAAGACGAGTGAACAGCATTCCCTTGAAATTTGGCATGAAAACCCATTTTATTACTCTAAGTTTGTGGAGTATATCTAGTACAGAACATGTGGCTTTACCTACTGCCACCTTGGCACACTTTGACAGTCAAACGTAATCTGGGTTTTTGACTTTCAGCTTATTTGCGTATTCGTCAGTGCTTGTGTTTTCACTTGCAGAAGTCAATTAAAGATAGTTGGGGTAGCTGATTGTGGAAGCAATCGGTAATACAAATATTACAAATGCAGTCCCAAATGTCACTTTATGTGAGGCACTGTGAGGCCAACATGCTACCCACTCAACCAACGTGCGCCCAAGAAAATCAACAAGGATGCACCAAATCAGTCTCGTCTGTCCGAGAAGTGACTTTCAACACTCATAAGACAAGATCATGACTTCCTCTGTAGTTTTTTCATAGTAGTTCAATTTGCATCACACTAGAGTGAATAAGAGTTTTGAGTGAAATTAACAAGGACTAAGTGAGACCACTAATTTGACCCTGGATTTGAAGTCTTCATCTTAAGTATCATTTTACCAAGTCAGGTTTGATTTTTTTGTGGATTTTTGAAAATTTGGGAGGCTTTGGTTGCATCATCCAGACCTTAAAAATCTTGTCTCTTTTAATACACAGCATAGGACATATAGAATAAAATTACCAGATTAGGGCAGACAAGTGGAAGTTCGGCTATAGGAGATCGTCCACCTTCACGCAGCAGACCTCCAAAATCTTGTCTTTTTTAATGCACAGCATAGGACACGTGGTCAAGAGTGGTTGTGTTGCTAGAGCGCAGCCCCTGTCTGGCAACAGGTCCACATAGCTCTTGGCCTCTCTTAATGCAAGACACATCTATCCAAACTGATTATTATTATCATCATCACTAATAACCGATATATTTATTCAGCAAAATTATCTTGTAAAAAGCATGTATAAATCCAATAATTCATGATTGATATATGACAGTGGTATAATAATGAGTAATGGACACATTTGTATTGATAGTATGTAGAGTGATCAATAATAATGTATGTTGCACACATGTATGTAGGTGTAATATCTTGTTTATGTATTACAAAGTATAACTTGCTGCATATTTGTTACTATAGCTGGTAAATAAGCTTGTCTTCTTCCCACTCCTTTTTGAGGCAAATTGTTTTCTGTTTATATAAGTATTTGGATTGTGTCCTGTGTTTCTGCCATATTTGTATATATGTAAGTATATACATACTATATATATATACAGTGTATATTTTGTCTTGGTATTTTCTTCGGTTTACTGCACAGTGTACAGTAATGTACAACGTACAAATTAGAGAATCAATGAAATAATCAATCAATAATTCCATGCACCCAAAATTAAAGGATCAGTTTGGGTAAGACCTTCTTCTGTTCCCAGTGGTGCATAAATACACGCTTGGAAGAGTTTAGTGTGGAAAAACTTTAAAGCAACTCAAACAGAGATTGTCAAGTCCCTTTTTGTTCCCTTATCACTTCTTGTTTGCGTGATTGTCAGGTGTCCCTGTTATATTATATTCGTTATATTCTTCTGAGGAGGCTTGGCGGCAGGAAGTGGATATAGCATGTCCTTCCGAGGACAGCCATGACCAAAACGCTTCACCGAGTGTAATGAATCATTCAAGCGCGTGACAAGGAAAAAAAAGCAGACATCCTTGCATGCATTTCTGATGACAGCAGGCTATGACTATTTCAGTGGCTTAGTTCAAGACAGCTTTCAAAGGGCTATTTATTCTCTAAGAGAGGATGAGTGACTTTTGAAACTGCATATTCCTTCTATGCTGTGTACAAGGAGCAGCTTAGGCATGAAACAAGATGAGAGATTTTGTAAGGAAGTGAGCCGAGGGCCCAACTTGGACTTGCCTGTGCAAATGGAAAATTGATTTATTTTCTCATTGGGCAGGGAAAATATATTATATGTGCGTTCCATCCTTTAAATTTTCTTCTACTTATCCTGAGGTCGGGTTGCGGGGGCAGCAGCCTAAGCAGGGAAGCCCTGACTTGCCACATCGTCCAGCTCCTCCCAGCGGATTCTGAGGCGTTCCTTAGCCAGTTGAGAGACAGCCTCTCTAAAGTGTGCCGGGTCTTCCCCCAGACCTCGGATGCCCCCTGAACACATCCCCAGGTAGGCGTCTGGGGGGCATCCTAACCTGATGCCCGACTCACTTCATCTGGCTCCTCTCAATGTAGAAGAGCAGAGGTTCTACTCAGAGTCTCTCCCGGATGACAGGGCTTCTCACCCTATCTCTAAGGGAGAGCAGAGCTGGAGGTAGCAAAGGTGAAGATGCTGAGGTTCTCTTTGGGTGTGACCAGGATGGACAGGATCAGGAATGAGTACATCAGAGAGACAGCACATGTTAAAGGTCTTGGAATTAAAGTCAAAGAGGCCAGACTGAGATGGTTCAGACATGTCTAGAGGAGAGATAGTAAATATATTGGTAGAAGGATGTTGAGTTTTGAACTGCCTGGTAGGAGGCCTACAGGAAGACTAAAAGAGGAGGTTTATGGATGTAGTGAAAGAGGACATGAAGGTAGTTGGTGTGAGAGAAGAGGATGCAGAAGACCGGGTTAGATGGAGGCAATTGATACCCCTGAAGAAGAAGAAGACGACATACTGCATATAAATGCTGTAAAAAGACAAATGCCTTCACTTCCTGAGCAAACACAACATGGCTTAGAATCATCAAGAATGTCTGGGTCAAGTTTCAAGCGCTGACATTAGGCTATCTGTGTCTTTCATAAGATCCTAACACGTTGTCTCTGGAATCCTCTTCCACTATTTCATGATCACAGATGATATCATGTTTGTTTGCAATCTTGGGCTCTTCTACCTTCCGTTTGAGGATGGCCCGCAGATGGCTTAGGTTTAGGTCACCTTTACTTTTAGGTTTTTCAAACTAGGCTGCAATCATCTTGGTAGTGTGTTTGGACTCATTATCATGTTGAAATACAGCCCATGCTCTGCTTCAGTTGGGATTCAGGTTTCCCGCAGCTCTCCAGTGCCAGCAGCACTCATGCAGCCCAATGCCATGACACTCCGAAACAGGCTTTTTTGTGCACCATCTTTAGATGAGGATTCCTTCTGGGACAACAGGCATGCAGAGCACATATGGTCTGAGCACTGTCCTTCTGATGCCCCCAACCCCTTCAATCTCTGCAGAAATGCTGGCAGCACTCATGCGACTATTTTGTCTATAACGCAGAGTATGTGCTGTTCTGAGCGGAACCTGTGTCCTGTGAGGCCTGAATTAGCACCCACTTTTGTTTTGCTTTTCCTGCAGGTACCACATGCCAAGCAGTTGTCCAAGAGAAGGTAATATTGATCCGTGGGCCCAGTAAGAGAAGCACAACAAGCTTTAAATTAAGTTAACATTCACTTGCTTTAATTCTGTCCACTTGAACATTGTAATACTCAATTTACTTTAAGCTACATTTCAAAAAGGGGTATTTATTTTCATGCTTTGGAAATTCTCTACTATGTTTGTCAGCCATCTCCACGCAGTCCTCTGTCGGTGCATATCTTCTCCAAGGTAGAGCAATACTAATTTAGCTCAGCACTAAACCGTGGTAGCATGATCCATACATGCAATGGCCAGGAAGTTTGCAGAGTCCCCTGGCACAGTGTCAAAAGCATGGAGGTGATAGCAGGAGACAGGTCAGTACACCAGGGAGAGGTAGAGGAAGTATAAGATCAGTATAAGTCTTTTCTGCCTAAATAGACAGAAAGAGACTCCATGAGGGCCTGACGTTCACATGTGGGGCACATTTGTTGTCGATGTCCTATTATCTTCACAGACGACAGCAGGTTCACAAGGAGGCTGAGCACATCTGACAGTCGTGAGAGTCTAGAGACATTGTGGAAAATGTTCTGATGTATTCATCTTCTAGCATGACCAGTTTTGGCAGTTTAGCAATGGTCTGGGGAGGCATGTCCTGGAGGGACCCACATAGACGTGTCATTGAGCCCCATCATCAGACCATACGTTGGTGCAATGGGTCCTGGTTTCGTTCTGGTGCATGACAATGCTGAATCTTAGCTGGCTTCTCTTGTCTATATTTCCTGGATGACGAAGGCACTGATATTATTGATGGCCCCGCCCATTCCCTGGATTTGAATCCAATTAGGCACCTGATACAGGTCTGGGAGACGATACCCCAAGGAGACCATTCATATCACCAGGAGCATGCCCAGCCATTTTAAGGAGTACATACAGACAGATGGAGCTCAAACACACTAAACTACTTTTCAAGTTGTTGTCACCAAAGTTAGTCTATCTTGCGGTGTCATTTTTTGTGATTTGGAGTATGATTCTAAATCCAGTCTCTATTAACATCCTTATCTGGTTTTGTTTTCAGTGTAATAATAAATTAAGATTGTCAAATTGAATACAGTAATCCCTCGTTTATCACAGTTAATTGGCTCCAGATCCAACTGCGATAAGTACATTTCTGCGAAGTAGGATTCCGTCTTTATAAATGGAATGTTTTTGTAGTTCGAGCATTAAAAACCTGTTTATGACCATCTAAATCTGATTTTTTAAATTATTAGAACCCTTTAGACATGAAATAGCCCCCCATTAGTCACATTTACACTCATATTACCCAATATAGTGGACACTATAACAGCAAATAGGCCATTGGACAGGAAGTGATGCTGGGTGTTCATAGTTTCATCTTATCGTAGACTACAGCCGCAACAATCGCCCGTGGTTTGATGAGGAAATTTTATTAGGATTTAGTATCTTTCAACTAATTGCCCAGTTGCACAGCCTTAAGAGCGTGCATATCATGAATGCAGGGTCTTGTTTGTTGTCTGAAAATCTACGACACCTACTGGTAACTTGTAGCAACCATGGTAACCATGTAGCAATAAAAATATACTAATAACATCTTAAGATTAATCTGGTTAGTCGCATTACATGTAGTCGCCGTACATGACATCAGCTTACATCCATCCATCCATTTTCCTCCGCTTATCCGGCCAGGTCGCGAGGGCAGCAGCTTCAGTAGGGAAGTCCAGACTTCCCGGTCCCCAGCGACCTCTTCCAGCTCCAACAGGAGGACACCAAGGTGAGGTAGGAACGTACCTCAATCAGTAAACACAGAGCTTTGCCTTCCGGCTCAGCTCTCCCTTCACCACGACGGTCCGGTACAGCGACCGCATTACTGCAGATGCTGCACCGATCCGTCTGTCGATCTCACGCTCCAACCTTCCCTCACTCGTGAACAAGAACCCGAGATACTTGAACTCCTCCACCTGAGGCAAGACCTCACTCCCAACCCGGAGGGTACAGTCCACCCGTTTCCGACTGAGAACCATGGCCTCGGATTTGGAGGTGCTGAGTCTCATCCCAGAAGCTTCACACTCAGCTGCAAACCGCTCCAGTAAACGCTGAAGGTCACAGCCTGATGAGGCCATAAGGACCACATCGTCTGCAAATAGCAGAGACGAGATCCTAAGGTCACCAAGCTGGACTCCCTCAACACCTTGACTGCGCCTAGAAATTCTGTCCATGAAGATTATGAACAGAATCGGTGACAAAGGGCAGCCTTGGCGGAGGCCAACGTTCACCGGAAACAAGCTCGACTTACTGCTGGCAATGCGAACCAGGCTCCTGCTTCGATTGTACAAGGACCGAATGGCACGTAGAAGCGGACCATCAATCCCGTACTCCCGGAGCACCCCCCACAGGACACCACGAGGGACACGGTCGAATGCCTTTTCCAGGTCTACAAAGCACATGTAGACTGGTTGGGCAAACTCCCACATACCCTCGAGTACCCTTGCAAGGGTGTAGAGCTGGTCCAGTGTTCCGCGACCGGGACGAAAACCACATTGCAGCTCCTCTAACCGAGGTTCGACTAACGGTCGTACCCTTCTCTCCAGCACCCTGGAGTAGACTTTCCCAGGAAGGCTGAGGAGTGTGATCCCCCTATAGTTGGAACACACCCTCCGGTCACCCTTTTTAAAAATGGGGACCACCACCCCGGTCTGCCAGTCCAGAGGTACTGTTCCTGACTTCCATGCAATGTTGTAGAGGCGTGTCAACCAACACAGTCCTCCAACATCCAGAGCCTTGAGAAATTCTGAGCGGAACTCGTCTACCCCCGGAGCCTTGCCACTGGGGAGTGATTTGACTACCCCAATTACCTCAGCCACGGTGATAGAACTGTCCACGTACGTATCCTCAGACTCTGCTTCCTCTATGGAAGGCATGTCAGTGGGATTGAGAAGGGCCTCGAAGTATTCCTTCCACCGACCAACTATATCCACAGTCGTGGTCAGCAAGCCCCCGTCCGCACTGTAAACAGTGTGAACTGGGGGCTGCTTCCCCTTTCTGAGGTGTCGGACGGTTTGCCAGAACCTCTTCGAGGCCGACCGAAAGTCGTGCTCCATAGCCTCACCGAACTCCTCCCACACCCGAGTTTTTGCCTCGACCACCGCCGAAGCCGCGTGCCGCTTGGCCTGCCGGTACCTGTCAGCTGCTTCGGGAGTCCCGCAAGCCATCCATGCTCGATAGGACTCCTTTTTCAGCTTGACAGCAGCCCTAACCCCCGGTGTCCACCATCGGGTTCGGGGCTTGCCACCACGACTGGCACCGACCACCTTGCGGCCGCAACTACAACTGGCTGCCTCAGCAATAGAGGCACGGAATACGGCCCATTCGGACTCAATATCCCGGTCCTCCCTCGAGATGCAGGCGAAGCTCTGCCGGAGATGAGAGTTGAAGACTCGACGAACGGGAGATTCTGCCAGACGTTCCCAGCACACCCTCACTACGCGTTTGGGTCTGCCAGGTCTGTCCGGCATCCTTCCTCGCCATCTAATCCAACTCATCACCAGGTGGTGGTCGGTTGACAGCTCAGCCCCTCTCTTCACCCGCGTGTCCAGAACATACGGACGCAGGTCTGATGATACGACCACCAAGTCGATCATAGACCTGCGACCTAGGGTGTCCTGGTGCCAAGTGCACTTATGGACATCCTTATGTTCGAACATGGTGTTTGTTATGGACAAACTGTAATTCGCACAGAAGTCCAGCAACAACACAGGGTTCAACAACAAGGTCAGGGTTCAGGTCAGGTCAGTTCCTCCCAACCACGCCCCTCCAAGTCACACTGTCATTGCCCACATGGACGTTGAAGTCTCCCAGAAGAACTATGGAGTCACCAGCTGGGGTGCTCTCCATAACCCCTCTGATAGACCCCAAGAAGGCTGAGTACTCTGGTGGTGGGTCTGTGGGGGAGAGTTCCCGTGTGGCTTCTTCGGGCTAGGCTCCAGGGTGAGGCCCCGGTATCCCACATCCAGGCGAGGTGCGGTCACTCCTCTTGTTGTTCGTCATAGGGGTCTTCTGAATCACTCTTAGTCTGGCCCGTCACCTAGAACCTGTATGCTTTGGGAGACCCTACCAGGGGCATAAAGCCCCCGACAACATAGCTCCTAGGATCACTCAGGCACTCAAACCTCTCCACCGCGATAAGGTGGAGATTCACGGAGGGGAGCTTACATATGCTTGTTTTGACTAATAATATGACTTATTCAATCACAAAACACTGTGGTTTATGAATTCACCTATTTATGAAAAACTGTAATATAATGAAGGAGCAAAATTCCACCCCCAAAGTGGCGAGGGGCGACTGTTTCACTTTGCCGTTTGATGTGGGATTTAAGTGGGACATGCATTGGATGCCATCATATTGTGCAGGTGTACCTCTTCAATCTATTCTGCTGCGAGTGACAGAGGTAAATGCACATGCACTATATCTCCGTGAGCACTGACATTGAAGACACTTGACATTTGAACCCCCTTCCTCTTGAGTAGGCAATGAAACGTACCCAGGGCGAACGGCAGAGAGATAAGAGTATCAGGATGATGAACAAGCCTTACATGACAGCAGCATGGGGGTCCACCACAAGAGAGGATTGTCAGACATGATGTTGATCCTCTAGCGGGAGAAGACATTTTAAAATCCCGAGCACACACAGCTAAAAATACCCGTGCACTCTTTTTCTTTTTCTCTCTCAGCCAGGCTTGCACGTCTACAAACTCTTGTCTGCGCGACGGAAGGAAGAGTCGCTTGCATCAGCGTTTCTATAGCAACAGAGGAGAAAGGGGTCTCCAAGGTCGGAGCACCTGGAGCTGAGCCAAGAGCAGAATGGAAGCGTAACCTGGCGGGCCACCACAACCTGCTTTCATTAGAGTCTCTGCCTCCTGACGGGCGCCTGTGTGATGAATTGTCATCACATTTTGGTTGTTAATCATCTGTTGGGTCAGACAAGCAATAAAAAATGTGTCTGTGCATTCGATGACGAGAGGGAGGAGTGTGTTCCGATAAAGAGGGAGGGAGCCATTCAAAGAGAGGGGAGGAGAGTGTTTCGGCGAGTGGATTACATCCATTATTTAAAACTCGCTTCCTGTAAGCAAGAGTGGCAAAGGGTTTCCTTCGCGTCCCTATTTGGACCACAAGCCTAATCACGATGTAGAAATAGATATGGAATTCATTACTATTAAATAAAGATAGCGTAAAAACGACGTGTATATCCAATCATGTAAAAACACTTCGGCATGAAAAGGAGAGCAATGCGGTGCGGGATGTTTGAACGCTTTTGAAAGTAGGCCAGAAAGAGCTCTGAAAAGTTGCGTTTGAACACAACTTTTCATCTCTGCCTTCAATTGCCTCCCATGAGCTGCACAGATTGTGTCCACGGGGTAATCTGCGATGCATACTCGGCAACTCGTGCAAGTGAGGAAACTTTATTGAACAGAAGCTCCAATCATCTTTACCATTAAAAGATTATTATGGCAACCTGTCCTCCCTCAACACTACCCAGCTACATTATGCCTTGGGAGAGATAAGGCTCACTTTTACGGGACACTGTTAGAAAGGTCCCCTCTGTGAATCACCACCTTACCGCGGTGGAGGGGTTTGAGTGCCCGAGTGATCCTAGGAGCTATGTTGTCGGGGGCTTTATGCCCTGGTAGGGTCTCCCAAGGCAAACAGGTTCTAGGTGACGAGCCAGACTAAGAGTGATTCAGAAAACCCCTATGACAAACAACATGAGGAGTGACCGCACCTCACCCGGACGTGGGATACCGGGGCCTCACCCTGGAGCCAGGCCTGGGGGAGGGGCTCGCAGGCGAGCGCCTGGTGGTCAGGTCTTCACCCGTGGGACCTGGCCGGGCCTAGCCCGAAGAAGCCGCACGGGAACTCCCCCCCGCAGACCCACCACCTGCAGGGGCAAGCATAAGGGTCCGGTGCTGTGTGATTTGGGCAGTGGTCGAGGGCGGGTGTCCGGGCGACCTGGGCTTCGGCGACCAAATCTGGTTCTTGGGACATGGAATGTCACTTCTCTGGTGGGGAAGGAGCCCGAGCTTGTGGAAGAGGCGGAGAGATTCCGACTAGATATAGTCGGACTCACCTCAACCCACAGTTTAGGCTCTGGAACCAAACTCCTTGAGAGGGGCTGGACCTTGTTCTTCTCTGGAGTTGCCGCTGGGGAGAGGCGGCGAGCTGGTGTGGGCTTATTGTTAGCCCCCCGGCTTGGTGCCTCTGTGTTGGAGTCATCCCCAGTAAACGAGAGGGTTACTTCCCTACGCCTTAGGGCTGGGGAAAGGGTCCTGACTGTGGTTTGTGCCTATGCGCCGAACGGCAGTTCAGAGTACCCAGCCTTCTTGGAGTCTATCAGAGGGGTGCTGGAGAGCACCCCAGCTGGTGACTCCATAGTTCTACTGGGAGACTTCAACGCCCATGTGGGCAATGACAGTGTGACTTGGAGGGGCGTGGTTGGGAGGAACGGCCTCCCTGACCTGAACCCGTGCGGTGTGTTGTTGCTGGACTTCTGTGCGAATTACAGTTTGTCCATAACGAACACCATGTTCGAACATAAGGATGCCCATAAGTGCACTTGGCACCAGGACACCCTAGGTCGCAGGTCTATGATCGACTTTGTGGTCGTATCATCAGACCTGCGTCCGTATGTTCTGGACACGCGGGTGAAGAGAGGGGCTGAGCTGTCAACTGACCACCACCTGGTGATGAGTTGGATTAGATGGCGGGGAAGGATGCCGGACAGACCTGGCAGACCCAAACGCGTAGTGAGGGTGTGCTGGGAACGTCTGGCAGAATCTCCCGTTCGTCGAGTCTTCAACTCTCATCTCCGGCAGAGCTTCGCCTGCATCTCGAGGGAGGACCGGGATATTGAGTCCGAATGGGCCGTATTCCGTGCCTCTATTGCTGAGGCAGCCAGTTGTGGTTGCGGCCGCAAGGTGGTCGGTGCCAGTCGTGGTGGCAAGCCCCGAACCCGATGGTGGACCCCGGGGGTTAGGGCTGCTGTCAAGCTGAAAAAGGAGTCCTATCGAGCATGGATGGCTTGCGGGACTCCCGAAGCAGCTGACAGGTACCGGCAGGCCAAGCGGCACGCGGCTTCAGCGGTGGACGAGGCAAAAACTCGGGCGCGGCAAAAATCGCAGGGCGCGCCATTTGATCACACAAAGGAAGAACTCCCTTTGTACCTTCCTAGCTTGTTACACTGCAAAACTTCCGCTTCAAAACTAAAATTTTAAAGTACAAATCACTGGTATTTCATTCAAAAACGTCATCAATATCGCTGTTCTTTACGTCAAAATGGTTATATGTACCCCACACCCATTGTATTGAGAAAAATGTTTTACATTGGTGACCAGTCCAGGGTGTACCCCGCCTCTCGCCCAAAGTCTGCTGGGATAGGCTCCAGCATCCCCCTGACCCTAATCAGGATTAGCGGCATAGAAAATGAATGAATGTATTCCTGGTCTGTGACTGTTTTGTTTTTTTGTCACTCATGTTCTCTTCAAGGTTAAAATACTGTAATGAGATTTATGCTATTTTATGTAACTATCATAATTTATATGTTAATTCCATTTGATATTATTATTTACTTTTATACTTTTATAACTGTACTGGCACAGTTACAACAACAACATATTGCATTCATTCTTATATTTTATGCTAAACAATTTTTGGACTCGGCGCTTTTGATAAAAAACTTTTTTTTCTTACATTTAGAAAAAAATCTTAGCAATACATTTTCTATATTTAATCTTCTTCTTCTTCTTTTCCTTTCAGCTTATCCCTCCAGGGGTCGCCACAGCGAATCAATTACCTCCATCTAACTCTGTCTTCTGTATCCTCTTCTCTTTCACCACATCCATAAACCTCCTCTTTGGTCTTCCTCTAGGCCTCCTGCCTGGCTTTTCAAAACTCAGCATCCTTCTACCAATATATTCACTATCTCTCCTCTGGACATGTCCAAACCATCTCAGTCTGGCCTCTCTGACTTTATCTCCAAAACCTCTAACATGTGCTGT
>QODF01000049.1:228216-277782 GCA_024372805.1 Oostethus manadensis | reverse complement strand
GGGCATGCCCGAAACACCTCACCAGGGAGGCGCCCGGGAGGCATCCGGACTAGATGCCCGAGCCACCTCAACTGGCTCCTCTCGATGTGAAGGAGCAGCGGCTCTACTCTGAGCTCCTCCCGGATGGCCGAGCTCCTCACCCTATCTCTTAGGGTGAGTCCAGCCACCCTACGAAGGAAACTCATTTCCGCCGCTTGTATCCGCGATCTCATTCTTTCGGTCATGACCCATAACTCATGACCATAGGTGAGGGTGGGAACGTAGATCGATCGGTAAACAGAGAGCTTTGCCTTCCGGCTCAGCTCTCTCTTCACCACGACGGTCCGGTACAGCGACCGCATTACTGCAGATGCTGCACCGATCCGTCTGTCGATCTCACGCTCCAACCTTCCCTCACTCGTGAACAAGAACCCGAGATACTTGAACTCCTCCACCTGAGGCAAGACCTCACTCCCAACCCGGAGGGTACAGTCCACCCGTTTCCGACTGAGAACCATGGCCTCGGATTTGGAGGTGCTGAGTCTCATCCCAGAAGCTTCACACTCAGCTGCAAACCGCTCCAGTAAACGCTGAAGGTCACAGCCTGATGAGGCCATAAGGACCACATCGTCTGCAAATAGCAGAGACGAGATCCTAAGGTCACCAAGCTGGACTCCCTCAACACCTTGACTGCTCCTAGAAATTCTGTCCATGAAAATCTTCTCATGATACGAAATTCCAAGTCATAAAAGCCCCTCCGGAACCAATTAATTTTGCACCTCGAGGTTGCATTGTATATTTTTTAATCCAGTCTGCCTTTTTTCCCTCCGTTTGAATGGGTTGAATTTGAGTTTCACTTTTTTGTCCACTTACAATGGCTGTAGTTTAAATCTGCATATTAATTCACTACCAACTTGAAGGGGAAAGTTTAACAATCACGATAAAGCAGTATTTGCAGTACAAAAATACATACAACCAACAACATTTTTGGGGGGACGCCTACTCACAAATGACAGGTTTCACCACTGCACCATGCAGGGTTTGGCATACCAATACAAATGAAACCTTCAAGATTAAACAAAACATCTTAATGCACAAAATAATAATCAAACTTACTTATTTGTTCATATGATGCACACAGAACAATGAGCAATCCTGACTCCATTTTGGTTTCTGCTCCTTCTCCTTTGGGCGCACTCGTAATTGAGAGTGTTAGGTGCTAATTGTTTTTCATTTTTCTTCGGGTACTCCCATTATAATTGCCGTACTGCACATTGGAAACCTAGGCTATATATCACACTATACTATACATACCATGGCATACTATAGATCAAAAATGTAAAAAAATATTTTTACAGACTGTACGAGCTAAAAAAAACAGGTTATTAATTAAATATACATTATCAGGCAGTGGGTGGTGATATTTGTATGAGTTTTGCTGTGATGCGACGGTTTCAAGGCGAGGCCTGAGGGCAACGGTGTTCATGTTCAGTGGAGCACAGCTTGCGGTAATTGGAGGGAACGTTATGTATAAATATTTATATTGACAGATAATTGTATTCATATGGATGTATAATTTATGAGGCAATTTATGCAACCTCTCTTTTAGGCCCATGTTGGCATTACTACATTAACACCCGTCTACAATGCGGCCACTTAAATATTTATGTATTGGCAGATAGATGCACACTTTTGACACGTCATTAGGTAAACCTACGCCTAAATGACAGGCACTACTAATATTTGATGACATTACATTTATATTAAAAGAGGGGCAAACTATTAAAAACAGGGTAGCAGTACGATGCAGTGGAGCTCTAGATAAACAAATCCCACTCAGAGCATTATCATTTTTCTTAACGTTTAGGCTGATAATACCGAGGGACGACAGTTAAATAACATTTCCAATAAACTGTATAATCAGCCAAAGGACCTGTTGCCCATTAAAGGATCCTTACTAAGTATAAACATGCTCCCAATTACGTTCTCATTGATTCGAAGTACTGAATTTCCATTTGCAAATCAGATGCTTAAAAAATACTTGTGGATGGGCGCTGCAGGTCCTTTCACTAAACAGTGAGGCTTATATCTCAAAATAGCAAAATAACACAATACAACAAATGTATATGTTTATATATATTTCTGATAATTCAAAAAATTATCAGAAAAAAAAGAAAAAAGTCTGAGGTATTGTGTTTGCTTTATATTAAACGCCATACCCTCATTTTCCCGTTGCGGACGGCTGCTCCATCCTCTGCTAGTCTCAGTACGTAAAGGTCCATGTTGTATTCTCTGCCTCCCCGCAGACTGAAGCCGAAGCCTTTGCTATCTCTCTCCAGGTCTGCTGAGTAAAACTCTGAATCCTAATAGAGGCGGAGAGGAAAATGGAGGAAAGGAAAAACATCAAGGTCACTTTTGCGAATCAGATATGAAGATATGTGTGTTTTCTTTCTGGTGGGCTCCAATTCCAGCCGCACGGAAACCAAGGCCACCCTCGTTGCAGTTGCACCTGCACAATAGCTGAGCAGGACTGCATGTATGATGTATGTATGATGTGTGCACGTGCATGTGTATACGCAGGTGTAAGGATTCTGAATTATTGATGCGCTGAGCTTTGGGCGAAGGAGGAGAGTGGTGTCGCAGTGCATTGCAAGGACAGTCAAACAACTCTTCTCGTCCTCACACCCTCCTAATCTTCCCTGCTGAGCGATCAATGCTATCTGGAGTAGCTATCTTCACACAGCTCTGCATTCATTCAACAATGTCAACGGCGGACTGAGGGGTTACTTTGAAAGTAAACAGGCTTTCCCTAATGCAAAAATGTCGATAATGCCAGTGGGCAGCTGTAAAAAGAAATATAAGTAAATAAAAATACACCTTGTTTTTCCTTGGGTTGGCGGGAGGGGAGATTAGTTGATGCACTAAGGGTTAGAGGACAAATTGGTTTTGTGGCTGTGAATAGCACCATGGACGAGTGGGGACGCAGTGGTAGATTGGTAGGGAGTATGAATGGCTGACTGGATGGATAGAGAGTCAGGTGATTTGATATCTTACCTGGGTTGAGACTTGTGTTGGGAGCTGTGGGGGAGGTGCTTGCGGGGCTTTGAATTCAAATGACTCCTGTTTTGGTTTGGTATTGTTTCTGAAACAAAAATAGCACAGTTGTGATTCGCACAGATCAAATTGCTCATTTGTTCATGCACAAAAACACTTTACAAAAAAACATGCTTCTACAAAGTCAACATAATGACATACAGTAGTGTTCAAAATAATAGCATTGCAATGCGACTAAGCAGATTAATCACTGTTATCAGTTTATTTTTACTGCTGCATGGAAAAAGTTACTAGTAGGTGCAGTAGATTCTCAGAAAACAAACAAGACCCATAATATGCACGCTCTTAAGACTGCGCAATCGGGCAATTAGATGAATTACAAACTTTAAATATTCAGCTGTATGACCAGTTTTTTTTTTAAATAGCTGCTTCACAATCTGTGAGCCAACCAACTTGTGGCACCTTTCAGCTGTTACTCCACTCCAGGATTCTTTAACAACATTCCACAACTCATTAACATTTCTTGGTTTTGCTTCAGAAACAGCATTTTTAATGTCAACCCACAAGTTCTTGATTGGATTAAGTTCCGGGGATTGGGCTGGCCTCTCCATAACATAACAAGATTTGGCTGGTTTACTAGCGTGTTTGGGGTCATGGTTTTGTTGAAACACCCTTTCAATGGCATCTTCTCTTCATCGTAAGGCATGACCTCAACATGACCTCTTCACGTATTTTGACATATGCAAACTGATCCATGATCTCTGCTATGTGATAAATAGGCCCAATACCATTGTAGGAGAAACATGTCCATATCATGATGCTTGCACTACCATGCTTCACTACTGTATGTTCAGAGTTTGGGGTGTCGTCAGCGGACTTGGACCCAAAAAGAACGATTCTACTTTCATCAGTCCACAAAATGTTCCTCCATTTCTCTTCAGGCCTGTTGATGTCTTCTTTGGCAAATTGTAACCTCTTCTGCACATGCCTTTTTTTAACAAAGGGACATTGCAGGAGATTCTTACAAATAGATTAGCTTCACTCAGACATATAACTGTCACAGTACTTTGAGGGAACTCCAGACAGTCTTTGATCATCCTGGAGCTGATCATTCTGGTACCTCCATCCATAGTTGTCTTTCGTTTTCTGCCACATGTCTCTGGTTTTGCTCTCTGTTTAAGGCATTGGAGATCATTTTAGCGGAACAGTCAAAATCTTTTGCACCTCTTTATAGGTTTTTCCCTCTTCAATCAAGTTTAGTACACTGTTCATCTGAAGAATGTCTTTAATTACCTATTTACCTCAGGCTTTCAAAGAGAAATGCATGTTCAACAAGTGTTGGTTTCATCCTTAAATAGGGGCTACCTGATACACACCTGTTTTTTTTTTCCATAAAGTTGATCAATGATCATTGATTAAATGCCACACTGCTATTTTTTGAACACCCACTTTCAACTATTTGCCCAAATTGCAAGGTCTTAAGAGCGTACAAATCATGAATTCTGGGTTCTGTTTGTTTTCTTAGAATCTAATGCACCCACTG
Source organism: Oostethus manadensis (assembly GCA_024372805.1). Taxonomy (NCBI): domain Eukaryota; kingdom Metazoa; phylum Chordata; class Actinopteri; order Syngnathiformes; family Syngnathidae; genus Oostethus; species Oostethus manadensis. The sequence continues at coordinate 273,206 of QODF01000049.1, read as the reverse complement.
GTAACCTGTTTGCCATGTAGAAATACAAATATACTAATAACATTGATTCATCTGGTTAGTCACATTGCACTGCTATTATTTTGAACACTACTGTAACTCAATATGGTTGTGAATCAGAACGATACCTTGGCAAAATACAGGAACATTATTATATCTGACAGTGACAGTCAATCAGAAATATACGACACTGTCTCCAAACCTGCTGACTAAAAACCTGACAAGGGATGATAAATTGTGTTAAATAAAACTGTATATTCTCTGAAATATGACAGTCATAACAATAGTGATGATTTGGACACCACATGATTTTTATATGTCTGTTGTTTTTTATGCAGGGGGAGCAATTTGTTTCTATTCTTGTTCCCATTGTTCCTGTACTTCATCAATATTATCTGTGTAGCATCCATCCATCCATTTTCTTCCGCTTATCCAAGGTCGGGTCGCGGGGGCAGCAGCCTAAGCAGGGAAGCCCAGACGTCCCTCTCCCTGGCTACTTCGTCCGGCTCTTCCCGGCAGATGCCGAGGCATTCCCAGGCCAGCTGAGAGACATAGTCTCTCCAGCGTGTCCTGGGTCTTCCCCAAGGCCTCCGACCGGTTGGACGTGCCCTGAACACCTCCCCTGGTAGGCATCCTAACCAGATGCCCGAGCCACCTCATCTGGCTTCTCTCAATGCGGAGGAGCAGCGGTTCTACTCCGTGTCTCTCCCGGATGACAGTGCTTCTCACCCTATCTCTACGGGAGAGCCCAGCCACCCTGCGGAGAAAACTCATTTCGGCCGCTTGTACCTGCAATCTTGTCCTTTCGGTCTCTCTTCACCACGACAGACCGGTGCAGAGTCCGCATCACTGCAGACGCTGCACCAATCTGCCTGTCCATCTCGTGTTCCATCCTTCCCTCACTCGTGAACAAGATCCCGAGCTACTTAAACTCCTCCACTTGAGGCAGGACCCCATCCCCGACCCGCAGATGGCACTCCACCCTTTTCCGGGCGAGAACCATGGACTCGGATTTCTAGGTGCTGATTCTCATCCCAGCCGCTTCACACTCAGCTGCGAACCGATCCAGTGAGAGTTGAAGGTCACTGCTCGATGAAGCCAACAGGACCACATCATCCGCAAAAAGCAGAGACCAAATCCTGTGACCACCAAACTGAAAACCCGCTGCACCTAGAAATTCTGTCCTTGAAAGTAATGAAAAGAATTGGTGACAAAGGGCAGCCCTGGCGGAGTTCAACCCTCCCTGGGAACGGGTCTGACTTATTGCCGGCAATGCGAACCCAACTCTGACCCGGTCATGCAGGGAACGAACCACCTGGATTTGGTGGTCCGATACCCCATATTCCCGAAGTCACACATGTAGACTGGTTGGGAAAACTCCCACGCACCCTCAAGGACCCTGCTGAGAGTATAGAGTTGGTCCACAGTTTCACGACCAGGACAAAAACCACACTGCTCCTCCTGAATCCGAGATTCGACTATCCGGCGGATCCTCCTCTCCAGAACCCTGAATAGACCTTAGCGGGAAGGCTGAGTAGTGTGATCCCACGATAGTTCGAACACACCTTCCAGTCCCCCTTCTTGAAAAGCGGGACCACCACCCCGGTCTGTCAGTCTAGGGGCACCATTACATTCCCATAGCATCCAGGGCCTTAAGGAACTCCGGGCGGATTTAATCTGTCCCCTGGGCCTTGCCACCAAGGAGCTTTTTGACCACCTCGGTAACCTCAGCCCCAGAGATAGGAGAATCCGCCTCAAAGTACCCGGGCACAGCTTCCATGTTGGAAGACGTGTCAGCGGGATTGAGGAGGTCTTCAAAGTATTCCCTCCACCAGTCCACAGCCTCTCGAGTCGAGGTCAGCAGCACACCGTCCCCACCATACACGGTGTTGCCGTGCACTGCTTCCCAATTCTGAGATGGCGGATGGTGGTCCAGAACCTCTTTGAAGCCATCCGGAAGTCGTTTTCAATGGCCACTCTGAACTCCCCCCATGTCCGAGTTTTTGCCTCAGTGACTGCCAGAGACGCAGACTGCTTGGCCTGCCGGTACCTGTCAGGTGCCTCCAGAGTCCAATGGGCCAAAAAGGCCTGATAGGACTCTTCCTTCAGCTTGACGGCATTCTTCACTGCTAGTGTCCACCAACGGGTTCTGGGATTACCGCCATGACAGGCACCGACCAGTTTACAGCCACAGCTCCGATCAGCCGCATCAACAATGGAGGCAGGAAACATCGCCCACTCGGACTCAATGTCTGCTGCCTCCCTCGGAACATGGTCAAAGCTCTCCCGGAGGTGGGAGTTGAAACTCCTTCCGACAAGGGACTCTGCCAGATGTTCCCAGCAGACCCTCACAATGCGTTTGGGTCTGCCAGGTCTGACCGGCATCCTCCCCCACTATCGGAACCAACTCACCACCAGGTGGTGATCAGTTGACAGCTCGGCCCCTCTCCTCGCCCGAGTGTCCAAAACATGTGGTCACAAGTCCGATGACACAACCACAAAGTCAATCATCGAACTGCGGCCCAGGGTGTCCAGGTGCCAAGTGCACATGTGGACACCCTCATGCTTGAACATGGTGTTCGTTATAGACAATCCTTGACAAGCAGAAAAGTCCAATAACAAGACACCGCTCGGGTTAAGATCAGGGGGGCCGTTCCTCCCAATCACACCTCTCCAGGTCTCACTGTTGCAACCAACATGAGCGTTGAAGTCATCCAGCAGAACAAGGGAACCCCCCAAGGGAGCACTCTCTAGTACTTCCTCTAAGGACTCCAAAAAGGGCGGGTATTCTGAACTGCTGTTTGGTGCATAAGCGCGATCAACAGTCAGGACCCGTCCCCCCCACCCAAAGGCGTAGGGGAAACTACCTTCTCGTTTACTGGGTTAAACTCCAACGTGCAGGCTTGGAGCCAGGGGGCAACAAGAATTGCCACCCCTACCCGTCACCTGGCAACACCAAAGTAGAATGAAGTCCAGCCCTTCTCGAGAGGACTGGTTCCAGAGCCCTTGCTGTGCGTTGAGGTGAGTCCGACTATAACTAGCCAGAATTTCTCCACCTCACGCACCAGCTCAGGCTCCTTCTCCCCGCCAGAGAGGTGACATTCCACGTACCGACAACTAGCTTCTGTAGCCGAGGATCGGACCGCCAAGGCCTCCGCCTCCGGCCGCCACCCAGCTCACTTAGCACCCGACCCCTCCTACAAGTGGTGAGCTCATGCGAGGGGTACCCACGTTACCTTTTCGGGCTGTGCCCGACCGGGCCCCATGGGTGCAGGCCCGGCCACCAGACGCTCGCCATCGTGCCCCACCTCAGGCCTGGCTCCCGAGGGGGACCCCGGTGACCCGCATCCGGGCGAGACAAAACGAAGTCCAATGTTGTGATTCATCATAAGGGTCTTTTGAGCCACTCTCTGTCTGGTCCCTCCCCTAGGACCTGTTTGACATGGGTGACCCTACCAGGGGCATGACAGCCCCCGACAACTTAGCTCCTAGGATTGTTCGGACATGCAAACTCCTCCAACCTGATAAGGTGGTGGCTCAGGCTAGAGTATCTGTGTAGCAATTGAAAGCAAATAAATTGTGTGCAGCACATCAGTAACGACTTCCACTGCAAATCATTTTACAGGATGCATTTGCAGTTCATATCAGAGCCACTAAATAAAACCATGATATTTGTGCCTGGTTTTTGTGTCCTTCCCCCCTTCTCTATATCTAGGATTTAATCATCAAATAAGAAAAGCCCAAACATTTTCTGAGGTTAATTTTTTAACCACTGAACTCCAATAATATAAATTACACCAAAGGAATTTTCATTTCACTGACTAATAATTCATACAATTTACAAAATGTACACACAAGATGCTTGGAAAGATCTCTGCAGGCTTGTAGAACATGTCATGTATCCATATGTTTTTAAAAAAATTTTTTTATAGGACTTAATTGTAATAGGATTGTTTAATATATTTTTATTTTTAAAGAAGCCTATTCCCCAGCCTGCTGTTTACCTGGCCTCAGGTGCTGCCTGTTGCTGGGGAGTGTGGGTGGTGGTTATGGTGGCAATCTTCTCCGCATTGGTCAATAATGAGGCATTCGACGACTCTGTCAGTGCCAGAAGATGACAGAAGAGTCAATTTGGAAAAGTTAGCATTCCTAAAAAGCATAAAAATTACAAATTCATCGTCATTGTTAATGTTTGTTATCATTTGTCGACAGAATTCTAATCGTTTTCCCTCAGTTGTTGCACTGCGCTTGTATGGATTAAATTTCAAACCTAAAGTAAGAGTTCTGCAAACACACTCCCGGACATTTCAACCGCAGCTGCTTGCATACGAATTGAACGCCGTGGGCTCCGTAAGACAGAGTGGCATACAACATCAGTGTTCTGTGGAGTACGAGCACTACTTGGTCGTCCTGTTGGTTTCTTCTTTAGGGCAGATCCAGTCTCTTCAAAGTTATTAATCCCACATTTTTTTTGCGTTTTTTTGATGGAACGGCACCGTGACGTCTGAAGTTGTAAAAATGTCAGAACTCCCTCTGCGCAGCTGTCAAACTATTACCATCTTTATAAAACATTTTTACGGTTAACGCACGCTTTTGCCCGGTCCACTGATCCATGGTTGCTAAAAAGGTGGTGTGTTTACTTGCTCAATGTCACTGTCTTGGGTCACCCTGTATATGCACACTGCACAATTGTTAGGAAAAGCTGTCTTTTGAGGATGAATGTTATCATTTATTATTATCATTATCATCAATCCAAAATGATAAAATAAATAATAAAGCTCAAAGATGAATATTTAAGAAAATAAAAGTGGGGCTTTGGCTTTCTTAGGTTAAAACAATATGTGCACAATTACTGTAATTAACCTGCGTTTTTCCTTAAACTTTGAACTCTGACTTATACGGCAGTGCAGCTAATTTATGTCCATGTTCTAACCTTGCGACATCTTGTATACTTCAATATTGTGCTGCTCACAAGTCGGTGAGGAAGCAATAGCTCTTTTTTTGGCAAGAATCCCATCAAAATCGCAGGACGTCATTAGTCAACATAACAGTTTGATTCACCGTGCTGTGTGATGTTTTTAGCTTTTTCTTTTTATGACACCGTGAGTCAATTGCAATTCCTAATGGATTCTCTTGTAGCTCATGGTTGGTTCCTGCCATTTGAAGAGTTCACTGACTGGCACGCACCACAATATCCCATTTTATGACACAAACACGGCTTATCGTCTCGTATGGCTTATATAAGTACAAATCTTTTTTCTCTCTGAATTTAGTGAGTGTGGCTTATAAACTGAAAATTACAGTTATTAGTGTGCATGGTTATTGTGCAACTAAATGACCATTTGACTTTTTTTTTATTTTCAGCTGTTAAACTGACAAGAAAAAACAACGCAAATGTACAAATAACATTTTTGGAATAAATTTCAAACGAATACAAAATCAGTGAGCAATATAGCCAGCCTTATTGCCGATAACCTTCCATCCACCATGTCATCCACTGACCATCAGCATCAACTTTGTTTGCAGTCACAGCCTCCAAGAGTTTTTCTTCACCATAAATCTCTTCTTCAAGAAAGGTCTACAAGTTCTTATTATGTCTGAGGTCAGGTGAGTGAATTCGACAGCTACCCTCAACTTTGATGGTACCAGTCTTAGACACTCCAGCTGCCTCAACAAGAGTGCCGCTACCATGATGGACTATTCAGAGTCGGTTCCTTTTTTTTGGCACACTTAGGCTGAAGAAAATAAGCTGCTTAATGCACATCTTGCTATAAGGTGTTGAGCACCTTAGTCCCCTCGTTACGCAAATACACCAAAGCTGCTATGCTTCCCTTCAATAAGCATTCAATTTGAAACAAGTCTGAGTTGGAAAATACGCTGGGGAAAAATCATCTTGTGTAATAATTGTGTGCAAAATGTCTCAACGCGTGGGGAAGTTGCAAGGAGGTAGGTTCATTTAAGCTGTTAAGGTAAGTGTCAAATTGCAAGATGTGTCTATCTCACTCACACTCCTCCTGTCTGTCTTTGAAACGACAAACGTGCTCGTAGCCTCAGGAGACAAAGAAGTTCCTACATATTCGGCCTCCTATTTCTCAGCTTCAACCGTCAGATGTTGAATCAAAATTAGCTCTAACTTGAACAACATTATTATTCTTGCAACAAGAAAGATTTTTTTTCTGCCCAGAACAATGCAGTCTCAACTGTCTACAGGTAACCTCTGATTTTAATTCTTTCCATACTCTCTTCCCAGTCCACTCATGGGTCATTTCCACTTCCATATGTATCTCTGCTTTACAGCGTGTTGGTTGAACTTGCCCACAGGTCCATCATGTAAGGAGAAGATAAGAGGATGAAATGTTCAGTTTGGTCCTCGGTGGGATGTTCCTGTTGAAACCACCCCACATAATAATATCAGGCATATACAGAGAAGTCGGTTTCACTCTCATAAACTCATCGTTTGTCCCAGTAAAGCCTGTTCCATTTGTTTATTTGCCTTCTGTTCTGTTGCGTCTTTCCATTTAGCTCTCCCCCAGATGCCCAGCTGTCTGAAAATGTATCAAATAATGCACCTTCTTTTTCACTCTGTCTGGACTTTTTTTTTTTTTGTTGCATGACACACAGCATGATAACTCAGCAGTTTCTTTAATTTGTCTTCCACCTTGGCTGTGTGGATTGAGTAAAGCCAAGTAGGAGAGGAAAACACAAGTATCAGAAGCCAGATAGACATGGAGAGGAGATAAGAGATAAGAAATAAGATGGTATCAGTAGAGGCATGCTGGAAAGCAAAACCGAGCGTGTACTATGACTGAGGCAGTTGGTTATTGAGCACCAGAACAAAGCGTCATCAGTCAGTGTCAGTAGAAACACCACAATTTCATCTTATCAGAGTGAAGCTTCTTTGCTCTGCTCTTTATTCGTGTCAGAAAGTTTCAGAATTGAGCCACACACAAAAAAAGGCCTGCTCGTCCATGTGGAAACACAGGCAGCGAGAGACACACAAATTAGACACACGAGCTTCTACTGCCCCTCCTTCATGTCTCTGCAAACACAAACGTTCCAACATTTATTTCCCTCTCGCATTCTCTATCCTTGGCAGAGCAATTTTGGCTCACTGTTCTCATTAAGCCATCAACGTGACCCACTAGAAATGAGTTGGACGTGAGTGACGAGCAGAAAAATACCTCCAATTTCTACCAGTGCACAGATTGACGCGGACTAATGGCTTTGTTGCACATACAAATGCACTTTAAAAATATTTGTACAGCATGCCGGATTCATCTGTCACTGCAAAGTGGAGAAAAATGGTTTTAACTTTCCATAAAAGCCATAATAGAGGAATAGAAACATTTGGAAAATCACAGGAAGTGTGTGTATATATATATATACATCCTGAACAAAATCATTGCCAAACATGGAGACCTCAAGACAGATGGTTTTACTATTGAGTCTTGCAGGAGCATGGTTGCACTACACAGTATACCACTACATAGTATACAAAAAGATGACTGGATGAAAGTTGTATTTATCACAGCCGTTACAATCTCATCAAGTGGGAGGAAAAGTAGGTTTACTGTACAGTATTTATGTATGACAAGACCTGATCACATATTGATTAAATGAGGGAGTACTTTTATCATTCGTCATCAGCTGTTTCTACTCACCGTCTCCAGGAATGATGCGCAGCGTGACAGTATTCCCCGCCTCCTTGATGAGGTTGACGATGTCCGAGTGGGACTTGTTGGTGATGGAGCATCCGTTCACCGCCAGGATGCGATCGCCCACCTTCAGCTTCCCACAGCGGTCTGCAGGGCTTCCCTCAATGATACGCCCTATTTTGTGGGGCATGGCCACACATGCATTGCCAGCTATGGTCATCAATGGTATGATGTGATGAAGTGCATATCAGAGTATATGTATGGATTTTTTTTTTGTGGGTGGAGAGAGAAGGTCGAAGGAAGAAAATTGGGGAATGGAGCAGAGACAGAAGACCAGAAGGTTAACAGAAGGTCACCAGCAGCCGAAAGCCAAGCCACACAGAAGCTGATCAGAAAAGGTAAAATGCAATTAATTGGTAAAGACAGGGAAAGATTCTTGTGCTGAGCAAAGACAATTTGCACTGCCTTCTAATAAAAATGTTGCTTCCTTGCCCACCTGCCTGTCTTGTCTTTTTCTGCACCAAATATCCAAAATGGGAATGTTTGTATGGGAGTCTCTTTGTGGCAAAAAGCTGATGATGGGGGGGGAAAAAAAAGTGTTTTCCTGATACTTGCACCTGCATGAAGCAGGAGATGACAAACACACATACATCAGAGCTGATATCTTCCTATCTGCCTTCAGGGCTCCCCGTCTCTCACTTCCCTTTTCTCTCACTGAGGTCTGACAGCTGTCACTGCGCTCTGCACTAACACTTCTATCTCCATCTTGTTTTTCATCAGTGCATCTTCAACCACCTTCTACATCTTAGCCTGCTAACACTTGTCTTACTTATCTGTTTTGCTTTTTCCCCCTAACTAAAAACTGAAAAAAGGCTGCAAAATGTACTGGTAAAGTTTGCTTCCACAGGTTTCCACTTGATTTTATATGCCATTTGAAATGAGATAACACTTTTCTAAGGGCCGGTGAAAGTGATCTTTCTGAGCCAAATCTGGAAAGCTGTGTTTTTTTTTTGTCAGCCCACCCACACAGAGAGAAGCAAGCGTGGAGAACAGTGAAATGCCAAAGTGGTGCAGACAGGAAATCATAGCAATAGGGAATAGAATGTGCTGCAGTGAAAAGACACCACTACATTGAATAAAAAAATAATATCACTCTATGGCTGTATAACCATCAGGTTGTACATGATATTCTTACTAAACAAAATCTTTTACCTTGTTTACATTACCTCTTATTGAGGTGTCTTTGTCGATCAGTGCCATTCCTGCTAGCAGGAGCTATTTAAGTTGGGCTGGATAATAAGTGTCTTACGTAAGACGGTAAATAGCTACAGCTGGTGGTTTTACAGCTGAAGTGCCCATGAAGATGATAGACCAGCAAAAGAGCCCGGTGGTGAGGAAAGAGTTGCACTTGTTTCATATTTCAGATAACAACAACAAAGTACGGTGAGAGAAAGGCTTCTCTTACCAAAAGTGGTGCCAGCTTCAGGCCGTGACACAGACGACACTATGACAAATCCGAAACCCTCGTTCTCGCCACGGCGGATCTCCACGTCATAAGGATGCAAGGTAGTGGCGGAGCCGCTGGAGGTTATGTTGGGAGGTTGAGAGGAGGTGGTGACAGCTGCTGCAGCGACCACAGTGTTACCACCGGCCACTCCTCCCCCGCCCCCGCTGCCGATGCCAGAGGTGGAGCCGCTGCCAGAACTGACAGTATTGAGGGAATTCTGGCTTCCCTGCGGGGTTCGCTTTCCTATCTCCTCCGTCAGGCTGGGCCCCTGGGTGCTGCTGTGGTGGGACGAGGCGGGCGACGGAGGTACGTCTCCCTCTGCTTTTACTGAAGAGGAGGAGAGATAAAAAAACAAAAAATGAAATGAGACTCAGCAAGGACTAAATTGTAGACACAGAGAAGTTGATGTTGACAAGACGATCAAGTAAAGAATGTGAGCAAATGAAGGAAAAGCAGGCCGAGCACGGTGACGTAAGTGGGTCAATTCATGCACAACTAGAACTTCTATCATATGCTACACCATATACATTTTGAAGATACCACATGTAAAATAACAGCCCATTCAATTTGAAAACAAGTTAAAAGTTGGCCTATCCAACAATCTCTTAGAAAATCTGTTTTCAACAGAAGATGAGTGTCCGCCAGATGTATGTGGACATTTCATTCCACATTTCATTTCCTGTACAGTTGCGAAAGGCAGGCAGTTCATATTCTTTATGCTCTAAGGCAAGACGGCAAGCAGCAGGCGCTGTCGTCAGGCCGAAGGTTGACCAGCCTCTCCATCATCTTATTTATAGGCCTTTTGTTATCATGTGCTGGATAGCGGCGCATTGCCCACGTGGGTTCTTATGTTGGGTCACAAAGTACAGGTGGTTTGTATAAAGTACAAATTAGGATGTAATGAGAAAATAAACGTCAATACAGTACCCACAATCAATTTACAAGCCAACTGTCCAGATTGTACCTGATCCAATGTTAGATAGTATGTGATCCAGGTTTTCAGGCCATGATAAGGGCAAATGGATGGATGGATGGATGTCTAACCAACAGAATCGCATTAGTGTACTGTGAGAGTGGCTGACATTGACTTTGGAAATGTCACACATTATAGCTTCTTAGCTATTAATTTGTCAACAACCAAATTAGCCCCAAATTAATTTTATAACTGGTTGGTTGGGAAAAAGTTACCTTGATGCGTGTTTGAATTGGCAAAAATTGGGCTTTTGTGTAAAAATGAATTACAGATTCTCTCTGCCTCCGTACATACCGGTGTAGTTGGTTTTGCGTCGCACTGTGAGGTTAACGTGGCCCTGCTTGGCCGCCTGCTGCATTAGCTGCACCACCAGTTGGTGCGACTTGCCCACCACGGCTGTGCCATCCACACATATGAGCTCATCGCCAGACCTCAGTCGTCCATCCTCGTCCGCAGCGCCGTACTTGACAATATGGCCAATGTAGATCTAAATAAAGAACGTACGGTAGCAGTAAGAATCTACACATGGAAGGTCGCGGTTTTGCTAAAATTGGCATCTTTTTTGGCTAACTTCACAAAAATTGACAGTATTTGGGATGAGCTGGTGAAACATAAGAGATTTAACTCAGACAGATTGCTGGACGGATACTAACCGGCTCTCCTTCCTCGTTTCCTCCAAGTATTCTGAAGCCAAACCCTGTGTCCTTCCTCCAAAGGAAAATATCCTGCTCCTGGAAGTCTGGAACTATAAGAATCAACAAATTATCAACAATTTATATCCTTAAATATATCAGTCAAAAGATTGATTTTCCTTTAATATGCCAACCCCATGTATGCCAACTCTAAATATAGCACAAGAGAGAAGGTTCCTTCATATAAAAAGCCAAAATACCAATATTAGAATGGAAAACACACTAACACAATAAAACTTGCAACAATGGACTAAATATAATTCAGTAGTGAGCCTCAGCTTGGGTAGGGTCATGGTCCACGCTTGTAATAAGAAAAGAAGCATGGCGCGTGTGTGTGCGCGTGCCTGCTACAAAGGCGGTGTGCAACAAAAGAAGCCCTGCAAGACAGCACCAGAAAACTCATGTTTTACTGAGAGTAAAAAGATGCGAACCACAGATATCATCAAATATGAAATATATGCATGTCTACAAATTTTTTAAAAAGTCAGTAGATTTTACGATTAAATAATGTCAAACAGTGATATAAATGACCGTACACAAAAAAAAAAATCTGAATTTTTTTTTTACATTGAAAACCCGTAAATTAATTTAGTTGCTAAAATAGTAATTTTTGCATATTTTTCTTGTCGAAAATGCATTACTCCACTGTTTAAGTGACAATAAGGCAACTTAAACTTCAAAACAATGGAAGGCTGTTTTGGTTAGAGTGAAAAACCGTGAAGCGCATGAGCTCGATATGGTGGCCTGGCCAGTGAACTGCTATGCTGGGAGTGATGCATTATGGGTTAAAGTTAAAATAGTTGCTCTTTGTTTTTTTAAACTCATATGGGTATTTGTTGTACATTTCTTACATATAGATTTTGAGTGTTAAGCTGCTGTGTGATGATTTTAGCCTTTTAATTTAATATGACATTGTGAGTCAGACTGTTAGATTGAGTAATGACCTCCTGCGATTCCAGTGGGTTGACAAGATTGTTGTGAGTTTTCTCGCAGCTCATGATTGGCTCCTGTTAAATAGCTTTGGGATTCTGTTGAAATGTCTGTTTTGAAAACATATTTTCATGGAATTCGATATATATATATATATTTTCAATCAGATAAGAAAAAATATTTACATTTTTGCATTGAGGCCTATTATAAACTGCCAGTCTTTCCAATTATCCTTTAAAATCATCTGATAATTAATTCTTTAAAATAATATAATTAGATGTGGTTTTTTGTGGATTTTTTTTGGCAAATGATTCCAGACTTGCAGGAGCAAGAGTGCAGATATGTGAATTAATTTGTACAGTCACAGCTGCGCACACCTCTCAGAAAGCTGCCAAGGAGATTTCCTTGCCAAGGTCACGAAGCCACTAAGAGGTGGTGGGAAGACAGAAAGCATAAGCACTCTGCTCCCAATCCTTCAGACGACAGCTAAAATCCCAGCGGAGTCCAGCTATTGCTTTCAATCTATCACAATGCAACCGTGGATCAGAGGCCAAGTCAAAGGCTAACTGTCACAATATGCACCTGTAATTGTTGAGGTTCAATTCTGCAGTTAGACCCCGCTCTGTAAATGATCCAATGCTTGGATCATATCATCTTGTATGGTGACTGAGGAACAAGTGCGCCATTGACATAATATGGGGAGTGTGGCAACCCACCCCTACCACAAATAAATTGCATTCTTGTCTAAAGCACTGCTTAAGACTCATCATTCAACGGGTCTATAGCTATAATTTAAGTTGTGATTTCCACTGCAGGCTTTCATTGCATCGCTCATGTGCAACCTTTTGTAAATAAAAATGATTACAATGCCTATATCAGCCGTTCACTCCTGCCTGCCATAAGGCATTTTGAAAAAATAGCCCAGGCTCTGCCCCTATTTTCATATTCTTCTTTATCTAAACAACGAAAGGCTTTGACGAAGTGATGCCTTCCAAAGCGATTACATGTTAAGGTTTCTCAGCCCTTGAAGAACGCTGCTTTTTTTCCTCCAGCTTTTGGGGAAGCAAGATCTAAGAGTTTTTTTAATTAGAAGTTTCACTGTGCTTTGGTAAAACAAGGGGGAGCGAGATATGCAATCCGCTGACATACACTCCATTATGGAAAGCAATTATACATCCATGCATCTGTAAAGTCAAGTCTGGAGTAAAAGTGTGTCTATTGGGTCCACAATTCGATCACAATTGAGAGCAAGTCCTCTCTTACGGTGGCCTAACTAAACAGCTAATTATAATGCATTTTATGTTCAAGTATACATATACAAATAGTAATGACTAACCTTTTTTGGCAAATTGTAATTTGAAGCTAAGACATTTTAACGTTAATATTTGGAGCAGGTTCTTCCCTACTCTCACACTGTTTAAACAAAATCATGTTGCAAGATCAATGCAGAAAATGTGTTTGCCAAGCTAAAGGTAAAATACCTGCCAACAACGTATTTACATGCAAAGGAATGAATCCCCATTCGAATTATTTGCAAAAGTCCAGTACTGCTTAAACCCAGCGCTGGCCTCCACCAAGCCTACAGACCCATGCAGCGCTCATCCAACCGCCACCAAAAAATATAATACTTACGCCTACTTTCATACATGCTCCTGGACTGGGCCCAGATCTTAAAGGGATCTGGCTTTCTCTGGATGGTCCCGTCGGCTAGGAAGTCCTGGGGTGGAAGTCCTGGCAGGGGCTGAGAAGGCGGTGGGGGAGCTGTGCTCTCGCTAAGGGGAGGTGCCAGCGACGGGTGCAAGGGTGAGTCCGTGTGGGCACTGCGGTGGCTGGAAACACTGTGCTGCGAGCTGTTCTGACTGTCTTTCCTTGATAATTGCTGTTGGCGAAGCAGATCAATATCATTTGACTTCGGGAAGACAGTGCTGTGAGTACAATGCAGAACACAAAGAAGCATGGCGGAAGCACAACAGACAAGCGAGAGACTAAAAAAATGTTTGCTGCCTGCTTAACATCAGAGAAGAGAAGAGAAGAGAAGAGAAGAGAAGAGAAGTGGTTTGGGGGAGAATCAGGCAATCAAAGCAGTGGCAGGCAGTCAGAACAATTTTTGATTAAGAGGGTTGCTTAAGGTCCAAAATGTCTGTCAAATGCCAACCGTCGTTGAGAAGGTACCACATGTAACACAAAGAACAGTCATGCCGTTTCATTTAAGGAATTATTTCAGGAGGGTGAAGGGAAAATAACAGTCTGTCATTATCAAAATCATTCAGCTGTGGGTAGAAAACTGGCTTAGATTTGTTTAACCGAGGAAATGTAATAAGACTTTTTTTCTGGCAGCTTATGGAGAAAAGGGTCACACTTGTGGGGTTTAAAATGAAGGCAGGATTTTAGTGGTGGAGCCAGAAATGTAAAACTCACTATTTAATCGCCACTGGCCTCTCAATAACATGGTCACTTAAGCACCTGCTCAAGGATTTGAAGAGAGCTGTGCCCTGAGAAGGGGAAAGCCTACGCGGTAAATCCGGAGTTCAAGTAGAAACAAACATCAAACATAAAAACTCCTAAAACTTGGTAAACGTTCACATTATGGGCCAGCATACTTCACACAAAAACGGTTTGTGAGTGAAAGTCAAAACAGTGCATGAGAGGAAACGGTAGATATTTTCAGATAGTGATAGCAAGTGACAGCCATTGCTTCTCACTTGGTGTGACCTCCCACACTCTGAATGCTTTGAATGTAGAGGACAAAACGCACTCAGGGAAGGGATAGAGGCAGTCAGCCCCTCTGCGCTCATGGATGAAAGTATTTAGTCTGCAGTAATCAGTCTTATCTTCCGGATCTTTACTTTGCGAGCCCTCTGTAATACATGTTTATATCTATCCTTATTGTTAGACAATAACAAATACACTGGAACCACTGAAGTCACAAAATAGTAAAGGGGTCAACATTTTCAGAGAAAAGATGCATGTATGATTTGATGTCAGCATAACGCTGAGTGTCTACTGACTTCGAGGGGGAAGTGCAGAGTGGGTTTTCCACTACATCGGATAAATGCTGGGCTTTTTCCCCACCCATTGGGGGCTCAGCATCTCTGGGGATATGTGGGGCAGTGGGCTGGCCCAGACGCTTGGCTTCTGCATGATGGATAATGTGTCTGAGGCGGAATTCCTTTTTGATTGACAGTGAAACGAGTGAATCAGCAATCCTCAAGTACAACCCTCCACCAAGGCTAGGTTAATGACTAATGAGGTCATTTCTCAAAGACCCACAAGGCCCTAAGCAGCCACTTCAATTGTATGCAGGGAAAAACGCCTCCGGTAACATTTCATAAACTTTCATAAAAGAAAGCACTAAAAAGACTTCAGATTAGTCCACAGTGTCAGAATTAAGACATGCCATTTAATTAATGCAAAAACAGAACAAATGAGAAATTGTAAACGTGATGATTTTGTTATTTGAAACATTGCTGGTAGAGTTAAATAAAGGTTTTATGAACGTGACAGTTTTACCCTGCAGCGGATTGTTTCCTGTTTCTCTTATTTCTGTATTGTTTTTCAAATATTAACAAATTGAAGCTTAGGTGTCAGGTGTGTTCAATTATAAAAGCTTACTTCTGCTTTAAAAAAATATTAAATTGGACTGACACGTTTTCACGGTAAAGTAAAAATCCAAGATGTCTTATTTGTCACTAAAAGCCAAAATTGTTTTTTTTTTTTGAAGGAAGCTATCATTTATGGTCTATCACACATAATAGCATCCTTGTTCTCCAATTTGGCTCCACATTTTGCCTCACTTTGATGCACTCCAAAAAACAAAAAAATAATAATTTCCCTTATTCCTGATGGATTACTTACATTTGACTCTGCGGAATCACTTCCTGCCCCGTGGAGGGGGAATTATTATGAGAAGGAAAACAAATTATTTTGGCTCATTCCTACTTGGTCATTGTTAGGTCAAAATGGATTGACAGCATCAATGTATCAAGGTCTTAAAAGTCCATTTTAGCTGACTCATTAAAAAAAACGGATATTAAAACACATAGAAATAGAAACATTAGGCAGCAATCAATAACACAAACCCATCACCATCACCTCTACCCAACACCAAAGCTAACAACTCATCTCCCAAAATATGCACGCCAGCTGAATGACATGACATACCCTCCTAGAGTAATCTCTGAATGGAGGAGCCATCTCAAAATCATCCTGTAAAAGAACATTGACACGTCCAGTCAGACACAATCAACAGGGTGCCATGGTTAAGACAGCAAATATCACAGGATGAGGTTGCGTCTCAGCTGCCATCACACATTCAACTCTCACACAGCAAGCTTGGCACCAGGCGCTCCGCCATCATCACAGTGTTAGCAACCCAGCTCACGGCGCTTCAAAGCCCCTCGTCCCAGCGCCCCCAACAGAGGGGGGGGGGGGGGGGGGGGGGGGGGGGTTGCTGAGAAGCTACAGGGATTCCGCCCCCGCACAACATCCCATGTCTATAAACAGAGCCCTGACACCAGCACAAGTTACAGCATAAAGAAGAGAGTTGAAGTATAAGTGATACATGGGAGAAAAATAAAATGTAACCTTAGAAAAAAAAACATCTTCCACATATGCACTAGATGGAGAACAAAAGTGAAAAGAAATGATGGGACAGAGGATTCAAATGTAGGAAATCAACTTACCAGTTTTGGGCTCTTCTTTGCAGGGGCCACCCCTGTTAAGGTCAGAAAAAAGAAAAGAGATAATGACCAATGTGGTGATGTGTAATCCAGGCTCAAAAACAAAATGACTCCAAAACAATGTTAGATCAACACTCTGGTAAGCTTTCCATCTCCTTCCCTTTCTTTCCCTGCTTCCATGCCTGACTGGCATTTAGAGGGGGTGTGTGGACTGTCTGGGGGGTGGGGGGGGGTAGGCAGCGCAATCTATCTGCATCATTGCCGCGGCCAGCGCTTGGCTTGACTGGTGCAGCGCAAGAGCGGGGCCAGCCCCGCGGGCTAACCCTGCACCCGCTAGACCCTGGATAACTGACAGAGTAGCATGCACACGTGTGTGTGTGTGTGTGTGTGTGTGTGCGTGTGCGTGCGTGTCAGTTTAAGAGGAGAGGACAGAATCCTGGAGAGCAACTAAGCTGGAGAAGAAAGAGCGAGCGCAGGATAGGAGCAGAGAAGAGCTCTGGATTTCCTGGCCGTAGCATTACCCATGGAGAAGGAATCCAAGATACTGAACATTAAATTATAGGCAACCGTCAGTTCCCCTCTTACTGAGACCATCTTCCTGTGCCCGCTGAGTACCACACTCCGCTGTCGAAGGCTCCAGCATCTATAGGCAGCTGGCGTGTCTTCCTCGTCTCTCCTTTTCCAGCTGTCTTTTCCTTTTTTCCTCCCCCTTTCTCGCTCTCTCTCTCTCTCACTCACCTCCTTGCACACGGTCCTGCCTCCCTCCTCTTCCCTCAGCATCATCAACCCCTCTCTCTCCCCTCTGAGTCTCCCTCCCACCCTCACATTCTGGTAAACATCCATGCAGCTGCACACACCCCAAAGACGCCGTCATACACCGCTCAGTGCACATAAAGCGCGCTTAAAAAACAACAAAGGGCTCTTTCGTAAATGATCAGTGACCAGAAATATCATTATCATCGCAGACTATGTCGAGCGTACTGTATAATGGGATCCTGAAAAAACATCACTCTGCTTCCTCGCTTCTCTGGCTGTGCATTTGGAATTAGTTGTGGAAATGAGAACATGAAATAAAAAGAAAACAAAAACAACAATCGGTGGGGTTCAAATGAGGTATACAGTAGTGCGTTTAATGGATAGCCTGACAAGGACATAAAAAGGGGGGCAGTTGAGTCCTTTAGATGATTAAATCTCAAGCTTTCCCACACAAATGCACAGTCAAACACACCCTATGCTCTTTATCTCTCAGACATCTACGTTTTGAAAATGTATGCAGCTTTTTCTCTTCCTCCTTTCCTCTTTTCTTGTTATTCCACTCCACTTCTTATTTTTGCTCAATCAATAAAATTTTCCTTCCTCTTTGTGTTACTGTTACACTGCACTTGCCAAAATCGAATGTACAGTAGTTTTCAAAATAGCAGTGTAATGTGACTAACCAGGTTAATCACTGCTATTAGTATATTTTTATTGCTACATGACAAACAAGTTGCCAGTAGGTGCAGTAGATTCTCAGAAAGCAAATGAGACCCAGCTTCCATGATATGCACACTCGTAAGGCTGTGCAACTGGGAAATTATTTAGAAGTGTTTAAAAATTAGCAGTGTGGCATTCAATCAGTGATAAGTGATGAATTTTGTGAAAAAACAGGTGTGAATCACGTGGCCCCTATTTAAGGATGAAACCAGCACTTGTTGAAAATGCATTTCTCTTTGAAAGCCTGAGGAAAATGGTTGTTCAAGACATTGTTCAGAAGAAAAGTGTAATTTTAATAAAAAGGTAATTGGATTGGGGGAAACTTATGAAGAGGTGCAAAAACGTTTTGGTTGTTCAGCTAAAATGATCTTCAATTTCAAAAGAAAACTTAAAATGAATCGAAGAATAACCAGAATGACAAAGACTCAGCCAATGATCAGCTCCAGGATGATCAAAGACTGTCTGGAGTTACCTTAAAGTACTGTGACAATTAGTCGTCTGTGTGTGGCTAATCAATTTGAAACAATCCCCCGCAAAGTCCTTCTTTTTAAAAAAAAGGAATGCGCAGAAGAGGTTACAATTTGCCAAAGAACAAATCAACTGGCCTAAAGAGAAATGGAGGAACATGTTGTGGACTGATGAGAGTAAAACTGTTCCTTTTGGGTCCCATGGCCGCAGACAGTCTGTAAGACGACCGCCAAACTCTGAATTTAAGATACAGTACACAGTAAAGACAGTGAAGCTTGGTGGTGCAAGCATCATGATATGGGCATGTTTCTCCTACTATGGCATTGGGCCTTTTTATCACATGGATCAATTTGCATATGTCAAAATAAGAGGTCCTGCCTTATGCTGAGGAGGACATGCCCTTGAAATGGGTGTTTAACAAGACAATGACCTCAAACACACTACAAACGAGCAAAATGAATATTATGGAAAGGTCGGCCCAATCCCCGGACCTTAATCCAATGGAGAACTTGTGGGGCGACATAAAAAATGCTGTTTCTGAAACAAAACAAAGAAATGTTAATGAATTGTGGATTGTTGTTAAAAAAATCTTGTAGTGGAATAACAGCTGAAAGGTACCACACGTTGGTTGACTCCATGCCACACAGATGTGCAGCAGTTATGAAAAAAACTGTGGTCATACAATTAAATATTAGTTTAGTGATTCACGGGATTGCCAAATCCTAGAACCAAAAAAGTTTGTGTAAAATAGTTGTGTTTAGGTGTGACCATAATTCTGTTTGTAAAGTCACCAGCAGACACTGCCAATTTTTTTTTTTTTTTTTTAAACACACCCCTTTCAACTAATTTGCCCAATTGCATAGCCTTAAGAACGTACACATCATGAATGCTAGGTCTTGTTTGTTTTCTGAGAATCTGCTGCACCTACTGGTAACTTGTTTGCCAAGTGGCAATAAAAATATACTAGTAACAGTGATTCATCTGCTTAGTCACATTGGACTGCTATTATTTTGAACACTACTGTAAATGTAGATACGCACTGTTACTCCCTACAGAGGCTTTCGCTCTCAGCTGAGCCATGTTGTCGGTAAAAGAGCCTGGTTGGCCTTCGATTATGCCCCATCACTCCACAGTGAGTGATCTGCAGCAGCTGTCAATCAATGACACTTATGGGCCCTACAGGCTTCGGGCAAACAACATTCAAACTGATTCAGGTCGTTTTGATCCATCCTTCATCTTCCGTTTGGTAGTAGACTAAGACGAAATGCCCAGATTTTCCTCTCCCCGCCTGCTTCTTCCAGGTCTTCCCGACAGATCTGGAGGCTTTCCCAGGAGGTCTCCTATTGGTCGGATGCGCCCTGAACTAGCCAGAGAGGCGTCAGGGAAGCATTATGACCATATTCCTGAGTCATCTCAGCTGGCTCCTCTTAATGTGGCTACTCACTGTCTCTCTATGGGGGAGGAAACTCATTGTACCCGCAATCTTGTCCTTTTGGTCCCTACACAATGCTCATGAACAAAGGTAAACGTAGGAATGTAGCAAGATTAGTGAATTGAGAGCTTGCCTTTCGTCTTAGCTCCCTCTTCACCACGTCGGACCATACAGAGTCCGAATCACTGCAGACGCCGCACCAAACCACAAGTCTCACGCATTCCATCTTTCCCTCACTCGTCAACCCTAAAGTACTTAAAGTCCTCCACTTGGAGCAGGATCTGGTCCCTAAGGCGCAGATGGCAGCCCACCCTTTTCAGGACAAGAACCATGGACTTGGAGGTGCTGGTTCTCAGCCCAGACGTTTCACACAGCTGTGAACCAATCCACTGAGAACAGCCCGATGAAGCTAGTAGGACCACACAACCTGCAAAAACTGTTCAACTGCATCCCTTCTACCTGGCTGAGACTACAAATTCTGCCTATAAAGGTTATGAACAGATAAGGTGACAAAGGTCAGCCATAGCGGAGTCCAAACCTCACTGGAAACAAGTCTGATTAATTGCTGGCAATGTGGCTACCTCTGACACTAGTCATATATGGCGGCATACACGTCTCTGAACTACGTGTGTACGACGTGTGTGCTACTGTTAAATGGGGTGTGTTTGAAGCATCCACATCAAACGATACTGATGATGTTTAAGCCAACCCCCAGCTCTAATGACATACAAAGAAAGGAGGAAAGAGCAGATGGGCAATCAGCGCCAAAACGGGTGTCAAATAAACCCAAACAGAAAGATTTCCTTTTAAACATGAATTTGAAAATTATCTACGATGTACTAAGCAAGTACAGTACCTATAAGGGTGGACCTTGACATAGAACTGAGGTCAATCCAATTGGAAGAATATAAGAAGAACAAGAAAAACAGGCTGTTCTCCATTGTTGCCGCTTTACTTACATGCTGCTTGTGTGTTTAGTGGGAGTTGGGCTTAAATCTAATGCCTCCTTAACTCTCAGTGGAATACAGAACATTATTTTTTTATTTTATTTTCTCAATGCACCATTAGAGTGAATAATGGACTATTCAAAATATAGTACCTACAGGCGCCACATCTAAGGTCTCATTTTTATGATTAATGACAGTTATTGAATCATAATGAATTTAGCTGAACCTGAATCATAAAGTAGCGAGCAAATCTTAGAACTGCAGGGTTTTTTTTCTATAGTTTGACAGTTTGTTTCATAGCCTGGGGAAAAAAGATCCGTGCACACTGAAAACAGCAGCTGTCACAAACTGTACAATGTGCCGTTCTTACTGCTGGTTAAATTAAGCATTTCAGTGCAAGTAAGATTTTGGAAGATATGACTGAGGAAGAAGACTGTATGCAAAGATACAACGGTTAAGAATTTACATTTAGGAAACATGTCATTATTATCTTGACCTGAATTAGAGTTAATAAGCAACGCTGGAGCCAAAGTGTTACAACGTTTTGTTGAAGGCGAAGGGGCAGGGCAGCAGCAACTAACTAAAAGCCATTAATAAGCCGATTATGATGCCAGCCCACAGTGTCTGCACATGTTGGTAAAATCTGGCTTGAAGCAATGGTCTCCAACAGCCAGGTCCATCTGTCACCATAGCGATGAGTGCCTGGTTACCGTGGGTAAGTGACAGAAGGTCTCCCAGCAACAGTTGTTGTGGCGAGTTATTCACAACTGTACAGTAAAAGAAGTGAAAGGCTTTTTTGGAAGTCTGAACTTAACTGCTGGCTGCTGAACCTTCTAATTTTGCATCCTGTGTGTTTACACATGTATAAACCCTGACAAATTCTTATTAAACTGTCTACTTGTATTGTTATTTGACAAATAAGAACTCCTAGTGGGGGGTTGCATTGCCTTTTTTAAGGGTAAAACCCTCCTCTCACACATTGCTTCACCCGGGAGACCCTGGTGGAGATTATCAGTATTGTCATGGTAACAAAAGATTTACGATTCACCCAGTAGCTGTGGAGGTGTGAAGACAGAGTGAGATTGGTTGGGCTGAAAAAGACTCACCTTGCCCCTGTGCAATAAGCAGTGATTCACCAGCTCAAGCCTCCAGCATCCGAAAATGAGCAGAGGTGAACTGCGAGCCATGAGTGGGCAGGCGGCTCCCCCACTGCTACTTTTTAGAACCGCAATGCTATTGGTTATGGTGCAATTGTAAGGCGCAGTCAGCAGAATTTTTAATGCAAAGTGGGCAAGAACGAGGCTTCCTGCCCATACAGTCAATTGATTTCCTGCTTTGGTCTGCACTGGGACTCATCATCAACATTTATCTCTTCTGAGTGGAAGTACACTAGACTGTCTGCATTACACAGCCCTTGTGAGTAGGAATGCCGGTAACTGTACGTTTCTTTATGAGGGTTACAGTCCGTTCATATCATTTGTTTGCACCAGTGAACATGAGCATCTGTGGAGTACTTTTTGACAAAGGGCTTTTGCTCGCTGCTGCACTTGCCCTTCCCAGTAAGATCTACACAGACAACAATCGACTTGGTGTTTTCCTCCCCTCAAGGCGCACATTCAGGAAAGACAAAGGAAATACACATTTCTTTAGTCGAGGGTACAATCAATCTCTTTTAAACTGCACTTAAGGGTAAAGAGGGGAAGTAAACACACATAAGCGTGAGGAAATGCACCCGCTGGTGCTATGTTGTAAAGGGTGCTTTGTGAATGAGTGCACCCTGGAGCACCATACATATAATCCACAGGTCTTTGACTTGTTTTCCAGTAATTGACTCTTCATTTGCTCAGAGTTAATACGACCAGTTTGAATACTTCTGGTGTGTGTTCATCAATTAACATAGGTGCCTCTGCATTTCTCCATTACGTATGGCATAATGGTAGCTCAAGACATTTGCAAATGACTTTACATTCATTTGAGTACTTCACATAGGAGAGCCAAAACAACTGGGCTTCATGTTAATGACTATTGGTGCGAGCTACTAGGATACAGAGAGCCTATATTTCAAAAACTAGGTTTTGCTGACTATGTGCTATTCAGCAGATGTATGCATCCCTAATACATCTGGTAAAATGTACACCTATGGAACTGGGACTAGGGGAAATTTGCATTTTGTCCAATAGGGACACCAACGGGCAGAATATATTACGTCAGTGCACCAGTGGGGATGGGGAAATAACAGCACATTACATCAGTATACAGTATGAATCAAAAGACATTTCTTCAGACTCTACATTGCAAAGTGGCGAAAAAAGTCTCTCTCATTCACCTACAAAGTGATAACCTGTGGATGGTTAACCATTTTATGTTAACAGTACAACAAATAAGCAGCGACACGAGCTGACATACGCTCACAGCAGATAGGGAGCACTATTGCACAGAGCTGTGTGTGTACATGCTCTAGTCCACTACAATTGGCTTCTGTTTTCATGTGGCCGCACGGATGTGAATGTATACAACAGCATGGGGAAAGACACACAGAAGCGGGGCGGGGGAGAGGACCGATTACAACCAATTAGGACTCTCCCTGGCTTTTGTAGTCTCTATAACCTGAAGGGAGAAGATGTAGTATTTAATAAGCAAATCTGACATCAGGACTCCAATTAGAGGACAGTGTGCCTTGTTCCTGGTGGAGAGAGCTGGACAAAAAAAAAAAAAAAAAAAAAAACAAGGCAGGAGTGTAATTAATGCCCTCTGCATTTAAGGGATCCCTGCAAGATATTCACAACAAGTGCCATTTTCTATTTGTATGCAGAAAATACAGTTCAGTCCAAAACAATTCTTACTTGTTCCAAAATTTGAGTTATATTTGTGGTATTTAACGGGTGGCATAATCCCGTTCAATAAAATAATAGGAGCATTCTAATCGACTGTAAATTGGTTTCCCCTAGGATTTTTTGAAGCTGTGGGCCAAATAATTTTTATGACTTGTTTATTAACTTATTTAACTTTTTTCAAAAAACAGCGAAACATGAACCGCAGGTGTAATCAACTCTGTGCACTATGAAATCACTATGAATCTATTACATCTACTTTGACAGAAAGAAAAGAGGTGATAAATTGTTTCTATTGTTATTGATCTATGCGTTTTATGTGACTGACAACATTTAAATTGTACTTTATTTACAAAGCACATGTCAACTCAGTGTGCTCGTTTGTCATTAAATACAGGCGTCATGTGACATAGCATCACAGGGGTCTCCCATCACGGCTGGACACGCTGCGTGTTTATGTTCAACAACACCCAACTAGTATTTTGAAGATAGGCCATAAATAGTATAATGAGAACAAGAGAGCAAGTTTGTTAAGTGACACAGCATCATATTCTTGTTTAATTTAAATCTAGAAGACCAGATACACATTTTTTAATCAACATTTTTTAAAAGTGAATGTCCATAAAGTTTTTTTGCCTCAAGCAAATGAATCCGGTCAGGCTACTGACCATTATGCAATTTGTTGTCTGCAAAACAAACGACTTTATTTCAACAAAAACAAATGTTGGAACAATACCTAACAATCATTATTTTTTGAAACAACTGTGGATCCACATAATAATTTGTCTCACCACCAACATCTAGGGGAATGTTTCCTTCGTCCAGTAGCTCGTAATGAATAGGAAGACAGACAAGCAAACCAATGCCAACTACTGTATACACTCCTGCTGTGAGCATTTCCACTATTGATCTAAGAAGTGCGAGCATGCGCACTGGGTTGTGATGCATCAAATTATCTCTTGCAGTTTTACTCTGCTTACAAAGAAATTTGTTCAGTAAACCAAAAATGATTCAGAGCAATACTTGATTCTTAAACGTTCATGTATTTGATCAATTCCAACTTCACTGCAAGTCTACCGGTATCCTTCACAGACACAGATGCAGTGCTTATACATGCCCCAGCTTTTTGACTGCTCAGTAGTGTGTTAAGACTGCATAGATCCATGATGATGTGTCTCCGTCTCTTTATGGAATTGTGTTTGCCTGCATGTAAAAGTGAATACCACGCACGCGGAAAAGTCAGGGAAGATTAAAAAAAACTTCAGTAGGTCAAAAGGGCTATTTGGCTGCCCTTATTCCGACCACCTTCTTCAGCATTAACAAAGAGATCAACTGCACACACAAGCACGCAAACATTACTTGGATGTACATTACCTAAACAAAGTACGATTAGAGAAAATGGTCCAAATTGGTCGGAAGGGGATTGAAGGTCAATTCCATCGTTGTAAATGACTGTAAATCCAACAACTCTTTGCATTCTACTTTTGTTGTTTAACACTGCTTTGTTGGCAACTACTAAATTTTGTTCTTTTCACATCCCTCTCTTATTAGTAAATGTGAAACAAGACACCACTCACCTCTCTGCACCAGCATGGTGACCTCGCTGCCTTTTGGACACTTGCTTAGCATGTCCACCACCTGGTTATGAGACATACTCTGCACGTTCCTCTTGTTCACCTCCACGATGATGTCGCCTTCTCTAAGGCCTCTGCAGCGTGGGTAGTCCACAATCTGCTTCACTCTCTGTCCTCCGCCTCCGAGGCTGTCAGCAATGGTGAAGCCGAAACCTTTGTCTCCTTTCTCCATGTGTACAGTTATGAGCTCAGGTTGTGTTGCAATGGATGAGGCCAGGTTGACCACATCGCTGGAGTAGCCGTGTTGAGAGGAGGTGTCAGAGGCCACATCCACAGAAGGGCTGTGAGGTCGAGGGAGCCCATTGAGGGGTACCGCCCCATTGGTTGAGCCGTTGTTGTTGTTCTGGCTGCTGTGACTGGGTGGTAAGTCATAGATGTTGTTGGAGTTCTCCTGGTCGTTGACAATGATGGGCTCCTTGTTGTCAAGAATGGCCACAGAGGTAACCAGGCTTGTGTTGGGGTCGTCAGGATCAAAAGGCAGTGGATAACCCCGGCACAGCTCCAGGTTGACCATAGAGCCAATAGGGATAGACTGGAAGATCTTCACAACTTGTGCATGTGTGTAGCCTAGCACACAAGTGTCGTTGACACTGACTATTACATCACCTTGGAGGGAAAAACAAGGGAAGCATTAGCTTTAATCTTTGTCGATGTTTAATCTTGCATTTGTACACAATCAGCATCTAGAAATTCGAATGAAAGCAGTGTTCTATCTTTGTGATCTTTGATCAATACAGAGCCCCAACCTGTCTCCATTTTGCCGTCGAGGGCAGCGGGTCCATCAAGAACCAGACTCTTGATTTGCAGGAATTCATCGGGCTCGTCGCCTCCCACTACAGTGAAACCGAAACCGCGGCGACTCTTTTTCAGCTTGGTATTGATGAAAGTCCCCTTTAGTTCAGATCGGTTCCGAGTAAAGAAAGGCTTTCCTCCTGAAAACAAAACATAGATGATTAAATTTGGATTGAACTATTGTACCACTTCAGTAGAGCAAACTGAATTATTCAGCTTCGGACTGCATTTGTGTCATCCGGTCATAAAAAAAAAAAAAAACTTGAGGTTAATTGTATCTGGGTACCATGGAGAACTTGCGCTCATTGATTTAAACTGCATGCTCCATAAACATGTGTAGCAACGTAAATGTCAGGGATGTCGGCTGCCGTTCCGCTGTATTTTGAAGATCAGAAATGATTGGCTTCCGCCACGAAAACGTAACTCTGGACCACACTAGCATAAATATTATGGTGAAACATAATATCACCATAGAGTGAAAGTTAGAGTGCACACCGTACACTCTAAATTTCAAACAATGAAGAAAACAAACTATTGACAAGAGAAATATATGCATTAATAAGTCGACTTACGTTTTTGTCCCATCGGCACTGTGGGTCCAGTCTGAGGGTCTCTGTAGGTCTCCTGGTGGTTGGCAGCATAACTAGCAAGAGGGGCCCCTGCAAATGTTGAGTCTTCGATCCATTCTGCAATTGAAAGGGGCATGTGTTCTCTACAAAGGGCCTACAAAAGAGTGTGGGTTCCGTATATCACAAAAAAACAGTGTCTTCCCAATCTGTCAAATATGTGGAAAAATACATAGGATGTGGACTTTTGAAGGCAACAAACCCAAACGCAATTATGAAAGGCTACCATATACACTTGTCTTTCACATATCCCCATCGAGCACCATTTAAGCATGTATGCTCAAGTTAAACAGGCTGTCCAAACGTCATGAAACGTTTAACACCTGCCATTTCTCTGCTGAGTAACAATGGAGGTGCATAGAAATGGAGTGGCCCATTTCTTCACTCCATCTTTGAGTAATGACCTTGTTACTGTGTCACAGCACAGGCTTGGCTAATACCTTTATTAATATTCCATGAACATGTGACTGTAGAATCAATGCTGGGGTGAAAAAGTGGGGGAGCGAGCTGCTTGAAGGTATTGAGGTTCAGACAGGAGAAAAGCCAGGAAGTAATGGGGGGGCTTGTAAACAAACCTTGGGTGTAGCGCTCACCTTCAGGTCGCTGCTGGCTTTGGGGTTGAGGTTGTTGCTGTTCCAGTTGCCTGCGCCTCTTAGCCTCCAGCACTGGATTCTCATACTGAGTCTTCCTGTTGATATGACTTCAAGGAGGAAAGTAATAGAGCATGGTCACGGGGGTGGGGGGTGGAGCAGTGTAAATAAATAGGAAATACATTTTTAACAAAAACAGGAGGGAATAGAAAGATCGGATGATATTGTTATACATAGGAAAGATTCAGTCAAGACAAGGTGGGGGGAGACATGTTGGGCATGTTTTCATGCACATTGTATGCCACTGGAAAAGAATATACTCAACATCAACCCTCAGGAGCTCTAAATAACGCTTGCACACCCAAAAAGACCACACCACGTGAAAAATGAAGTAATATATAATATGAGTAATAATAATAATTAGGGATGTCAATCAATTAAAATATTTGATCACGATTAATCACATTTTTCCATAGTTAACTCACAATTAATTGCAAATAAAAAGTTAATTTATAATAAGCTATTTGTGGTAAACAATTGTAAAGGGATATAGAAATAACTTTAGTCTTGCAGAGAGAGCCATTTGCCACGGCTTTGAAGCTATCCATTGATCCATTTTCTATGCTGGAGCCTATCCCAGCTGACTTTGGGCGGGAGTCGGGGTACACCCTGGACTGGTCGGCAATCTAAACTTACCTAAATACCACTTTCTTTGCCCATTTCCACTCAATATTTTGTTTCGCCTCTAGCGCCACACAAAACTGCCGCCACAAACTACAGTGTGGGATGAGGGTCAGACAGGACGTGCGCACGTTAATAGCGCTTTAAAAAAATGAGTAATGCGTTAGCTTTGCAGCCCTAATAATAGTATATAATGTTAAAGCATGTATGTATATGTCAGACACAAAGAGGGAAAAATGAAATACTGTTGTGAGGCCCCAAGAACTGTTGGAACGACATCTCAAAGTATTTAAATTCATACTGTTGGAGACAAAGGTCTCTAACATGGGAAGCATGCATGCGTTTATGTATGTACAATCCCGAATGATGATAACGCTACCAAAATGGCCTACATTTTTCAGTCCAGAAAAAGACCAAAATAAAGGGAGTAAAGTTAGGCTACGGTGTTGGAGCAGACATGTAAGAGCCGTTTTGCCTTTTTGTGTATACTTGTGCATTCATTTACGCGTTATGCATCAGTGTTGTTACTTACTCGACATAGTAGACCCCATACACTGGATCGTCTATTTTCTCCCATCCTGGTGGAAGTTCTGAAAGAGAATAAATTGAGGCTGGTAACAAAAAAAATAAAAATAAAAATAAAACGGGGGGTAGCCAGTATGGTGTCAAGTTGTTTGACGACATGTATTAGCTATTAGAGGCAAGGCCGGTGGGGAACCTTTTGCCTCTACTGTGTAAGTCAGTCTCCAGGGCCAGAGTGACCCATCAGCCTCGCATGCGGTCCGGCTGAGATTTCTACACATCAGACAAGAACTGAGCAAGACCCCTTTAAGCAGATGGATGAATGGGAATGAAAGGTGGTGAGGGGGAATAGAGAGTTGTTCAGAAGCCCAGCCTTGTATCTACAGTGGTGAGAAAAACTATTTGCCCCCTTCCTCATGTTTGTCACACTTAAATGTTTGTGCTCAGAAAAAATAGTTAACGATTAGTCAAAGATAACATAATTGAACACAAAATGATGACTGCCAAGACTTTTGGGAAAATATCTTGTGGACTGACGAGACAAAAGTTTAACTTTTTGGAAGGTGCGTGTCCCGTTACATCTGGCGTAAAAGTAACACAGCATTTCATAAAAAGAACGTCATACCAACAGTAAAATATGGTGGTGGTAGTGTGATGGTCTGGGGTTGTTTTGCTTCTTCAGAACCTGGAAGGCTTGCTGTGATAGATGGAAGCATGAATTCTACTGTCTACCAAAAAATCCTGAAGGAGAATGTCCGGCCATCTGATCGTCAACTCAAGCTAAAGCGATCTTGGGTGCTGCAGCAGGACAATGACCCAAAACACACCAGCAAATCCACCTCTGAATGGCTGAAGAAAAACAAAATGAAGACTTTGGAGTGGCCTAGTCAAAGTCCTGACCTGAATCCCATTGAGATGCTGTGGCATGACCTTAAGAAGGCGTTTCTTGCTAGAAAATCCTCAAATAAAGCTGAATGACAACAATTCTGCAAAGATGAGTGGGCCAAAATTCCTCCAGAGCGTGTAAAAGACTTGTTGCAAGTTATCGCAAACGTTTGATTGCAGTTATTGCTGCTAAGGGTGCCCAAGCAGTTATTAGGTGCAGGGGCAATTACTTTTTCACACAGGGCTATGTGGGTTTGGATTTTTTTTCTCCCTAAATAATAAAAACATTCATTTTAAAACTGCATTTTGTGTTTACTTGTGTTATCTTTGACTAATATTAAAATGTGTTTGATGATCAGAAACATTTTGTGTGACAAACATGCAAAAGAATAAAAAGTCAGGAAGGGGGCAAATTGTTTTTCACACCACTGTGTATACTGTAGTTGTGTTTAACAGCGTGAAGTGATGATCGTCAAGAGAACCATAATAAGCAATTAGTCATGTCAAAAGCAATGACTACTGGTTTGCCTCCACATACTGTCTGAAACGTCACACCACACCACAATGTGCAGTCACACATTTTCTAATAAACCTCTCTTCTGACAGTTTTGCATAGAATCACCCCCCCAGTCAGTGATCCTTTGCACTGTATGCAAGTTACTCATTCCAATTGTCAAATATGTAATGATGCAGTGGAGCCAGATGCAGATGCCTTAAATGGCCAAATGTGACTGATGAAGTCTGAATTAGGCTTGTGCTGCATCACTACGCCAGCTCCTATTATGCATCTTGATCGATTTATACCTCCTCCAGCAGGGGCTGACAAGTGACTCGCCATTCTCCACCAAAACACCTCCCACTGACGGGCTATTTAGCTTCCGGTGTTGCAGTAAACAATTGCGATTGAGACATCCAGATCATTGTTGAAGCTGGGACTACTCAATCAGTCACTTTTATTTTAAGGGAGAACTGACGCTACAGCATAATTCAGGCTTTAAAGCAGGGGTCCCAAAGTCAACTTAACTGCGGACCCCCCCTTAAGGTAGTCTGGGTGAGGCAGGGCGCATCAGGTATTCAGTCAGGAATCACGTTTCAACCAAGACACTAACTCACCAACAAGCAGGAGGTCATTACTCAACGTAACAGTCAAAATGACGTCACAACCTTCACACCGAAACAGGCGGATAACACGTACCCGTGTGGAGGATAATACATGACAATTATATTACCTCTAAACATGTAACTTCAAAGTTGTAAGCATTGTAAGTGCAATGGCAGCGATGGCATCGTTGGTGTTTTTTAGTCCCCATAGTAGGAGTAGTTAGTGCCTTATGCATGATTAACTTAACCGTTACAATTTGTGTTGTCATTTTTGTGTTGGTGCCGTGCTTGTAGTATGTGTTCCATCTAGTGACCCGCACCCCCGTCCGTGTCACTGTGTGACACGCTTACTGTGAGATCGGTGCTGGCTATTGCTTGCCCAGATAAAGACGGCTTCTTTTAAGCAAGCTAAATGCCTCTCAGCAAGTCACCATGGTGCCGTACTTACACTAAACTTTGATGTCAAGGTGACGGCCACAAAATATGGGCTGTGAGTTTGACCCCTACTTGCGTGTGAACATCAAGGGACAAACAAAGAACCATCCCTGACTCTTGCAATCATCAAAAGACGCAGTTTTATTTTATTTTACTGGGAAAAAATCCAACGGTGTAATTGAAATGTCATTGCTATTTGTTGGCAAATGTCATGTACACACTTGGGTGTCCACAAGCACACTCTTTCTTTATCAGGGTTGTCAACTTTGAGGTGGTGAAATGTTTAATTTTCGGCACAGTGCATTAACATATTTTCCCCCTGCAAATGGCGTGCATTAAACAAAACAATGCAGACGGTAAGGAATGCAAGGTTTCGAGGTTGAGGCGAGCACGGCCAATCATCACCCAGATGTATTCAAGTGGAACATTAAACAGAATGCAGTTCCGCATCACCTCTTGCAAAATAATGTGTAATCACCCTTGTGATTTCACACCGTGCTAGTTCCACTCCAGGTTGAGTGTATGTGTGCGTACGTGTGGGATGGGAAGGGATATCAGGTGAAGCAACCATCTTGACAATGCTGTGCACGTGAGTGGTAAAGCACAGAGGGAACTCTGTCCCTCATTCATGATTTCATGACCTTCCGCTCTCTGTTTTGCAACGCCGGGAAGAAGCCGGCGGTGATGAATTACGTGTTTTACCGTTTGCATCTCATTCTCTAATACGCTGCTCTGATTTCTCTTGCCAAAGCACGTGCCTCAGAGCAAGAATGTGTACAGATGTGTTCAGAAAGCGTCACTGCCTGCTTCTCCTCAGAGAGATGCAGTTAATTGCATTTCCTTGCCCACCTGGATTGTGTTATTGGCTTGTGCTAATCGATAATTATTGAGCATGCCGATCCAGAGGGGGGCTGTTTTACGAGAAGACGACTCATCTGATCGGATTACTCTCATATGGTTGCTGTTCCAGATGCCTTACAAGGAGAGCTAGGAACAAGACCAGATTAGCCCTCCTGCCTCATTCCATTTTTTACAGTTATTAATGAATTTGAGAGGGTCAAATGGAATAGCATCACAATAATAATCCAATGACAAATAATATATTATGTGTTAATGTTATATATTATTTATTTATGTGATAGTGACAGATTACGTTTTAAAGCACACTTATCAAATTGTTATTGTTGTGGTTCCAAAGTCAAAGTCAAAGCATGACAAGCATGAAAGGGTGCTATTATATTTCATCAGGTAGCTTTTCTAATGGGACAGCCTCATTTTTGACTAGTAAACACTGATGCACAAGTGGCTGGTTGGCTAGTTAGAGGGCTGATAGGCGACAAGAGGAAACGCATTCCTCTGTCTGCCTCAGAGCAACATCAATTAAAAAATTCCAGTTATAGCAATACTTCTCGGATAGGGTCGGGTCTCATCTTTTATTTATGAAATGATTACTTGTTGATGTGCGCACAAGTGAATTTGTGAATTTGTAAAAATTAAATTTTTATGCCAATATCGGGCCGTCAGTGAGCCAATTGTATCGAACATGCCTAAATGTAATTAATGAAATAAATTAGCTACTGCAAGTAACGCGCTACTTTGGACATACTAGTAATATACTGTATACTGTATGGCCAAACAGTGCAGGTAACAAATTAATCCACGGACTAGAAGGCCCAAAAAAAACATTCACACTGTGGTGACTCAGTCTGTGTGAAGAATGCCTAGTGGCTCTTTTAAAGATGGGGCCCCATGTACACATTCCCGCCAGGGAATCATCTTTATTTTGTGTGTGGGAGTGGTTTATCTCCTCGTAAAAATGAAAACACAGACCCATGAACAACTCATCCGTCTCCTACTCTGCTCTAATAATAGCACGGCATTCAAAAGCACTGCAGATTTCTGAGTATTAACAAATATGTACTTTTTTCCCAAGGTGCAACAACCAGAACATTGGTAAAGGTGAGAAACTCTACTGAATTCAAGAATAAAGTCCTAGAAAAGTACAAAAGGTAGGTTGCAAAGTGAACAGTTTAAGGGAGACACATAACAGATAGAGATGATGTAAAATGGTTGTACCTGCTGCTGCAGTTTACAAGTTCAAGTGAACAATTACAGTTGTCTCTGGCTACATTGCGTTTCGAACATCGCGCCCCCACTCTATTGTGATTTTTCAAATATGCACTAATAAATCCTTGCTGTTTTGTGTTTGAATATGCCCTATTTTTCGTTTTAAAAAAAGCATATCTAAGCAAACTATAAATATTCATGGCTGTAAGGAACATTGTTAAATAAACAAAAATTAAAATATAATTCAAAAGGCATCCTATAGAGTGTGATACAATATCTGTCTCGTGTGCGTCTTTAAGGAGCAGGGCCTGGTAATTGACGTCTGCGACATCAGCTGGCTAGAGTTGACTGTTGGAAGAGTGCTAGCAGCAGGTTAACAGTGTAGAGAGTGGCTGACAGCAGCTCCTGTGAGAGTTTTCATTGCATGTGAGCTCTTGCTTATTAATAAAGTGATTAAAGTGCATCATGAGTCTCTCCTTATCCATAAACAGCGCCAGTGCAGTAGTATTCTACACTGGTTTCTATGTGTTTGTAATGTTACATTGATGAGACATGCCACCAGGAAGTATGCCGTCTACACTAATGTGTGAGTCAGTCTATCTTAACTCATTTTTGTCTAAAATGGCTTATTTTGTATTATTACGTCTACTATATTGGGTAAAAAAAATGTACAGGTGATTAAAAGGGTGTTATTTACTATATTCGGGGCTGTAATAACGTAAAAAAACGTATTTCGAACGTCATAACTACAAAAATATTCAATTTATTAATATTGAATGCTACTTCGCAGAAATTCACTCAATGGGTCTGGCGGTTGGGTCAGAGACGACGGTATACATCTAACAGTCCACTCTTTAGAGTTACATTTGTAATGAGCTGTTGGTTACCAGCAACAGTCTTCAACGACGGTAGAAGTGGTAAAAGTTCATTTATCCATTTCATACGTCATTTTGCATGTAATTAGTTTCATGTATGTGTGTTTTGCATTTAAAGTAATTATTTTCTTTAACGTGTATTTGAATCGCACATTAATGATGAAAACCAAGGTTGCACTGTACGTATGAGCATCACCGGCATTAGTGTCTCTCACCAACTTTTTATGATTAAGGATTTGTTATGAAAAATGCAAGTGGTTGAATAATGCTAAATGTATTTCAGAGACCGTAAAGTATACCATGATTACCTTGATGGGAATGAACAATTACATTTCCAGCGCAATTTGTGTACCCACCAAGATCATTGTCCATCTCCTCTGTGTGAACCCCTTCTGCTCGGCAGATGGTCAACACAGCACCAGGGTCGAGAGAAGGTCAAAAGGGGACAGAAGGGGAGAAAGGCATTAGTCAGATGCAATGACTCAATCCTGCCACTAGATGGCAGGAGATCATCAAGGCCACTTCATACTGCTGTGCAAATAATCTATATACTGTCTAGTTAGTAAAATGCATTACCATTTAAACTGTTTATGTTACTAGCGGGAAGCAAATGCATATATCACACAGTATCATGGGATCTGTGTGTGCATGTTGTACAAACACCCTTTACAAATATGGACTATATGGTATGCACAGAATGTATGTTAGCTGTGAAGGTTAAGGAAGACATTGTTTCAGAGATTTGTGCCAAAAATGCAATACATAAAGCTGCAGGACCTTTTGATCATATAAAGAACAATGCATTAAAATGCATTTTGTAATGCGGTGCTGTTAAAATTGAAAGTGTTCCACTAACAACTGCTGCTGTAACAGTGGAATGAAGACCCACTCTATATTCCGAGTCCTACACGGACTAGAGGAGGAATTGAGACACACCTATAAAAACACACAAAGAGAAAGGGAGTTAGATGTATACCGTCATCTTCACATTCTTCCAGGGGCTTCTGAGGTTTGTCCAGGCACCGGGGGTCTATCCAAGAGGTGGTCTTTGTATTGTGGCTGGAAAAAAATGCAAACAGATAAAATTACCTCAAGATTTGTTTTGTGGTATGTATAATTTATTTCTTACGCTTTACATTTCATACAATTTGTAGCACGTGTAGCTTAATGAAGCAAATACACCATACATAGTCCCCATTTTGACGTTTTTACGTACGCTTTCCTATAAATTATTAATACTGAAAAAAAAGATTATGTACACATGGCCGAAGAATATGCAGTCTCACACTGTTACACTGACAAATGTCACTTTTGTTCTTTTCAGGTAATTTTTTCCTATGATTATGTCCCCCAAGCATGAGGCAGACAAAGAAAAGAAAAGTGAAAGTAAAAAAGAAAAGCAAATTTAGGGCTGAAGTGCCGACCAACACTGACTAATTGCCCGGTCCAAGCCCCTCATGCTGCGATCATCATAATCAAGGACAAAGTTAGCATTACTAAACACGTGAAAGAATCTAGTCCTTTGAAACTGACAGTGATAACTAAAACAACGCAATGGTCTCATTATTGAGACTTACTCCTCCCAAAAACATAATGCCCCTTTCTGTTTGCTATTGGGATAAAGGTGTATTACAGTCACATTTAATTACTACTGTAGTTTGTATATCCTTCACGTGTTAATTTAGGTATGATTTAGTTAGATAAGTTTCTATTTACACTGAAACTCGACTTACTTAGAAATGGAACTGGTACATAGACCAAGCACCTTCCTGTACTACAAAAAAAGGGTTTTGGCTAAAAGCATCACTGTTTATTATTTCTGTGTGACCTTCTAAATTGAAAGTCATTTATAACAAGACAGAAGCTCCAAATTAATATTTTTAAAAATAAAAAAAATAAAAACACCCTTGCCGGCTAGCATATGTTAACAGTAATGTTTTAAAACAGGTTGTACAAAAAAAGGTCTATATATTTCGCAACTACTAAATAAACTGCATA
This sequence comes from Oostethus manadensis, assembly GCA_024372805.1. Classification (NCBI taxonomy): domain Eukaryota; kingdom Metazoa; phylum Chordata; class Actinopteri; order Syngnathiformes; family Syngnathidae; genus Oostethus; species Oostethus manadensis. Next base: position 237,416 of record QODF01000049.1, on the reverse strand, counting down.
AGAATTGTTTTAAAGTTTCTTTCAGCCTGAAAAACACGTATGCACAAAAGCAGTCTCGCACGACTGGCCTGCCATTCATTCAGTTAGGGCAGGCTGTTCATTCCTGACAGTAAATGTCAGTAGCTAAACTTTGCCAAACTGCTATCATTAGCTGCCAACAAACATAACTAGGGTGCGTGAGAGTGTTACGTCTGCATACTCAAAGCAGGAAGAGGTGTTGTCGCCTTTCATGCAGCTGGAGGAATATGTGGCATACAGTCATAATATCACAGTGTGCTCCAAACACTGCTTTTATGCAGATAGAGGAGGTAGTAAGTAATCCGGAAAACTTGCAATCCCTGTAAGAATTAGTAGCACCAACTGCCAAGGCTTGATCCACCTCCCTTTCTGCAGAACAGCTTTAAATTGTTGACACAGTTTGTGGTAACTGAAAAGGGCCTTTTTGTATAATTCTGAAATATACATTATTTTTCATTTCTGGGTAACCTCTGGTTGTTCGCCACCTGCCTTTGAACCATTATGAGCTACTCAGTGGAGTCCAATGAGTTGATTTGCTGTAAATAACTAGACATAATTGGGTGTAAAAATGTTTAACTAATTTTTTATAATGTAAATCATATTATATATAATGCAAAATAGCCTTATTTTTCCTGTCATATAAAAGCGTTCTTACTCTATGAAATAGACCTCTCCGTTCTCAGTGTAGGCCATCTCCCAGTTGTCAGGTAGAGGTCCCAGAGGGTCCTCCGGGGGAGGATGGCTCAGGTGAGGGTGAGTCTGCTGAGTGCTCTCCGTGGTGGCCGGTGGTGAGGGGGGCGTCACAAGGTAGGGTGGGTCACTCTGGCGGTTGCCGAAGGGTCTCACCGAGCGATGAATCTCGTCTAGTTCACTTGATACTCCTGCTTGAGTCGAGACAAATGGTGCGTACTCTTAATGCATGTTCTCTATCAGGAGGGTGCTGATAATCTTGGGCATAAAAATAGATGCTGAGGCAACAAATGCACCAAAAAGGGAAACTTTTGATACATGGTTGATTGAAGCCTCAACAGAGTGCGTTTCCATTGTAGTCTGTGTTGAAGAGGAAACTATTACAGGCCAGCTTGTACTATAAATGAGGTTGCTGCAGTGGTACGCTGGAATATTTAATTTCACAATGAATTTACACCACATTCTCGTGATAAATATCAACAATTATACAGGACGAGACTTTACAATTTGTAACACTGCAAATCCAAACACTTTGCTGACTCAATTTAGGGCTCTTGTAGCCAACAACAGCTTGTCACAGCCACGCAGTCATCCCCTTAAATTAAGACTGCTGAGTGGGCAGTTCGCACCTTGTAGCGGGGCCCATGGGGTGCTATCACCTTGCTTCCTGTTAACTCGTTCTCACACTTGACTGGCACCTTCGCAACACACGCAGGCACAGATGGCAAAGAAACAACTTTTGGTAGCACCTCCAGAGAACACATTGTATAAACAGCTTAAGGCCGGGTCAACTTTCTGACGCAGCCCATTTGACCTACTGACGCTAATTCAATTAAACAGTATAAATATATGCACCTTATAAAATGCACCGAGCAAATCAATGCTCTCAGCATGTTGTGATGACGTCAATAAAGCTTAAATATGGAAGTGTGCATCTTGCAGCCAGGTGGCGGTGTTTCACATTTTTGGGAAGACCGTATAGACAGAAGTCAATCCCATAAATGATCTTACTCACCAGTGAAAGAAGCTTTTATCTCTTCAACAAAAACCCTCTCCCTTCACTTTGCTTTTCTTTTTGAGCTTATCCTCCCTCGTCGACTCTTTCACTTTGTTGGATTTCAGACTTGCGCCCCTGGACGCCATTCCAACCACTCCCTCTTTCTCTTTCATTTCTTGCCACGTTTCTAAGATCACCTCCCACTTTACCCACAACCACTCAGATCCCCTTGCTGATGCCTCCTAAACGGAGTGGTGTGAGGATGAATCACAGTCTAATGTTACAGTCTACATCAGGGTGGGTAACCTGTGGCTCGGGAGCCAGACGTGGATCTTGCAACATATCTTGCTTTACACCAGTGGTGTTCAAAGTGCAGTCCGAGTGATTTATTGGGCCGCGGCCCATTCCAAAAATACAATTTAACAAAAACCTTTAAGGAAACAGCAAAAATGGAAAAGTCAGCAGTAATTTTACAAAAATGAAGTCAAAAGATTAGGAGAAAAAAGTTGTAATCAAACCAAAAATAATTTTCTAAAAATTAGGTTGTGGAAAAAGTTATAATATTAGGAGAATAACGTCAGAATATTACATAAATAAAGGCATAATTACAAAGGAAAAAAAACAGCATAAATGGAAAAAAATGCTTTAATTGTACGAGTAAAAGTCAAAACATTAAGAAAAAAACTTGAGTAAAACAATGTATATATAGTTGCACAGAGTTTATTTGAATTATTATGTATTATTAGTTATATAATGACAATCAAACTAAACAATATAAAGTTGTAATTTTTTAAATATTAGATTAGGGGAAAAATTAATATGGGAATGTAGGTAAAATACTGTGGGAATAAAGTCATAATTGCAAGTCCTATATGATAATTAAGTATATATTTTTTGTTTTATAATGAGTATATATATTTTTTTATATGACATTTTAAAGTGCAGTTTCCTGTCAAATAAAACACGACACGAATTAGTGTTAGAAATAACATTAAAAATATAAAACCTCTTAGCTAAAAAGATTCCCGACCTCTGGTCTACATTAAATAGACAATGGCATCTGCTTACATGTGCTGATGAAAAAGAGTGGCATAAGGTTGAAAGGTCACTGGCTGAATCACATAGAATAAGGATTCTTAGGGGTTCAGGTGTCGGTGAACCACAGATTGTTTTGCAATAAATGAAGTTATGGTGTACCGTTAAAAACTATGAGTAGGAACCATCACAAAACTCTAACCTTACTGTGATTCGCCAGGGAAAACACTTGCTGCCTAACTTAATAGCACAATAGACAAGAGATGCAAATGCCAAACCGGCTAACTTATAAAACATGGAGTTTGGTTTTATTGTGAAAAAATATTGAGACTATAAGCCAAGTCTTCATTAACACTGTTACAATGTTCATTTTTCTGCCAGTAATGTCAATAAGAGGCAGTAACTAATACAAATACTGTTATTGATAATTTACTACACTGATGATTGAAATGCTTAAAAGCTTTTATTCAGATTAGTCAGTTTTTAAATGAATAACTCATGATTAATCACCATTTGCAACTATCTCAGAAATATGACAATTGTTACTATATTTAATTAAAAGACAGATAAATGTCAGAATAGACACATATGCCTGTAGAGTATATATAATATATTCTAATTAAATGAATCAGTTTCCTAATTAATTAATCATGATTAATCAACACTGTTGAAATGTGTGAAATATGCCAATTTTCCAATTTTTTTGCATTTTATGAACAGAAAGATATGACAGGGCATGAAATGTTCAGTATGTATTAAAAGCTGAAATGAATTGAAAATTTAAATCAAGCTAAAGGATTCCACACATCCAAAAATCTATTGCGTGAAGCTTGTCTATTTAATAGCGACAATATCTGAATCACATTTTAAATGTGCTATTATAAGCAATGTGAGATTGCGTTCAAAAATACGACTTAATTTAAGTTCATAATTCCCATGTTTTGAATGTACATGTATTTTCTGGGCTTTCAGTGCTTTTGCAAGGTAACACTTGCGTTAGAGAGTGATAAGATTATCCACTTATTGTTTTTCTCTGTTTTTCTGTTTATTTAAACCACACATACACTCATAATAAAGATGTTGTGATGTTTGATGTGTCCTTGAATGCACCTTTCTGTCCTCTAGTGAGAATGAGTCGTTTAGGGGCTGAACAGACTACATAATACAAATTTTAGCGTAAAAAAATAAATAAAAGAAATCAATAAAATTTGTTACTGCCATTAACAAAGGCCAAGTTTTAAAACAAAGTGGGTCCATTTGGACTTGTTACTGTTCATTTTTTATAAACTTTGACATGAAATTCTTAGTTTACGTTAACATGTATGAAACAGATCTTAAGTATTTTGGTACAGATGTTTGCAATAAAATAGGGGGGTCTCTGGCAAATGTTCTCTCCTGAAAGGGATCCCAAAACGCTTGAGAACCCATGACTAGAAAATCTTAACATCAAGTTTAGTACCGTATGTGTTTATTTACTGTATAATAATGTGTTGAACCAGTAGAGCTTGCGTTTCATCATCAAGCGCTTCTGGATGTTTAAAGAACCTAACCACGCAGGGTGTTGCTCTAACTGCCATTAAAACGTCATTCTAAATTAGAAAATCTGTGAAGTAACTTAACAGCATCAAACTCTAACGAGGACTGTTGGATGGCTCGTAGGATAGATGCTCATATTCATATTTGACAGTGCTGCCATACAGACCTGTATAGTTACTGTTCATATCAGGGAGGTCGTCGTCGTCCTCCTGCTGCAGTTCTATTCCAGCATTGTGCATGTCATTGTAGGACTTGGTACGTCGAGGCGTGGAGTCTTGCGAGCCTGGCAGGCTACCACTGAGCCCGGCTGGCCGTGGGGCATCACCACCGCTCCTCCTTTTGCTAATCACTTTCCCACCGGGGGGCTGCACCGGCGGCTTGGGTGTCCCATAATAGTTTCCTAGGCAATGAGCAAGAAGGCAGGGAGGCGGGATTTGGAAAAAAGGACAAAAAAGACATGCATTTTAGTAAGAGGACAGGAAATAAAGTGTCAAGGGTTTTTTGGGGGTGTGTGTATTGTTGAGATTTGCCAATGCCTTTGTATGCAAATAGAGATTTTTCAGGTTGTCTTGATCTGATCTGCTTTAGCGCATGATGTTAAACATGAGTGTGAGTGCTACCAGTACTTTTTTTGATGATGTCCTGAAATCCCTGTACTGTATCTTTAAAAGTTTATTGCCAAAATGTAATGGCACTGGCTAAGATAACGTTGTGAATATGCATGCCAGCTGTAATTACTAGGGAATGGGAATGGTGGTACACTTTGATTGAATAACCCAAGCAATCCCTTGGATAATGAACATGAGAGTTTCATCTTGATGATAAAGGTTTATTGTTGAGATTCTGCTTGATAGGTCAAATATGGACGTCTAAATCGGCCATCAAATGTGAATTATTCTGATTCCGCAGTAAATTATCAGTGCAATGCTTGATTAAATCATGACCTTCGACACAGCTAGTTTTACTTGGTTATCTATCGGTAAAAGCTGGGAGAAACATTAACAGATTCAAATGTAATTCACTCTTCTTGGGCATTGTTTTTCACAACACAAAATGCTTTTAGTGTAGCCAATAGCCAGTTTTCTGAAGGCATAGTCATTATTCTGATTCTGTTTGGTCTGAGGTCATTGGAGGAGTAAACTACCATTACCACCCCATATATCTAGAAAAACGTACCCCAAATCCCAATGGATTATTTTGAAAAGTACCTTCATATGTTCCTATTTCCAACAGGGTTCCACTCCTCTCTAACTCCTTGAACTCCGCAACTGAGAGGAAGTTGTAATCCACACCAGAGACTTCTCCTTCACGAGGGGGTCGGGTTGTACCTGGGCATTCAAACAGAAATAGCCCAGAGTAAGCAAACAATTGTAAAAAGAACTACAAAAGAAATAAGATGTAGAGAAGGTGTCTTTTAAAGACCAGAGATAAATACCGTAGTTTTATCTTCTCTATTTACAGAGTACATAAGAGACAGACAATTCATTGTTTAACGGGGCCGCTGTTGTTTCAGGCCATGAATATTACACCTCACCAGTTTATGAAAACCAAATGTTCCATCAAGTCCGTGGTAGTAGTAGTAATGGTGCTAAGTATATAAACTAAGTGCTGGAGGAGAATATTTGTGCATTACATCAGTGTCTGTTTATATTACTTTTACACCAACATAGAGTGTCAACTATCAATGTAGCACCTTCACGGGATGTTTCCATATGCCATGCGGTGCGAGTGCAGTTTGGCATTCACCTTTAATGACTGCTGACAACTGGCCTGTGTGGTGCCAGTAGTATACACTTTAACAACCATGCCAATAAGGACCTGCTCACACTGCCACTCGTACCGTGGTGGACTTGGGCGTGATTCTCCCTGCCTTCCTCCCTCTACTGGCCCACACCGGCCTGCATTCACACCGTGCATTCTGTGGGTTATTTGCAGTTTTATGTGTAGTCGTTTTGGTTAGTTCTATTGTGCAAGGCTACGAATGTCATCAATTAATTGCAAGAGAAATTATCACATTCATTCAATGACACATTTTTACTAAACACATTAATATATTCATCGTTGAGTGAGCATGTTGTGGGTTTGACTTTTGGATTATTTTATTTGATGCGAATAACTATGAGGTCATACCTTTGAATCCAATAAACAAACAGCTGCAATAAATAATTATTTACTTTAAAAAAAAACTCCAGTGAATGCCCGTACTGTGCTGTATGTAGGTTAGCCTGAGCAAATCAAGTGCTCCTTTACGATGAGATGCTGCAAACGGCCTGTCACAGCTTCCTCCGACACAAGCATGGCATCAATCAGGTGGGACTTCACTATTTCAGAGGAAGACATTTTTCCCAAATGCTACGCAAAAAATCCAATACAAGGGGGGGGGAATCACATTTCAACACATTGAACTTTATCAGCCACCTGAAACACCAGCATTGCTACTACGCCTGGGGCTTGTTCCTATCACCCCAGCTTTGGAAAGTGCAAAATATATGCCAAACACCTATATGCCAATATATGCCAAAGGCCACAGGGCTATAGCGACTTGCTTTATGAAAATGATGCCACTGGACAACCAGACCTTCACCACCGTTGTTAAAGGGTTTTTGTCAGCTGTAAACCACTTGATTTGTACTTCTGAGCCATTCTGTTGTTGGAAAGGGTAAAATTTCAAAAGGTTTATAAGCTGTCTAATGTTTTGCAGTTCTCCAAACTATTTTTCTTTACTGGAAGCCAAATGGCAAAATGGCTCTTTTGATGGGGAAGGTTGCCATCCCCTGCCCTAACCGGCCAAGATCAAAATAAACTAAACACAAACCCTTTGTGATTTGGTTCCTGATGTATCAGAAAAGAGGCAAAAATGTCAATCAAGTCAAAACTGATGCGTGTCAATAGTTTGTTTTGCCTAAAATGATACTTCTGCTTTCACGAGTGACTACACAAACTTAAAGTATTTGCATTTGAAAGCCTGAAATCCAAAGATCTTCATCCATCCATCTTCTATACCGTCCGTCCTCATTAGGGTCGTGGGTATGCTGGAGCCTATCTCAGCTGACTTTGGGCGGGAGGCGGGGTACACCTTGGACTAGTTTAGTCTGCATCACATATGAAAAATTCATTGATCAATTACTGTATGTGCATCTCTGTTTCTACAGTGGCGTACCCATTCAGACATTTGACCTGAAGCCATGTACCCCCTACTCCTGCACAAAACATAAATCTTTTTCTATTATGCATTCATTCATTTTCTATGCCGCTTATCCTCATTAGGGTCGCGGGTGTGCTGGAGCCTATCCCAGCTGACTTCGGGCGGGAGTTGGGGTACACCCTGGACTGGTTGCCAGTCAATCGCATGGCACATATAGACAAACATTCACACTCACATTCAGACTCTAATGGACAGTTTGGAGTCGGCAATTAACCTAACATGCATGTTTTTGGAATGTGGGAGGAAACCGGAGTACCCGGAGAAAACCCACACACGCACGGGGAGAACATGCAAACTCCACACAGAGATGCCCAACGAAGATTCAAACCCTGAACCTCCAGACTGTGAGGCCAACATGCTACCCAGTCATCCACCGTGCGGCCCTGCAAAGATCTTCACATTTTTAATTAAAAATATGATTAATGTTGGATGATTAATGGATGATTAATTATTGATTAATTGTTGCTCCTCTAGTATAGTAACATACAGTATAGTGCCCCCTGCATGACACCTCCCCCAATCACTGTTACTGCTAGTGTGTTCGTAATAAGCTGGTAAAAATAGATGTGAGGATTGTGGGAGAGGCTCCCCCTGAAACCATGTTCAATGACACAAGTGATTAATCACAGATGTGTGGACGTAAACTCTACATTAGACTGAAGCGTGTAGCACATGCAGAGGGGTTGGCTGAATCTTTCACTTGCAGCCGGTCTCTCGCCCCACAGTCACAATTATAGATTCCTTGTTATACAGTATATTTGGTAAGGGCCGCTGCAGCAAGTTCTGTTCAAAATGTAGGGGACCATACAGAGGGCCGGCTAAGGAGAAATCACAAGAGATATATACTTCTACATTGGTTGTGAGAAAATGTAAAAAATGCCAGTCACTTCACAGGAAGTGGAATTGTGACCAGTGTTTCAAAAGGGATAAAAAAGTGGAACCTTGGCTGAAAACCAGAAGCTTGGACAACGTCATCTCTATAGACTCTTAATGAATTCAATGCCCCCCCCACAAAAGCTCCATTGACCAAGCTGTTAAATAGGGTTTAGAGGAAAGACAGGTTGGGAGTCATCAGAGGCGGGCATAGAGGGACTCCTGCTAAGAAGGACCTTGATGCACCAAAATAAACTTTTGTGGCTGCTAAATGTCAGAAAAAGAAACATTTTAGGATTTTTTTCCAGCTATGAATAATGTGACAACAACGATAAGCATCTCACCCACTACGTAAATTGCGATGGAATAATGTGACCGAAAGTGCGGCGCATTAGGTAACTATGGGTGTAGTGTACTGTACAAATGGGACAATGGTAGTAACAAAGTAGCAGTAGTAGTGTTTATAAATTGGTATTATAGAACGCTAGAAAAATCAAGATCCTGGTGAGCAAGGCAGTATGACGATGGTCTCACAATTAATTTTAACATTGCACAATATTGGTGTCGAAAAAACATGACAAGCCGGCGTCCCAGTTAAAGTGTTTATAATAAACCGATTCATCTAGAGATATGCAGCCAACTGACCTTTATAAGCTTTCCTTTTTGCTACTGGCATTTGCAACAGAAATTATAGGATGTCGTAAAATAAGCCCAAAGTGTGTTTATTTATAGGTGTGGTTTGTAAAGCTTCAACATCATTGCCATAAGCCCAAAGTGTGTTTATTTATAGGTGTGGTTTGTAAAGCTTCAACATCATTGCCAACGTAGGTGGGCGGTGTTAAAAAA
>QODF01000049.1:13357-227936 GCA_024372805.1 Oostethus manadensis | reverse complement strand
CGAGCTGCCGCCAGACACTGGAGCCTGGAAAAATGTGTAAACAAATATGGTGGAAAGATTGATTGAATGTGATGGAAATATGAGTAATCACATGAGCTGGCATCGATAGGTTAGACTGTGACAATCTGTTGCCAATTGACTATACATATGGTGTCCTTTGTCAATGGGCGTTACTACTCGCACATGTGCGACCGGATGAAAAATTTACTCGCAATGTCTCATTTTTTTTGTGGCAAAATGCAACCATTTAGTTGCATTCTGGAGCCCTGCTTAGGCGTGCACGCTATCCAAGTGCACACAAGCTGCCCACAATAAACAAGTGTACAGTATGTGCGTATGTGCATGCAGCCCTGGCATCCTGTGATTGTGTAGCATCAGCCGCTGTTCCACACATACATCAACATTCACTAAACTTTGGTTACTATGGCAGTCCCTTTCAAATGAAGAGTGATTGCATTTGGTTTATTGCAGTGTTCTATCACATCACTATCCATGGTTGAAAATCCGTGAAAGTAGCAACAAGTGAACTGCTCAAGGAAATACATAAGTTGTTTTAAATATGATGCTAACAACATACATTGTAGACCGAGAGGATCTATTAACTAGAATCAGGGAACTGACCTCCAGCGGCATCTGAGATGCTCAAGGCATCAAACATCTTGCCAAGAACACTTTTTGAGTAGCATTTCAATGAACTGGAATTTGTATACGTCAACATTTAATGTGAAAATAAAACATAAGTAAGTAAAGCCTCGTGCCCTGATAGGTCTTTGATAATTCATGGGGTTTTATGGCAGTGTGTCCTTTCTCATCTTTCTCACCACCTATCTGTCCATCTGATCTATCCTTGTTCACCTGGTTGGTAACCTCCATCTACAGGATGTAAAGCTTGTAGACCTCTCACTCAAGGTCTTTCAGACTCAGGTAGGACTTAATGGATTGTTCACAGTTCCTTTCATGTGGAAAACCTGTACCTCTGTAAAGGACTAATGGCATTAAAATGTGATAATTGGGATTAAAAATAAAATATTAAAGACACTTATCAGTTGAAACCATTTTTACTCGGGTGGCTATTTACTAATTTGAACTTTGTTTTAAAATACCACTGCTACGCTCATAAACAAATCATCTACACTATAACATTGCAGGTTTAGCTAAATATGATTGAGGTGTACTTCAATTTAACTGCAAAAATATAGCTCATTTATTTGCAGCTCAACACCAGAAAGAGATTATTTGCATAAGTATTCTTTGGCTGTACAATAATGCATACCATATACAGGGTGACATCACATCCACCTAAGGGCACAGCACGCCAGAGTGAATGAAGCATTGACAATCAGTACAAAATACAAATCTCTAGAGAAAATTTAGCAAAAGCACAACTGCTGTTCCGATTCTGATCGTTGAATACCATCAAAGACAGAGGATGAGATCTAATGCGCCATAATGAGGATGCTGTGCAAACGAGAGCATCATTATCGTCATTCATTGAACATGTTTTATATTTGCTGCAGCCCTGCATAAGTAATATTCGTCCACCTGAAATACAAAACACCATTAGACATTGCAAACCAATCCTTTCTTATTACCAATGCTGTAGGTATGCTGTATTGTAAGTGGAAATCTCGGGATACCTCACGATAGATTACAGTCTACAATACATGGTTCAAGATAACAATGCTATCAATACGGCAACAGGGTGAAACAAACCGAAAAATAAATGTTATATTTTGCAGCAGTACAAAGTGCAAAAGTGCAAAAACAATGACACTGTTTTAGTGCAACATAACTGTAAAGTCCTCCCTTGTTACATCGCAATTCAAACATGGCATCCTTTTGCTTTCACTTCTTTCAAAATGCATTAATGAATAAATGATAGCTGTTTTGTGGTTGATTAAGGTCAATTAATATTTTAAAAAATACCTATGCATATTTAGGCAAATTATACATTGTCTTGGCCTAAATTAAGCATATAAATCAAGCATGAAAATGGCAAAATGAGTGAAAATACAATTATAAAGCATTCATAATGATATGAATGTAATATGATATGAGGTGTAATGCAGTATCTGTGACTTTAAGGAGCAGAGCCTGGGAAGTGACGTGTGTGAGGTCAACTAGCAAGAGTGACTGTTGAGAGCTGGCAGCAGGTTAGCAATGTAGAGAGTGGCTGACAGCAGCTCCTGTGTGAATGTTTACTGCATGTGTTCACTTAATAAAGCCATTGAAGTGCATCGTGAGTCTCTCATTAACCATAAAAAGCGGCAGTAGAGTAGTATTCTACACTGGTCTCTAGGTGTCCTTAACATTACACTGAGGCCGCTGTCAGTGCTAATCTCTGAGTCTATCTTGTCTCATTTATTTCTAACATGGCTTATTTTTCATTATTATATCCACTATATTGTGTGATAAGGGTACAAGTGACTATAGGGGCATTATTTCATGTCTACAGGGATCTAATTATCGTTAAGAAAAACATATTTAGAAGGTCATAAAAAGGTTTTATTTTAAAAACACAAAAACTACTTTAGTTATGACTGGCAAAATATAAAGTGTACTTTATTAACAAAGCTGAGCTACACCCAAACTGAGTTTGTTGTCTTTATGCTTTTTTGTAGTAATTTGTCATGCAATAGAGGCAGAATGACTAAGAGTGGAAGCTGTTAGTAGCTCCCGAGTTGCTGGTTGGCGACCCCTGGCTTAGCCTGTTGCTAATCAATAACGTAGGTGTTTATTACATTTTACAATCTTTCCATTTAATTCTGCTGCATGCTCTGTAACAAAGAGGAAAATGGTGACTCAACTCACTAAAGAAAGACGGTGAAAGAAATTTATAGTAGCTATATTTTAATAACTTTTTCAAATCAAAACATGGCGAGAGCGAAGCAATAATTTACCGTAAAGTAAAACATTGGGATAGTTCAATTGATCAATATTTCGCCATACCCTTAATTATAAGAATTGTTTCAGTACTGCTACCTTTGTTTCACTGGGTATAGCATTTTTTTTTACTAAAGAGATTAAACGTTGTAGACGTTTCTACAAGCAGCATTTCCTCTATTTTACATTTCAGCATCTTTATGACCACCTGCAAAAGTTAAAGCACAGCTTTCATCGACACTGTTAGACAGGTATACATTTAACTAAATATTTATTAATGTGGTTGTGGTGTACAGTGTGTAAAACTGTACTATTGAAGTAACATCAAACTGGACACCCTCCATGGTCTTGTGGTTAGAAACTCCTGGAGCAGTACGACAAACTGCCGTGAGGGACAGGGTCTAATGCCTTTCTCCATGTTGCCTATGTAGACACGTTAGACAAACGCCCGTGAACTTTACTGTACCCTGGTGAGTAAAGAGCTCGTCCAGTTTTTCCCGGACTCATCGCTCCACTTCTCTGGCACCGATTTACACAAGGAGGTTGAGAGGTGTGTCCATCTACTGTAGAACTTAAAAGAGGCACTGCCATCCCAGTCTGCAGAAGGTACAGTTTTTGTCTTCCATCAACAATCAGTGACTAGGTCCGGCATCGAAATGTGGCTCAACAAAATTCATAATAAACGCAGTCAAATGTCAAGGGAGTCTCATTTAGATTACGTTTCCCTTGGCAAAGCAATTTTGCTCAGCACTTAAAGGCAGCTTGAAACCCATTCAGCTGTTATGATGCTGGACAAGACACACACGAGAGAGAAAGGAAAGAAAAAAAAACAGTCACTAGACCTTTAAGTTAAAATTGCATCCAATTTTACAAATATATTTTGCTTTATTTATTGCGTGTAAGTGTATTTCTTAAAAGTATTTATAGATTATATTCTACTGTAAGACCAAATATCAAATTGCAGCACAATAATACCATAGCCAAGTTTGGTGATGGTGTCCAGTGACGTTCACTCAACGGTTACATCCAAATGCCATTCTCAACTCATTGCAACAAAGAGCATTCAATTCCACCAGGATGTCTCTCAAACCACAATCAATACTTTTAATTTCCCCTCACAGGATTAATAAAGTGTATCTGTCTGTTGATCTGCCTATCCCTTTCTTTCAGGCCTGTAACTAATAATTATTTTCTCAGTCAATTAATCGAGTAATCCGTTAGGCCCTAAACGGACCAAATCAATATGAACCAAACAAAAAGAGTTGGTTGTTTGGTCCCCAACATATCAGAAAACAGGCAAACTGCCCATCACTGTTTTGCAATGTCAAAGCTGATGGGAGTGATCTTGTCTAAATTTTGCCTAAATTACAAACCGTCGATGCTCATAGGTGACTAAGGAAATAAAATGAATTCAATACCAAAATTGCTGTGAATTAGTTGACTAATGACTCAATGATTAATTGTTGCAGCTCTACTTTGACTGCATTGGTCATGGTCATGGGTTGACATATCAGCTTTCCCTTAAGTTTGGAGCACTTTACTGAAATACGATGCTTTAGGTTTATATTTCGGGACAATGACAGCAATGTCTATGGTCCAAAGATGTTTGGTATTGCTGGTGGACAAATAGCATCAATAAGTGTCATCGGACCAGGCAGTTACTCAACAATATGAAAAGAACAGCTTTCCTGGGCAGATAAAGACATTCATATCTTCTATTAATGGTTGGCCTAGCTACTGTTGTGCAATATATTAACACCTATTACTTGACAAAATGACAACATGAATCAAATTTTCAAAAAAAAAAAAAAAAAAAAGGATTTACACCTTTAATGCTTTTCAAGCAATGCGTTCATGGGGAAACAAATCCAAGCATCTCATCTATATTTAACTCGTAGTGGACTATTTTAGGGAGAGCGTATGGCCTTGTAGATGTGCGACAGATTCAAAGTAGTAAAATTCCCACCAGTTATGAAGGCAAAGGATGACTTGGGAATAACAGTACGCTGTGGCTGCCTAAAATACAGTTTGACAGAAGAAAGTTAAATAAATTCGACAATGAAGCATATTCCTGTCAATTGTTGTGAAAACAGAGACAATTCATTTTAGAGTTGCCATCTTAGAAGAAAAAAAACATAACAGTGCCCAAGGACATTAGCCGCTCATGCATGCATACAACCACAACCCAGCTTCCAAAAATAATCATGTGTAGCATAAAACATTAAAACCAAAAACATATGTGCTTATTTTGCATAGAGTCCTCCTCACCCCCACAAATGCACACAAAAAAAAAAAACCACACACTGGGCCCTCTGGCTTGACCTTGCATTTTAGCTGTGACCTACATTTAACTCCATCTTCAAGGACAATGTTGGGCACGACTCCTTGGACAACGTTGCTTTCATTTTGCTTGATATCCTTGTTAGATCCATTTTGGAATTGTTTTTCTTTCTTAATTTCGAAACATTCAGGGCAACCCGACTCATACACCTTTCTAAAATTAGTTCCAGGCTTCGTTTTCCGTTTGCGAACTCCAAAACACCCACAAGATGTCAGAGAAAAAAAGGCTAAACATGTCCATATGTGCGTAATTCAAAAGAAAATAGAAATCCAAGTCAGTGTGTCCAAACATTCTTGAATTTCAATTGCACAAGGACAACTTGGCGCAGGAAAATAGCAAGCAGACATGTAAATGAATATCCCTTAACATCCAACCAATGTCCAAACATCTTGTTGTGGATAAACGCTATCATAGATAAGAAAGGTGACATTGACACTGTGTTGCAGACAAAGGTAGTTTCTTTTAGTCTTTCAAAAGACTTCCAGTGTTTGCCAGACAAACCTGGAGGAGGGCCTCAGAATAACCCCGTGTTCCAAAGACGTTTAACAATTAATAGATGACTCCACCCAAGATAGGGTTTTTGTCAGTCTCAAACAACAATACAGTATACTTGAGTGTGTTAGACCTTAGGCGAGTATATACAGCACCTCGAAGACCTGTAACTGGTATAACTTTATTTTATCTATTCACCCAAAAGAACGTTTGTTGAGTCAAAGGTCAATGGCCTAGGAAGAGATGGTCTGGTTCTCAGTTCCAGTTTGTCAAAAAGGTTTTCAGACTTAATTGGGAACATCCACAAAATGCTCAAGTCCGAAAACGCCGGGTTTCATCACCTAAAACACAACTTTGACACACAGTAGTATGGCCATTGCTCTACATGAGCGTGAGTTGACTTACTTCAGAAGGGGGCTCATTGGTTTGTGAGGACGTGACTACTGGAGAAATAATACCCACATGGACATTCCTTGTCCTCACAATTGCAGCATTACATTCACAATAGATCAATAGCAGCGAGATTCCGGATTTAAGAGTAGATTCTGTTTTCATTGGCCAATTCCACGATTCTGAAATTTAAAGAGCAGGTAGATAGAGCCCTATAGAGTTCATACACATATTATAACGGGACTGTCTGTGACTGTACCTTATCAATACAACTCTGTACAGCAGGTGGTGGTTTGTATTGTCATTATGTCGAAGTTGGCTGAAATCCAATCACCAAGCACCAAATCCGCTCAATTTGCAGTTATTTCACAGATGAAGGTATTTAAAATGTGGCTTTCTGTAAAAGGGATATGAAACATCACTATCACGGTCAAACTAAAAGACCAGTATTAGCCCATTCCAAGATTAGAAGAATAACGTAACATGCTGAGTGTTCAACATTCAACTAAATAATTTTAAAAACGCCTTGCCAAATATATGAAGCTATGATTTCCCCTGCTAGGTGTTTTAGGTGATGTACTACATTATAGTGGTGTGGTGTGAGGTGATATGACACCAAACGTTCAAATATGCATTTCTGTTTACACAAACAACTGGTGAAGTCGAGTTGTCAAACTTCACACACTTGATTACTCATTCACTTAAGGTTAGGTTGTAGAACATTTTGCCATCAGGAAGAAAGTTGACCTTGCCTGACAAGTCTATCAGGCTCCGAACAAAACACAGCATTCCAAAAAGCAAGCCATTAACGGCGAGCCTGAACGATTTTCATTGATACAATAATAACGTAGTTGTGTTCCATTCCATTCCATTTTCTTCCACTTATAATAGGTCTGGGTCGCGGGGGCAGCAGTCTCAGTAGGGAAGTCCAGACTTCCCGGTCTCTGGCGACCTCTTCCAGCTCCACCAGGAGGACAAGAAGGCTTTCCCAGGCCAGCTGTGAGACATAGTCCCCCCCAGTGTGTCCTAGGTCTTCCCCGGGGCCTTCTCCCAGCTGGGGATGCCCGAAACACCTCACCAGGGAGGCGCCCGGGAGGCCTCCGGACTAGATGCCCGCGCAACCTCAACTAGCTCCTCTCGATGTGAAGGAGCAACGACTCTACTCTGAGCTCCTCCCGGATGGCCCAGCTCCTCACCCTATTTCTTCGGGTGAATCCAGCCACCCTACGGAGGAAACTCATTTCCGCAATCTTGTTCTTTTGGTCATGACCCATAACTCATGACCATAGGTGAGGGTGGGAAGGTAGATCGATCGGTAATCAGAAAGCTTCGCCTTCTGGCTCAGCTCACTCTTCACCACGACGGTCCGGTACAGCGACCGCATTACTGCTGACGCTGCACCAATCCGTCTGTCGACCTCACGCTCTGACCGTCCCTCCATCGTGAACAAGACCCCAGATACTTGAACTCCTCCACCTGAGGCAAGACCTCACTCCCAACTCGGAGTGTAGAGTCCACTCGTTTCCGACTAAGAACCGTGGCCTCGGATTTGAAGGTGCTGAGTCTCATCCCAGAAGCTTTACACTGAGCTGCAAACCGCTCCAGTAAACGCTGAAGGTCACAGCGTGATGAGACCATAAGGACCACATTGTCACAAAATCCTAAAGTCACCAAGCCGGACTCCCTCAACGCCTTGACTGCGCCTAAAACACAACTACTTCATAGTTGTGTTTTTGTATGAAATTCTGCAGATTGAACTTTCTGGAGGATTGAACTATAAATAATCTTTACATATAACAGGCTTTTATATTTGTAATGCCTTCATGATGTTAAATAGTAGATATGAAAGTATGTCACAAACTCCTTCTTGTCCTTTCAGCTTATCCCATCTAAGCGTAAGAAAAAAATAATACCACAGTGCCACTATTACAAAGCAAGTCATCATAAATGTATTTTGCAATGATTAATTATCATAATTGTTCTCTACATAGGTACTTCTGTTCTTATTGGGTTAGTCCGCATGCATTCAGGTCATTCAGGACTTGACTATTTTGAAAGAATGCATTTTAAGTGGTTTGTGATATGGATGGTAGCTCCTACAAAACGTGCAATAATAGTGCCAAAAGCCTACTATGGACAGCACAATTGTACTAACTCGCTTGGGTTCTTACAAATAAGCAATGTATTGCATTATTTAAATCTAATAACTAAATATACGGTACCTAAAAAGGGGAGAGGCCAGTGTCACTTTATGTCAAAATATGGTATTTGCAGCTAATCACTCCAAAGAAACTGTTCTACAAGGGCATTCATTAGAGGGATCCTTCTCTAATCGAGAGCAACCAAGGAAATACATTAGGAAATACGCTAGGCCATTTGTATCATGCATAGTCTGCATACACATGACAGACAATGTAGTCATGTCACTGAATGACTACAATGTGATTGTTCCTTGCAAGATATCAATGACAACTTTTCACACAGTCTTCAAATAGGTGACAGTTAGACTCGGAGGAGTTTCATTCAACTATCAATCGTCGTCAAATCATATAAAAATGTTATGATCAAGATTGTACCATTCTGACTATGGGTGGTCACCATGGCTGCTGCTGAACATACATTTTTACAAATAACGTCTTTGTTTTGTTAGAAATAGCCTAATTTGATACTGAAACAGCCTCCGTCCATCCATCCATCCATCCATCCATTTTCTACCCGGCCTATGCTCACTAAGGTTACGGGGTATGCTGTGCTGGAGTCTGTCCCAGCTGACTTTGGGTAAGAGGTGGGGTACATCCTAGACTGGTCGCCAGCCAATCGCAGAAAATAATGGAAGACATATGCTTACCACGCAGGAATAAAATCACCCGGTTCAGTGGTACAATCCAAAAGAGCTGAGGTGGGCTAGCCTTGAACGCTACGAAGACCGTCAAACTTGATACTTATTGGCTCACAATGGCATTAAATAAATAATCCTAAATGTTAAAGTATTTTAAAAAAGTGAAAGATAATTCCAGAAAGTGTCATACATATGACACGGCAACAGTCGACAGTGTATCATTTAAAAACAGGCAAGGCTGTAATGCTTAACTTGATATCGCAACAATGAATTTTAATGCAAGAAATTAGGCTGCTTATTGGGAGTTTTTGGTAAAGCCAACTGTTGTGCAGAAGCTTTTACAAAAGCTATTCTCTAAATACCCATAATAAATATGCTCTACTGTAAAGCAAGCCAGCTACCCCACGTTTTCCAGGAAGATACCAAGGCATGCTTCCATGGATAATTTTCAACGTGCACACAAATGTACATACAAACACACAAACACAAGAGGAAGGCTAGCAGACTGTTGTCATTTTTCAAAGCCAAAACAGATCCATCCACCATCTTGGCCACAGCAAGTCTGCCAGTTTTTGTTTTTTTGTGTGTTTTTTGGGGGGGGTGAGACACATGCACGCACATATCCAGGATGACAAGCAGACTGGGGTTTGTTTGCTCGGCAGGGGGATGGAGCCATCTGTCCCAATAAAGGGTTAATCCAACCAAAAGCACAGGCTGCAGAATGCAACGTTTTCCAGGCTTCACATGGTCTTTCTTGTTTTATTTGTATTATCAAACCGCGCAGCTGTCCTAAAACCGGCACCTGATTTTTCAAACCACTAAAGAGAACTTCCTTCATGTTGAGTGTCAAAGTGGTTTTGGCTTTTTGGTGATTGGTGTAGACTCCTTTCAATTGGTATGGAGTGTTTCGAGTCAGGGGAGGGTGTTTTCACTGCTGTGACTGACTGAAAGAGGCTCGCGCTGATGAGGCGATACATGCAGTCGGGGCTCAAAACAGGCCTTTTGCTGGACTTATGCTCCATTTACCCCACCCCCCTGTAAGGATTGTTAAATGACAGCAATACTATAGGAAAATGGCCTGGTCTCAGGGCCAGGGAAGGGAAAAGGGTGAGCGATCAGAGGAACAAAAACCTGAAGGGCCAGTAGTAAAGTCTAAAGCCAAATCAGCCAGAAAGCTGCCTGAAAATGTCCCCCCCACCCCCGTCAACATGCACACATGGCCTTTGTCTTTTGATTACAGCCAGTAAAAGGCACTGTGGGCTATCTAGTACCTACAGCAACATGGATCAAATGGAAAAGACAGGCTCTAAAATGATCCATTTAGAGGCCTGGGGAGGGAATGGGGATGGATGGATAGAAATGGGGAGGTCATCCAGGCAAGAGAGGGATTGAGGAGGAAAAAGGACTAAAAGAAATGTAGAATGGAGGGGGGGGCTCCAGACAGACAGCCAAACAGATGCTGTAATGGCTTCCAATAATACCAAGCATGTCTTTAGACCACACAGTGTGTACCACTGGGAATACACAAGATGTGCATTCGCATATGAGAAGTGACACCTGTAAGTTAAAGTACACACATAAAACAGCCATGCCCAAGACAGACACAGACACACACAGCTTCCGTTTGACCACAACACATCAGCCTCCATTACTGCCAGCGATGTGCCGCCGTCTCCCTCACTTGCTCGTTCCTGATGCCTCACGCCTGATGCACAACCATCCTCATCCTGCCTGCCTCCCCGTCTCTCCATCCCAACCCCCAACCATCAAATCGCAGCGTTCCCTCTTCAGATGAAGCACAAAGCAACATACCTCAGTCACTGAGCCCCTTCTCCTTCCCTTGCAGCCCACAGGATGTCGACAGGAGACAGAAGGAAAGACAATCCATTAAGGTGTGGAAGAAAAACCAGTGCAGACTCAAAGTCACCCTCCCCGGCCTCCTTTTTCAGCATCTGTCCTCTGTCCAGCTTTGTGATGCTAAGCTAAAGTGGGCTAAGCAAAGCAGTGTCCACACATTGGCTTAGAATCTCATACCCACACACACACTAACACCAATGCTAGTGAATGCTAGTAGAATTCTGTCCCTCTCTCGCTGACTGAGCCCCGCTGTCTCCCGTCTCACAGGCACCCACATGCACCCGCCCACCTCCCCTCTTCTTCTCTTTTCGTCCCACCCTCCCCTTTTCTTGATTATTCACCCCATTATTCCTCTTTTGTTCTCATAGGTGCACAGCAATGAACAGCTGCAGTTTTAAGCCATATACCAAAGACACACAATAATGTGTGTCACTCAGTCAGATATGGTTTTACATTAGAAGTAATCAACAACAGGGCCACTAGCAGGTCAAGTGATACAAATTCATAACACATCATCGACCTCCTTAACCTAGTGAGACCCAAGATAAAAATTAATTTAGTGGCCATTACTTTGACAATTTGTTTATGATGGGGTGTAGGTCCTCACTGGTGTAGAATTTCCACATACTAATGTCCTGAACCGTTCGTTACTGTTTAATAATGTAACCAACATATTATAAACACCTACATAATCATGTTAGTTAAAGGGCTCATGACACAAAAACACATACAGGAAGTGCACAAACAATCTCTAATATATTGAAATAGTTACCATTTTGAAAAAAATGTTGGTCAGTTCCTCAGGAGGCGGAGCAAGTGACGTCTAAGCCAGACACTTAAACATTAATGCATGCTAATATTGTTGTAGACATGTCATTTTCTTTGCATGCTTTCATGGCTGTGCTTGTTTGCACCTGGTAGGTCACCTGTAAGTGCTGTAGACCTGAATAGCCCGCAAAACATGGATTGAAGTCACTTATCTTTCTAGCCCCTCTTGCAGCTGATCTGTCAGTTTCAGTAAGTAAATCTATATTTTTTGACATGTCTTCTATGAATGTTAGAATAAGGTTATGGGATTTCATTCCAGGGTTAACTGGTCTTTTATTTTGTAGCTGTCAGTGTCACATACTGACAGCGTGTGGCCATTTTTTGTGTGTTATATCATACAACTGTTGAAGAAATCCTTAAACACAGTATCAGTAAATGTTATTGTTGGCCCAACCCCAAAATAAATATTTTTAGTCAAAGCTGTCGTCCGTGTTAAGACGTCAAACTTATTGTAGCCTACTGGCACACATTTGTGCATACAATGAGCAGAGGTCACTTTACTGTTATCTGGTGTACTTCCCAAACTATACAGTCGACATAGCAATAGTAGGCTCAGTATATAGTAATGCTGTTACGTGCCCGGCGGAGTCAGGCCTTCTGTAGGTTTTTTTTTTTTGCCTGCTCTCCCTTCCCTCTCCCCTTCTGTGCTCCAGGTGGAGATTGCCTGACGGGCTCACCTGTGCAGTCCAGGCGAGGTGCTACCTGGCTGGACTCAACCAATCACTGGCCAGCCTCCAGGTTATAAGGAAGACACAGCTGGGCTCTCTCTCTCTCTCTACTGGGCTGCTTGTAATCTGCCAGGTTGTGTCATGTTGTGTGCATGTGGTGGGAAGTGTAGACAGGTAAGCCGGGGTACCCTGTACATTTTCACTCACGTAGAAGAACTTTGTTAGGTACACTGGATTAGTGGTTGGTGCCTCCTCCTGTATTTTGTTCTTTTCAGACACTTTTTAGAGAAGCTAGCCAGGCCTTGTTTTTGGTCCTTTTCTTTTTACAAACAGTGAGTAGGGCAGGCTTGGTTTTATTGTATCTTTTGTATTTTGTTTGCCACAACCTCCTAGTCCACTCTCCTCCCCCACATTGCTCGTTACTTTTTGGTAAGCATGAGTTTAGGTGACCTGAGTAAACAATAGCCTAAACTACCATGTTGCTCTGGCTCCTCTGCAATATTTTGGTTGTGTTGCTGACCTAAAAATAGCCAATATTACTTAAGGGTCGTAACAAATGCAAATACAAACTTGTTTAGTATTTAACAACATTTGAACATTTAAGCACCAAACACAGGAATCCGATACCAAAATGGCTCTCACCCTAGAGAGGCTCGCTGGTTCCAACATTTTGCATTGAAAAGGCAAGCTGACAACAATAAGAGCAACAATGGCATGACATTACCTGAAAATCATTGCACCTTGGTATCTTTGCATGGTGACAACAATATCTCACCAGTCACACCAATTGCATTTTTGTACAGTTTTACTCTTTTGTTTGAACTTTATGTTCCGATTGTTAAGGTACAAATTCTCTTTAGATTGGTGAACTGTGGAATCTCAGAAGCATAAGCACAATTTTGAACATGACAAAACATTCATTGACCTCAAATAAGTTGCAACATTTGAGTCGCGCGTCTGCTTTGCTGCAAAGGCATGGATTGCTCAAAACATCGCATTAACTGTATACACACACCAGTTCAAGACCGGCACACACACTAGGAGGACTGCTGGGGTGGGGTAGATAGGTATTATGAATGTAGGGGTCCCGCTCCCATCTGTTTAGGAAGTTTCATTCAACTCAGTGTGAAAGCGTTAACTTGAAAGGAAACCCCCCCAACAGCAGCTCTTATTGTCATCGGCAGCATGTTGAAACACCCCGTGGTTTGTGGTTGTAGAAATACAATACACCTTGGGGCTAGCCACACTGAAACTTTTGTCAGGGCAAAGTATTTTATTGTTCCAGCCTCTCATCTATGCCTGAAAACGCCTGATTGTTGGTGCCATGTAGACGCATGAAGAACGTTTTTTCTCTTGGAGATTATTCTATCTACCCACCACCAGAAATTATCTTTGGGCAACTTAGCTTTGACAACAAGATATTGTCTGAATATTTCGATGGACATTCCAATGATATGATGGACGTATCTCACTCCAGTCGACATTCTCCTCATACTCTGTTGTCCGTGCAACCCACTACTTTTTGAAAATAATGATGTCATTGCCCTGTCGCCGTCATGTGACAGTGGTGTCAGACAAACCAACATAATATCTGAATGTTTCAATTGGCATGACTCACTCCAGTCCAAAAAGATTCGCTGAAGAAATTCCACTTCGTTGTCAGTCTAAACAAGCCCAGAACAAGCGGAAGACGATGGCTGTGAATGTTCTGATTCATCCAGGTCATTGTATTCTGAGGGCATTGGATTGATCACAAATGGACTGTTCAGGTTGTCTTAGAAGACCTTTTGCATCTCATTCGAGCAGGCTCCACCAGTTCATGCTCAAAGATTAGGTGGGACACACACCAATCAGTCTATTTATCCTCTAAAAGGAGAAGGTAGGTCCAGACGGGAATGGTTTGGCTCTTTAGTGGTGTCGAATGACCATCGTTAGGATACATTGGAGTGGGGCCTTTGCCTGCCAGCGATGGTTGTTATCACCTTCATTGGCATCACATTCAGATATGATGGTCGTGGATCCAGTTGAACTCAAGATGGCTATGCCTTGTTTATATGTTAGAGGCAAAATGACTTTTAGGAAGGGATGAAAGGGCAGCATTGTATGTGAGAGAAAGGTGGGGTCATAGACACCCTCTGTTCAGAGATAGCTTCTCAACCTTAACATGGATGGCTTCCCACACTAATCGTCTACACAAAACCTTCTTCTCTGTCCAGGATGAGCAAATTTTAGTCCTCAAAAGAGTGCTTTTTCTTTTTGAGGAGCAGGTAGACTGCAGTATCTTGACCTGAAGAGTTAGAGAATTCTTGTTCTGTGGTTTTGATGTCATGTGGTTCATGTGTCTGTCTATTTTACTTGCACAGGTAGGTGTGCCTATCCCAGTAATCCGACCTGAAAATGTCCTTGTGGATGTGACTATTTACTGCTCCGGCACTATGTGGACGCAATTTTTTTTACTAGGAACTAGGAAAGTGTCCATGTGGACGACACTCAATGTTTACCCTTGCTTCACTATTTCACTCACACCAGTGTGAATGTGTGTGAGAGTGCTGTTGCATCTCTCCATCTGTCTCTTTTCCTCCATTTCCCATTTACCTTCCCACAGCTCCCCACACACCCTAACTCCACCCAGCCCCCATCTCCATCCCTGCGGCTTCAGCCCCCTCCTTCCTTCTAGCTGTCCTCTTAGCCTATATACGGGTCGCCCAATCGTCTGCACTGCTCGCACCACGATTCATCACTCAGAAATGTGCAAGCAGCCCGGCGTCCGCAAACCTCCCTCATTTAAGAAGACCAAGCAATCCTCATCATATTGACCACAGACCGCTTCTTTCCATTAAGCATCAAACACTAGAGTTCCATTTACAAAGAGAACAGACATTGAAGGCTGGCCCTTAAAATCCAAAGCAAACAAAACAAAATACTCTCACTATTTTTAAAATAACAGACAGAAAAAGACACAGAGGGAGAAAGGGAGTAACAGTGAGCAATGAGAGAACTAGAAACACTGGTGTCATGAGTTCGGGTCGAGGTCAACAATGAGAGCAGGATGGAGGGTCAGTAGGGATAATGGGTATGCTGAATGTGCGTTTACGGTGACCGCACTCCAAGGTTTCTTTGGCAGATGGGGGAAGGGTGGGAGAGCAGTGACTATTTTTTATTTTTATTTTTTGTTACCAGAGTTATCAGAGTTATGGTAACCATTGTACCCGTAAACTGTGAATTTTTAAAAATCTGAAACAAAAAAAAGTAAGTGGTCATTTTACATAGATGATGCAAAATGTCAACAATAGGTCTAGGGCAACATACGTAGTCTTGTTTATACCGCAAAGACCATGTTGAGAACTGGTACAGTTCTGCACTGCTTTTGTGGATGCCAACTGACATTACTAGAAAGAAAACTGGCAGCATTCATGTGTGGAAAGTCAGCGAGGGTCTTATTACAGCAGGCATTAGTCCCAGAGTTGACTCTACAACACAGGGAATGTAGTAAATTGACTGGACCGCTTAGACGGTTTACCTCAAGATATTCAGTCATAAGTTCGCCTGCTCGCTGTGTACTAATCACCAGCACATCCCCATATGACTTATGTCTATACTGATCTCTCACAACTATTAACAGCAAATACATCACAACAGCCACAGAACCTACAGGCAACACTGCTAAACGAACAGATGCTTTCCCATTTATTCAGTTTGTTAGCCTTGCATGTGCAGAACATATGGGAAAACATATTCCACCATGACATACAGTGATATATATAATTGTGCTAGAGAGAGGAATATGCAAATGTAATATGCTGGCAAGACAATTACATGCCAACAAGACAATATGGTCCAGGGAATTGCATTATGCTTGTATTTCCTGCTAACACCACCATGTTTTTTTTTACTAGAGTGCCATAGAACACAAAGTGATTAAAGTGGCCATTACAGCAAGACCCCCACCGTCACCCCAGTGTCTGGCTGACATATGGCGTTTAGAGGTAATGCAGATAAAGTCTCCTAAACAAGCTTCCAAATAAATTTAGAAATGTATGTGGGGTACTGTAAATAAACGAATTGCCAAGCGAGGAGATGAGATTCTTTTAAGACAAAGCATTGGGAAAATGAAATGTGCTCCTTTTCTATTGTAACATTACCTTCAGAAATAGAATTATATACAAAATAGCTTTGAAAAAGTTGTTACTACTCATTTCACTGAGGTATTAGCTGTCTTTCTTGTATTTAATAATGAAAGGAAATGAATTATAGCTAAAGCAAAGTATTTAATTAACCCTCTGTTAATAACTAGGCTGATGTTAGCGTGAAGAGCTAGGAGAAAGACCAAGGATTGAGTTGATCATACTCACAAGGCACGGCGTGACGGTAGAGGTTGTCTCGAATAATCTGCTGTAGTTCGTGGTCAGGTGAAGATTTCTGGAAGCGCTGGCTTAGATAGTGCTTCAGGTCCTTGTTCAGCTTACTTCCTGTCATTGTGGACACAAACAGGAAAACATGTGATAACGGTATCACGCCCCCCCCCCCCCCTTTGCCACAATATTTATATTATATTTATCACTGTTAAAAATCAGTGCCGTCAAGCCAGAGCTTGGCTCCTGGAAAACGTAACAAACAAGTTGATTTTGCAACCACAACAAAGCTGCAGGCTAAGTGCTAAATGTGCACTGTACTGTACACTTGCCATTACCACTTAAAGGAGGCAACTGGTTGCAGAATCCCCCTCTGCAGTTTGCCAGCTAGCGCACCGCTAGCATTACAGCTAGCACCGGGAATCAGTCATCCTACCGCTTGGCCATCTGGACCCCAAAAACGCATTAGCCTATTGAATGGTGAGAATGTACACCCATGCAAGGGTTTGTTTCTGCATGTGTTTGTGTGTGGTCATCACGGCAAATGCTCACATAGCTGGCCATACTAAACATGTGCAAACCAAACACAAACAGGAGGATAGCATGAATAATGGAATGGAGAGGAGACACATTTACATAATTTACCTAATGAATATTATGCCAGCATCTTCTAAAAATAAACTCAACGACAAAATGGCTTTAGGGACATACACACATCATATCGTTTTTCACACAAATGTTTGCCATCTTTGCACTGCTGCTGAGGCCATTTTTTGTTTTCCTGGGCAAACAGCTAGTCATAAAGGCCCTGGATTCTGTTGCCATGGAAACTGTGTATGTGCCTGTGTGTTTAATAACATGATTGTGATAGTACATAGTACAGGGGAGTGTACTGCACTGGATGGAAGACCAGCTGTAGCTTTATACAATATTATATAAATACAGGCGTCCTTCACCACTTTGCGGTTGGATTTTTGCAGTCACGTTTTTTTCAAAAAAATTAGTACATTATTGCAGTTTTGTGGTTGTCTACAGCCTACTATTTGTCACAAAAATGCAATAATGCATTTAAGTAAATTTGACATATCTTAGGCCTAAAATAAGCATTTTCAAACATAATGGCTAAATGAACAAAAATACAAATGTAAGGCATTCGGAAGATGCATCCAAAGACGTCCTATGTAGTTTAACACTGGTCACTAGGTGGCAGTAATGTTACATTGATGAGACAATAGCTACCGCAGGATGTGCGCCGTCTAGAAAACTCTCCCAATGTAAACGTGTGAGTCTATGTTACGTCTTATGTATGTCCAACATGTCTTATTTCCGGTTATTATGTCTACAGTATTGGGTAATGCAAGTGTAAAGGTGACTATAGGGGTGTTATTTCATGTTTAGACGGCTCAAATAATGTTAAATCCCATATGTAGTAGGCTGTGAACATGTTTGTGTTCTAACCATGAAACTATTCCATTTATAAATGAGGAATCCTACTTCTTGGAAATTCACTTATCAAGGTTGGGTCTGAAACCATTTAACCGTGATAAACGAGGGATTAATGTAACCAAGTTCATAAAAAGAAAAAAACTAAGAAAGTAGATTGGACTTCTAAGACGATTTGGCTTATTTTGGGACATTTCCACTTTTAAAACAATATATTTTGTGAGACATGTATGAAAACATTATGTGAATAGGTCATTATTGTTTTTAAACAACTGGAGTTCCATTCTTCTTCTTCTTCCATTTTATATTCCACCATGTAAAGGTAAGGTAACAGGAAGAGAGAGAGGTAGAGTCTCCGCCCCACAGCCCGAGCCCCTCCTGAGGAGGAAACCCTGCTCCTGGCGCCATCCCATCCAGACAAATCACTGTGCTGTAATCCTCACCACAGGTCACAAAGAAGCGCTCAGGCCAACAGAGAGTTGCTCTTGTACACTGCAATTACTGCAGAGCCATGTGTATTAATCCACCAATAAAATGTGGCTGTGTGACCCAATCTGAATATGAGGAAGTTCTTAAATGAGAAAATGCTATCACCTTCCACAAAACAGTGTTTGTCTAATTAGAAACAAATTGTTTTACTCTACTAAACTTCATTTCTCCTGCTGATACTGTACAGAACATACACACCTTCTAACAACCACCCAGTACAATGACATTAGGTTCGACTATGGACTAACAACTCTTCTTAGTCAAAATGTTGTAGTTTATACTAAAATGTTACTATTGTGGTATTCTGGCTGTAATTAACTTTCAAGGTCACTATCTCAGTTGCGGTGGGGTCATAATAAAACACCACTAACCAGTTCCCTGTTCCTTTGGGAATACGTGAGACATTTCAAGGTTTAAGTAGTCTTTAGCCCCATTTCAACATTGGCTGTGACTCAATATAAAGTCATCCAAGCTCAAAATCAGTCCCAAATTCAGTCAGGATTGGTGCTCATCCGTACTGTAATGTAAATTTTTAAAAATGGTATAACAGCAGTTTGTCTTCAGGAAGGTCAAAAGGATCATGGCTCACATCCACTTACAGTAAGTCTTTGAAGGATCTGACTAGTTGCCTTAAACAACTGCCAAGTATGTTAACACCATAAGCCAATTAACTAGTACCATGGGTCTCGGTTTGTTCTGTTACTGCAGAAGAAGAAACCTGTACAGATGGCTTATTGCAGTCCAATGAAGCGGATGAAAGACAATGTTGTAGGTGTGGTCTTAATACATGACAAACCATAGCACTGACAATATACAACATTTTCATTTTTTAGGTTGTTTTCACAAAACATGCAGTAAAGGGTGAACAGATTGCAATTTTCTCAATTTTACAATATGTCCCGATCATTGATATCAGATATCGAGCCAATATCAGGAAAATAAAGAAAATCAGATGATATCTGAAACCGTCAATTTTGGCACTCCTATACAAGCAGTTTATTCCAGACTCTGCCCTAGCAGTGACCTGATAGAGTGAACTGATGTGATCACAACAGCAGCGTTTGCTAGCGTGCTAAGACAGTAGCAAGGAGCAGGAGTGGTATCAGAAATAAACATTGCAGCTGAATGCAAAACAAATTTGCCATGGTGGCACAGACCAGTTCTATGTGACCAACCTCACTGCGCATGTGAAGTGGCATGATGCAACAGACCCCCACGGGATGGCCGCAAGTTATTCGCTATAACAGAAAAGAGCGGGCCCTTGTCATTTTTGGGTACCGTCAAGCTTAAATGCTTCATTGAGCACCTTGAACCACACTATGTCATGCTTAGCTGCCACTACATTGTGGATAAACCCATATGGAACCCATGTTGAGTCAGGTAGTAGGTCGAGAGAA
This sequence comes from Oostethus manadensis, assembly GCA_024372805.1. Lineage (NCBI taxonomy): Eukaryota > Metazoa > Chordata > Actinopteri > Syngnathiformes > Syngnathidae > Oostethus > Oostethus manadensis. The sequence continues at coordinate 207,957 of QODF01000049.1, read as the reverse complement.
CATTTGGCTCTCCTAAAAAAAAAAAAAACCTGCCCACCACAATCCTGTGTCAGAAGAAAATTAAATGAGACGAGACTTTCAATCGAAAGAACACTCGAGTGAAAGAGGGAGGCGGCATTTGTTGCAGGGAACAGAAAGCCCAGTTGGAGAAATCATGAGTGGAATTTTTGACACATATTAAATGTGAAAACTTCTTTGAGTTCACAGGAATGTCCTATTGAAACTGCTAAGCCTCTTTTTCACTCACGCTTTCACCAAGCCAAGGCCAGACAAGGCACCAGCCAGTCTTTCTTTGTAATTGGACGCACTTAAGGAAATAGATGGACCTGCCAAACCATCCGCTGGAAGTTGACATCTGAATTCACACGGTGAAAAAACAAACTTTACTGAAAGTAAATCCGCCATTTGTGGGGGCCTGGTGGAAACTGAGGTTTTGGAGGATTTCTGTGGATTGGGAAACAGCGGGAAACACTGCCTGTGTGTTCTCCTCATGCTCCAAACAAGTCCTTACATTGTAAGACTGTAGATTTTCCAGAAACAATTTCTAGACAAAAAAGTTGATGGGAGGTAGGCCAATTTTCCGACTGACTTGAACAACAATAATTTCCACGGTGATATTTAAACGCTATGCTGGTTGTTCAGCATGGGATAAAAGACGATTTAGTTATAAACTAAAGGCTTACACTAGGAACTCTTTGCTTCTACTAAGTTGACATTTAAACGTTATCAAGGAAAAATCTTTATTTTATTGTGTTTGTTAAATGTAGTCTCTCCAAAATAGCGTACAGTACGAAAACAATCTTAATCATCAATTGGATTGCAATCTTTGAATCCCGCTCCACTAATTTGTGTTAGGTTTAAACGATGAATTATGCCAAGCTAAATCAAGACTAATCAACTCTTAAGTGAAGACTTCGTCCACGGCTCTAGTTAATCAGATAAATCAGGGCTAATCACCATTTAATTGATTCAACTAGTAGTGGCCATGTACAGTTAACATTCTACATAACCCAGATCAGGGCTTAACCATATGTTCACATTGGAGCACCGGTGGAGTGAACTCACGTGGCCCTTGACCAGTGAAATCTTACCCCAGAACCAGTCAAACTCTGTGTTTATGTTTTCATTAATATTATTTATCTCACATTCTATCATTTTTGACAACACATCGATTTTAAAACTTTTGAATTTTGATTGGCTAAAGAGGCCTTAAGTTTAGTGGCTGAATTATGGTGAAATTCAAATTTATGTGGAAAGTTTTATACAAAAACCACTAACGTGAACAGGGATTCTTATTTTGTGTAGTTGTTAGATCAAATCATACCTTTATGGTGAACAACAAGTTATACATTGATGGACATGTAATTACATAAATTTGTCTTGTTATGAAAGAGGCAGTATTTCAACAAAGTATATATTTTTAAATTAAATAACATATCACATTGCTTCCAAGCTGAAAGACATAACCAGAAATTCACAAGCATATTCTTGAAGATGTATTTGTAGCAATTGCTAAAACCCTGATGATGTCCAACAGATACACAAAAATGAGTAGATGACCTTCTAAAACTCTTTGACAAAACAACAATACATTTTCGTATTCCACAACATATAACAAATGTGCCACCATGCCTCCATATGAGCTCTGTATCCATAGCAACAGCTGCCAGATGAGGAAAGACACTGAGGTGAAGGTAATGGTCAACGACCACCACAGTCTGCTGCCACCCCCTGGACTACCAGAGTATTACAAAAACAAATAACAAAGGAAGCGCATGACTGAAAGGAGTTTGGTGGGATGACATGTTATTGTGAATAAACCTCACTAACCACGAATCCCGTAATAGTGGTCTGAAAACACTGAATCAGTAAAATCACAGAGCAAGCATGGATTACCATATACACTGTATTGGAATTACACACTATGACATGATGATTTGCATGTTATCGATGTGTCCTGTCCATTCGTAATATGACTATGAGAAAACTGGTACTTCTTAAACATGTGAAGTTCAAAGAGCGCCCTCAGTTTTCAGGAAGTGTATTTTGACATTTATTCATACAGATGAACTGTCAATGTCTTGCAAGGGCATACATATCACTCTCTCTTGTGTCTGTACTGTGTCTGCAAAGGCAGCTTGCACAAGTAAAATTACATAAAGACAAAATTGTAAAAGTTAACACACAAAGTATCACTGAGGGAAATCAGTCAGAGCTGGTGCTGAACAACAAAAACAAATTGTGATTGGTTTGACATCTTTTGAAAAACTGCAGATCAAAGACTGTCTAAGGTGAAGGCTCTGACATGTTTTCTAACGCTTCTGTGCTTGAGCATGCTGAAGCTATCTATCCATCCATTTTTTATTTTTTTTTATTTTTATTTTTTTGTGTCTTGTCCAGCATCATAACAGCTGAATGGGAGTCAAGCTGCCTTCAAATGCTGAGCAAAATTTCTTTGCCAAGGGAGATTTCATAATCCAAATGAGTCTCCCTTGACATTTGACTGCGTTTATTACGAATTTTGTTGCGCCACATTTCGATGCCGGACCTGACCTGAAAAGGGGACGGGTGGGGGATATAAGAAAGGGTGCAGAAGAACCTCACAAACATATTTCAACCATATTATAAACAACCGTAATAATCAAGATTTCCGCAACAACCAGAACCGACACAGAGCAAAATGAGCAAAAATACAGGGGAAAGAAGAAAATAATAATAATAATAATAATAATAACAATGATAATACTAATTTCATCCATTTTCTATACCGCTTATCCTCATTAGGGTCGCGGGTATGCTGGAGCCTATCCCAGCTGACTTTGGGCGGGAGGCGGGTACACCCTCGACTGGTTGGCAGTCAATCGCAGGGCACATATAGACAAACAAAGACATACAACCATTCACACTCACATTCATACCTATGGACAATTTAGAGTCGCCAATTAACCTAAAATGCATGTTTTTTGGGAATGTGGGAGGAAACCGGAGTACCCGGAGAAAACCCACGCACAGGGAGAACATGCAAACTCCACACAGAGAAGCCCAACAAAGATTCGAACCCTGAACCTCCTGACTGTGAGGCCAACATGCTACCCCATTCAGCCACTGTGCGGCCCCATGCTGAAGCTACCATGGTACAAATTGCTTTCAGTGATCATTGTCTTTAGGTCAAGGAAAATATCTTAGGGGACTTGCATTTGTGGTATAAGCAACACAAGCATGTATGTGCAGCATTTCCCTGAGATTTACAGTCTTGGGTTTACAGAGAGCCTACTTTGCTGTTGCTATTGTCTCCTGTTAGAGATTCTAGTTACCTCCAGGTGACGCAGATCAGGTGCGTTATGTGTAGCAATGTGTGGAGGGGCTGATATCCTAATAGCAAAGTTAGCCAGGTTCCATCCATTTCTGAATTACTCGCCAAAATTAATGTACTGTATCTAATTAATGAACATTTTATTCACAAAACCCAAAAAGACACACTCTATGCTGGCAAAATAAGTGTAAAATGTAAAAATAAAAATAAAAAAAGTGAATTTGGGATAATAAAACAGCTTTCATATAGCCCTAATTATGCTGGTGTCAGCAACACTGCTAGCGGCAGAATGTGGAGAAGGTTATAACGATTGCTTCAAGGACAGAGTAACACAAAGTAGAGTGGCTAACTGTGGCCAAAAGTCTTGACCTCAACTCAGCTGAAAACTTGTGGGCTTCAAGCTTAGGAGTGATGTTCCTGAACACAACACTATCAAGACTCATGATGACTACTAGTGGAGAAGTGAAATACCTTCCCAGAGCGGGGTGTGACCAGGATGTTGACCAGCATGAGGTGTTGGTAAAAGAAAACTACAGTTAAACCTCAGTTTCTGTAGGCCACACTTTCAATATCATTTGGTATTTGTCTGAAAATCTCGCATTAATTTTGTCTCAATTTTTGTACTGGTTTTCCTACCATATTGCACGTAACAAACTGAGTCATTCTGCTAAATCAAGTGCTCAAATAACTTGATTTTGGGCTCGAGGCGTTCTTGTGCAACATCTAAGAATTCCGGGGAAGTTCAATGCGAAGGTAAGGCACGCCACAATGACACTTTGCCTTTAACTCTAGTCACCACGTAAAAGGTAGAGAGAGCCACGATGAATCCCTGTTGATGCAAAGTTCCTGCCAGTGCCATCTAATGATGTGATTGTCTGACTGATGTATTAGCTACTTGGGAGCCAGTACTTAGGAGGTTAATTATGCTTCCATCGAAGGGCCTCCTTAACAGACGGTATTTCACCGCCAAGGTATTAGTCTCACGTGACAAGCCATCTGATTGGCCACCAGATTTAAAGCCCCGCAGCTAAAACCCAGTTCAATGCCTTTACACAGCGAAGTGAGTGTGAATGGTTGTCTATTTGTGCCCTGCCATTGGCTGGCGACACGTCAACGGTTTACCCTGCCTCTTGCCTGAAGTCAGCTGGGATAGGCTCCAGCATACCCCCAGGACCCAAGTGAGGATAAGGGACTATTATATGGATGGGAAGGATGAACATGCTAAACAACATACAATTTTTCATTACATAACAATGCAATATTTATCTTATAAAATGAAGTGAAATGTATTTCCAACACCTAGGAGGACTAAATTATTATTCCTGAATGAGCATATTACCAAACATGGCAGTTTGCACCATCTATAACTGCACATGTTGCAGTTGGGATAGTGCATCTTGATGGCAGCTTTGCATGCTTCTAAATGGCTACACTGGGAAGGGCAATTAGTTTCTGTAAATAACAGTTTTTTCAAGTCCCTCAAGTTAAGCAAGGCACCAAGCGGATGAAAGCCACCACCAGGGGGCGTATGTCCTTCACACCAAGTATGTGGCACTGCCTCAGCTGTTTAGTGCTGGGTCAGTCTGCTGATAGGTTTACTTTTGTCAGATTCATAATCATACATGTACTGAAAAAGGGGTAGCCCTTCCCACACTTATTTTAATTTCACTGTGCATGCTCATCACCTACTGTGTCTGCACAGTGCTGAGGAAATGTCCAATATAAGGAAAATAAAAAACAAAATGCAGCTATCCTTCATTAAAAATATATATTTATGTACAATAATCCTTTATTGTGAAATAAAACAGTTTTAATATGACCTCCCACAGATTGAAATACTGAACCAGTTGCATTTATTTTTGTGTTTAAAAATTGAGTTGTAGGCAGCAGGGCTGTACAAAATTCAGAAATTAACCGAGAATTACCTTTAAATTCATTCTTCATTCAATTCAATCTTTATTTCTTGAATTTAAATTGCAGTTGCAAACAGGAAGCAGAATTGCAATTCCATGAAATTCATGATACATAATTAAAGCTTTATGTAACAATGAAGCTTTACAGTATTTATTTAAAACATTTGGTTACAAATTTTATAGTATGAAATTTGTGCGCACAATACTTTACTATAGCATATTTTAACTATGGTTTCTTTTTTTTTTTAAATCAGATTAACACTGAAAACCTACTCAGATAAAACAGATATTTAAAATTGTAAAACTGTTGGATAGAAGGAACAGCACTTCATCTCCCAGAATACCTTGCTTTAACCAAGTCTTTAAAATAGCAGTACAAATATCTGGCCCATACCAGCTTCCTCTCCACCTGTTAAGATGCTCTTTAGTGTTGCAGGCAAGATATTCTCAATGATAAAACATTTGCGGAACTGTTGACCATTAAATGCAACCACTTTACCCTGTAAAGTACTTAAATTATTATTGCATTCACCAAAACATTGTTTCACTTTGAAATGAAGTGAAAGGTCCTATACTTTCCAAAGTTAAGGAGTATTGCTGTGTTAGTGTCTGTACTTTCATTTGGGAGAAATATGTACGTTAAAAGTATCTAATCCTCACTGGTATGTGATGAGAATCAGTTTGTCTGAATTTGCATTGAATTCAATCCCACTTCATGTAATTCAGATACAAATTCAATTCAACATCCTGCGGGGTGATGTCTATTAAATTTCAAATTCATAGCATAGAATCAAAGAATCAGCTTTATTGGCCAAGTATGCTCACTCAAACAAGGACTTGGTTAAACAGGCTCTCGCTGTACATATCCACAGACACTTAAGTAATATAGAAATAAAAAGCAGTAAAGAGTAAGATTATAATGACAGTATTTACATTTTGAAGAAAAAAAAACAGGATTTACAATCAAGTGATTCTTTTCATCCAAAAGCCATCCACTGAATTGAATTAAACTCGGAATTTTACATGAGTCTACTCCATCGAAGCTTCTCTCCCGCCACTGTTTTCTTCCCCTCTTATGTAATCCCCAGCTAATGACCCCCAGACTATTTTTTCAGCAGCACCCTTTGAACCGCAAACATCCACCTCCATCGCCATGCTGCACACATCCACCCCTCTCATGCCATCAGCTGACCCATTTTCAAACGTCCGTCACCCTGTCACACTGCTGACTCAAGACACGCTCAAGCTGTTGTGTGAACACATAAATACACACATCGGGCCTCAGTCGTGCGCATGAGTACGTTTGGCAACACATGCATACGAAAGGGACACTCAACTCTCCACATCTGCGCGATCTAATTTTAGAAGCATGATGAGAACCCAAACGCATACTCACATGAACAAGCATAAATGGGGATTAACCGGGGTTGCGGGCCATTAACGGTGCATACAATGCTCAAGCACTGCATGAAAAGACAGACAACATCCCATCGTACCCAGTAACAGTATGTCAGCTAGACTAGTCTCTAATCTGAAAGAACAGGGCACATGAAAAGTTTAAAAAAAAAAAAAAAACCACGCAACAAACATTAATTTCCACACACAGCTGTATGTTTCATTTGCGTTGTGGACTAATGTGGGTGCAGTCACTGCTGATTACGTCTTCAGCCCTTTCTGGGTCAACATCAGGCAACGCTCAGCCAGTGCTGCATCCCTTAACGGCTGACTCCGGGCCAGACATGGAGGCGCACACTCGTGCGCCTTCATCACACAACCATTTGGTTGCTGTATTATGGACTGAATGATCAGGAGTTAAGTTACCACCCACACACTCTAGAGTATTATATATAAAGTATACTACAACAAGTAGTATACTTTAATACGGGCGGCTCAGCATATACTAATCTGACTTTTAAAGAGCATTTATCCAGTTGCGATAAATGCGCCTGCATACATGCAGAAGGATGCATGTGTGCATAGTGCCTTGCGCTCTTCCTGTGAACACAAGAAGGTCTGCAAATCTGTATTATTTGCAACGACCAAGCACTATGAGAAGGAGAAAAGAGCTAAAGCTCAGTGAACCATAGAAAGAGCTTTGTGTGTGTGTTTTTGTGTTTTACAGACTTGGATATCAGCAAGTGCGCGTTGAACTTAACTGTTTGAGCTGACTCAGATAACGTTCTCACAAGTGAACAAAAGGGCAGAATCTACACTCTCCACTTGCACTCAGCCAAATGCAGCTCATGCAGAAGAAGGCTTGATACTTTCTTCAAAAGTCTGTCACCAGCATGTTATAATAAGGCTGGTGTTGGAGCACACCCAGTCAATGCTGCCAGTTCAGAGCTTTAATCCACCACAGGGGCCTCCTTCCAAGCCATGGTGACGACACAGTGACGGACAGACACACCTCCCTACACACTTTCAAAGATTTCTCTTTTACATCCTTATTTTTACATTTTGTCGTCTATTATCGGAGCATATGGTATACATGTTTTAGTCTTACATTAACAGCCGTTTAGGGTTAAAATTAATCTAAGGATTTTTTTGACAGAAATGTAGTCAGTGTGGGTTTTTCCCATTCCCGGCACATTTCAAGTAGTACACTCCATGCTTGTTTTTTTATTTAGCGGGTCACCGAGATACAAAAGTGTGTATAATATTTGCTCCCATAGCAGCATATTGTGTTATTGTGTGTAGAAGCTAATTTTCATCTTTTGTGTGCCAGGCACACAAATACAAATCGTCACTGACAAAAAGAGTAAAGACCCATCTTTACAAAGGCAGCTAACAGTCTATGTAATCACACGAGTGCCAAATTAAAAGGAAATGCATGTGTAAATATAAAGAGAATCAATAAAAAAATTTAAAAAATAGCCTTATTCTTCATTTTGTCAATGCTTTTTCTGCATTGTCTGGTTTTTTTCCCCATTTTCCTTTTCCATTTGTTCCACACAAGATGGGGACTAAAAGCAACGGCAAAACAAGGATCCGCCCGCAGTCATTCTACCAGGGTGACTAGTCCATCCCCGATCACACAATTCCTGCTTGCGGTGGCTGTGTAGTTTAAATGTAGCTCTTTGCGCGGGTGACCCGAAGAAATGTCACCAACAGGAAGCAACGTCACTATCACACCACCATGTACATACTTTGCACAAACGTCTTACATGATGGAGTCCATATCAAAGCTGCTGAGAGAAGCGGCTAACAGGCTGGATGGGACTAGTCACCCTGGCAGAATAATTCGCCCATAGCATTTGCCTTTGCTTTTTTTAGCCAGCTTGAATGGAACAAATGGAAAAGACAATACAAAAAAATCTATGACAAAATGGAAAAAGAGTGACTACATTTGCATACATTTTTTATTATTGATTGTCTTCATATTTCCTTTTAACTTTGGCACTCCAGTGATTCGCACACACAGTAAACACTGTCCACCCGTTACTTTTTACAGGCAGGCTGAACCACTGCTCCTTTAAAACGTCACATCATTTTTGTGTGTTTGTGTGAGATTATGTGTAGTGGTTACTGGGGCTCTCCAGTTTTTATTGTCACACTACCAACTTTAAACACTTAATCCCAACCCACAGTACAGCAAGCCCCAATGCTTGGAGGCCTTGAACGTTTTTGCTTCTGTTGGCGTCAGTTAAATCGGATATGGACAAAAAGCCCGTTTATTGGATTCACGTGCTAGACAACACAAGAAGATGTGCGATTGTTCAGCTAAACTTAAGATAGTACATACATGGCAGTCAATAGATAACATGGAGCTTGAGATTTGCGTCATAGAATGCCATATTCCTCCTGTCTGTACCACTTTTCCTGTTCAGGATCACTGCAGTGGGTGGAGCCAATCACAGATGATTTAGGAGCACGCGGAGAAGGAATTTACCTCATAACAGCTGCACCAAAGTCAGCTATGTCAACCACTACACCACCAATGCCTTTTGTCTCTAACAGATTAACATCTTTAACGGATTTGGAAGAGATTTGGAAGAAGGATCAGTGCATGTAAACACAAAAAAACAAAACAAAATTAGTAAGAATAAAAAAGCAACTGAGGGATGAAACAAAAGAGGCAGTTTAAAAGCGGGTCTGGGAAGAGTGAGGGTGTAGGGCTTTGGGCTGGTGCCAGGACAGGGAGAGGAACACAGATGTGCCCAACTGCTGTACCTAAAGGGAATGTGCTGAGTGGGCAGGAACGCCATTCATTCACATAGATACACAATAAAGTAAGAAATTAGTCAAGTTTACAATGTCTTTGTCAGCCATTGTACAGAAATAGTGCAACATCACACTCGTGTGACTGTGAGGTCAACAAAGAAGAATCCGATACATAATAACCCAAAGTGCAACAATGCGGGGTTTGTAATATTTATGTTCTTTTTCTTCTCTTTGTCACCAAACATTACAAGACAACAAACAGCTCTGTTCAATCCAAAGATTGCTGATTGCTTTGCCAACAGCAGAGCTGAAAAGTGTTACAAAATGGAACATTTTGCTCCGCTTCACAACTTTAGTCCATGACAACGCACAAAATCATATACCTAACTGCAAAGCTTGGTGAAAACAGGGTTAAAATATCATCACTTTCAGTCGTTAAATGTCAAACCAATCACATGCGTTTACTCAACCGTATTTGTCGAGGCAAAGGTGAACTGATGCATTTGTGTACTAACAGGGGTGCAACAGTGCAGGTAATGCACAGTACGGTCCGTACCTCATAATCTGGACTTCGGTTTACAGTACATTTTTTGGTCGTATAGAGCAGTGGTCCCAACCACCGGTCCGCGGACCACTTGATACCAGGTCGCACGAGAATTACTATTTCTGTTTTATATATATTATCTGAGTCTGAACAAGCTTTTATTTTGAAAAATGACCAGATTCTTTTGGTTACGTCTCGGTAATTTGAGCGCCAAAATGTAACCCGTCCCGATAAGCTAGCAAAATGACTAAGAAACGGACATCTTTGGAAACTTTCTTTGCAAAGGAGAAAAGGCTTAATGAAGAGACAGGGGAAGAGCCTACGACTTCCAAAAAGAGAAAGAAAACTTGTAACAGACAATTCCAGTCCTATTTAAAATACGGATTTATCGCAAGGATTTATACCAAGCCCGCTCGGCATAATACGCGGAGAACGGACCTCTAACAAGACAATGAAGCCTTCAAAACTGCGTCGGCACTAGGAGACCAAACACCTCGGATTAAAAGAAAAGCCCCTGTATATGTGTGTATATATATATTAGTATTATTATTATTTTATTTTTGTTTTCTTCCCTGTATTTTTGCTCATTTTGCTCTGTGACTGTTGTTGCTGAAATTGTGATTATCACGGTTGTTTATAATATGGTTGAAATATGTTTGTGAGGTTCTTCTGGACCCTTTCTTATATCTCCCACCCCCCACCCGCCCCTTTTCAGGTCAGGTCCGACATCGAAATGTGGCGCAACAAAATTCATAATAAACGCAGTCAAATGTCAAGGGAGACTCATTTGGATTATGAAGTCTCCCTTGGCAAAGAAATTTTGCTCAGCATTTAAAGGCAGCTCGACTCCCATTCAGCTGTTATGATGCTGGACAAAACAAAAAGAAAAAAGAAAAAAAAGAAAAGCCCCTGGAGTATTTTAAGAAAAAGAAACAGGACAGAAGAAATGACTACATCAGTAAGTGGAAATGCACTGACAACATCGTACTTGTTTGCAAACTGTTTTGATTTGGCCACGGCAAAACTGTTAAGCGTCGGCCGGTTCTTAGTGACAAAAAGGTTGGGTACCACTGGTATAGAGAATCACTTTTTTTCCTCCCAAAAAGCTCTATTATTCATTACTATTAGTTTACCGTAAAGCTTTGTGTTACAGATGACAAAAAATATATACCTCATTAGAAACAACAAAGAACAAGCCATGAGCCGAAAACTGCCCCCGGCGTTTCTTTTTATGAAGGTTAACATGCAAGAGTAAGGGTTTGAAGAGGATAATGATTATTTATTTTTAGGAAAGTTTATCTTATCCGAAGTGCGGCGTTACTGCTGGCAGACTGCAGAACCGTTCTCATCTCTGAACAATGGCAGCACGCTGCTTTTATCTTATGCACTTATCTTTGTCGGTTACGGAGGTAAAGTGTTCAAAAACAGGTGCGCCGCACCTCGACATCGGGGCCAGCAGGGCAGAATCCTTCATGCAATGGCGACACAGACGAGCCGTTGCCGATTTGCTCCAATATATGCTCAGTAAAATTGCGTGACGTTGCATCCCTAGTATATACAGAGTAAAAATGCAAACTGTCATGTGCTTTACGCGGCTTCCCTCTGAGAGATTTATTATGCTGCTGTTTCCTGCCTTTACGGCCTTTGCTAAGCTGTGATGGCTTTATCATCAGCATTGCATGGATATTTGGGAGATCACAGAAAGGGAAAAAATACTACTGTAAATGTCAATTCAGTGGCACAGTTAGCTCAGCTGTGGGGAGGTCTTGTGTCTCAAGGGGTTGGGGGTGTTGCCAGTTGAGTGGCAAAAGTCTTCATTGTCAAGGTAAAAAAATACGACATTAACCTTCAATCAATAGCTTCCGATTCCTATATCTAAGCACCAAGTACACAAAGACAAGTCTAGTCAAGGCTTTTAAAATAGTATTTAACAAACAGTGCTAAAATGTGTAATATTATCCATTTTCACCATTTTGGTTAAAGATTGTTAGACACTATCATTAGCCAATTTGTGCAACTTGCAAGTACACTTGGGAACAATTGGAGTATGGGTTACCATATGACAACATTAAGTTCACTTAAACGTGGTTAAAGGAATATATACTATAAATGACCAACTGCCTTAGTCTTGCTGCATGTGAGTGAACAATCATACACTGGCTAATTCATAAACTACTTTCACCACATCAAAAGAAACGTGGGTTCAGAAGATTACTTCAAGAAATCTCAACAAGACAAGACAAAACAACCACCCTACCAAAGTTTTTTTTCAATGTGTTAGGGATCCAAATATTTGGACCACATTTTATGCATTGCAATTTTGCTCTAGGCCAAGTGATAGATCATTGTTTTGCTATAAAATACGTTATTTATCAAAGACCAAACCAAGAAAGAGTACAAATGAATGGCATACCAAGAAAGACGGGGCTCAGTCGCAGTTCCAGGATCAATACACTTCACAATCTGTCCACCACTCTGACTGGTGTGCTGACTGAAACTAATCACATTCACATATCGACTCTAACTGCTTGGATCTGCTTCAGCTCTAGTAAAGCCCAGAGAAAAGGACAATTTCAGCAATATTGCTAAAGTACACAAAAGTGACAGCCACAAAAAGAGCACTGACTACACTGACCGGCCAAAATTTTATGCACACCTGCAATAAAATTAATATTGATCAAGAAAGTCCTGGTATATCTAAAGCAGCCAATAGTATGGACTGGTCAAATCTTCCAGCACAGCAAAATACCACAGAATTTCTGAAAATGTCAGATAAAAATGTGGGTCAGGGTGAAAACTGCCATGTTTTACTTCTGTAGTGAGGGCTTATGGTGTTGATGTTAGCACTCAAGCAAAGTCCTGGGCACAGCCAGAAGCCTTAGCCATTAACTGAAGTGATGTGCAACCAAAGACCTAATGCTAACACTACCCAGAGCAGAGGGCTGCTGTGGCTTACGGAGATGTTTACCTTGGAAACTGGTGGGGTCCAAAAAAAGTAGGTGTAACAAAGCCACACTCTCAGCTTCTCAAAGAGGAAGATAAACACCCGGCCTCACGAACACAGACGCCACATTAAAAGGGCTTGATGCCAATGTGTGACCACAGCTGGAAATTGTATAGATCTCTGGAAGCAATGGGAAATGATGTAACACAGAAGTGAAACTAAAGGAGTTCATGTGGAGGCAAGTCCTATTCAATGGCTTCAGTTTTGCAAGCTACGTCTTTATTCCTACACCAAACACCAAATTTAGAAAAATAATTCTCCTCATCACACGGCAATAATGATAATGCAAAAAAAAATAAACATTGGAAAATGAAGCATTAAAGATGCTGAAACACAAAATGTGTACACCGTACTTAACTGTGGCGACTTTAATCTATGTTTGAGTAAGGGGAAATAATCACCAATAATAATCAAAAATTACGGCTGTGAAAGTTAATGGTAAAGTTTGATTCATAGCCCTATATATTTTCAGATTAAAACAAAGTCCCACAGTTGATAAATTTATATCTCAGCAAAACCATCCATCCATTTTCTATGCCACTTATCCTCACTAGGGTCACGAGCGTATGCTGGAGCCTATCCCAGCTGACTTTAGGCAAGAGGCAGGGTACACCCTGGACTGATCGCCAGTCAATCGCAGGGCAAACAATCATTCACACTCACAATTTGGAAATGCCGGTTAACCTAACATGCTTGTTTTTGGAATAGGGGTTGAAACAGGAAGAAAACCCGATTATTTGTGGAAAAACTCCACACTGCCCAGCGGAGATTCAAACCCAGGTCTTTTATATCCCTTGAATGTGTCGCCCATTTTGGCCAATTCCACTCTTATACATATGGGTTCTTTATTTATAATGTATGATTAACGTCTACATCAATAAATGTGCTCGTATTGAATCGAATCGTTTGTACACTATCAAATGGCTTGATTTTTTTTAAATGTATAATTTTTGAATATCCTACATTGTGTATGTACATATGTATGGAAGTGTTTACCAGATTTACATCCCTACTTATTATTGATTAAAAACACATTTCTATCTGTGATTAATTATGAGTTAACTATGGACCAAATGCGATTAATCATGATTAAGTATTTAAATAATGTACTTTGCGATTGACAGCCTTAGAAAAAATAAATACAATTGAGATAATATTGTCTAGGGAAGAAGAGGAAGAAAGAATGCGGTGAGGATGCAGGGAGTCAGAGGGGAGGAAAGGTGTATGTGGAAAAGAGGCGAAAGACGAAGTTTCTGTTCTTGAAATCTCATACCAGCTTCCACCTGTACCAATAACCCACTAAGATACGAGAGAAGTGGTTCTCCCAGTTTACGTCAATGGTAGAGTTAAAACAGCCAGACAGACATCAGAGAAATTTCAATGTCAATTTATATGCAAATGAGTTTCAATCAGTATTTGCGCTTCAGTGCATAGGTGTGCGCCAACGCCTTCAATCCTCCAGAGAACATTTTTATTGTTGAGAAGATGGCTTTTTAAGTGAGGAGGAGTGAAGCAGAGACCATGTCCACCATGTGTGCCATCATTTAACTAATGAAGAGCGTTGGATTAATTTCCATCAGTAACTGCTTTTCTATATATACACAGTGATGTGAAAAGTGGTTGTTTTTTGTCACAATTAAATGTTTCAAATTTAAATATTAGTCAATGACTACACATCTGAACCCAAATGGAGTTTTTAAATAAATTGTTTTATTAATAAAGGAAGAAAAAAATCCAACGCTAGATGGCCTTGTGTGGAAAAAGTCATTGCCCCCTAAACCTAATAAGCGCTGTGGAGGAATTTTGGCCCACTTTTAGCCATTCAGAGGTGGAGTCTGACCTTAACTGAGTCAAGTGACTCTTGCAGCTCTTTGGATGTTGATGTGGGGTCTTTTGTGACCTTTCGGATTAGTCATTGCTGTGCTCTTAAGGCAATTTTGGTTGGCCGGCCACTCCTGGGAATGTTCACCACTAGGGATGTCCCGATCCACATTTTTGGCATTCAATCCAATCTTAATAATCCTGCCAATCGTCAGGATTTAGTAAGTATTTTTTGTTACATACAATTTGTGGAATTGAATATGGTTATTACATAGCTCTACAAAGCGTTGTGGTGGAATTATTGTTTTGATCGAGGCTGCTGTTTAGAGTGTGGGCTATAGAGTGCAGTGGTGTTCAACATGCTGGTTAGAGCAAGCGTTTAGAGTCAAGTGTGTAGAAGAAGAAAACTAGCAAGTGGAATGTATTGTCAAAGGACTGAGTGCTCTGTGTTGACATGGAAATAAATGGCCAACTGAATTACAGCCATCCTGACGCGGAATTATTCAGCCATTACAATCCCTTTAGGGCAGGACTAATCATTCTACATGGTTATAGAGCAAGTTGTGGTGTGATTTTGAACAACCAGCGGTTAGAGTGTGCTCCTGGCACCATGACAGAGGAGTCCAGGCACAGCGAGGGAAATCAATCGCTTTATCCACGAAGCCAAATATCCAGCATGCAACTTGAAACTAACATAACCACAGTACCCCACAGACATGTCTGCAAGGTGGTGGTGCTTTTTATCTTTCATCTGCGTGGCAAAAAGCTTTGAGGCGCATTACTGTACCACCAATTGTGAAATGTGTCTCAGAGTTGCGGCAACAGGATCAGCCCGATCTTGCGGCGCAAGCCGATCTTCAAAATGCAGCTGATTGTCAGCCCCTATCGATCCTAATATCCCTCCTCACCACTGTTCCATCGCTCTTACTGTGGTTTTTTGGAGTCCCAAAGCTTTAGAAATGCTTTATGGTAATAAAAGGTTTTGTTTAAAAATTGCATTTTGTGTTCAGTTGTGTTGCCATTGACTACTACTTAAATTAGTTTGATGATCTGAAACATGTAAGTGTTACAAACATGCAAAAAAGAAATCAGGAAAAGAGCAAACACTTTTTCACACCACTGTATATACCACATAGGTTTTAGAAACCAGATACTGTCTACTAAAATGTTTAACACCTCATCCTATAACACCTCATGGTCAGTTTCACTGCATTTGTCAAGTTACCTAAAAAAAAAAAAACAAAGTGATGGTCCAAGAGATTTTGAACTAAATTAACATACAGCATTTTAGGACTTGCCTTGTACACAAATATAACCTTTTCTCCACCAGGAAAAAGTACACCTGAATGTTGCAAAGTTTTACAAAATAACTAGAAGGTTACACGTTTTGTTAACTTGCATGCACTAAATGCATCCCTTTTATCCCATCAACAAGCTGAGGTCACTGGCAGCATCAATTGTAAGAATGGAGAGAACCGATTGATGAAATGCTCATTCTCCAGTGAGTCTAAAAAAAAGAAAAGATGCGGATGTGTGTGGATGACGGCCTTTTGCAAGCGCTCATTTGTGCATGCGTGCATGATAAAGTGTGCATTCCAGACCACTGAGGGGAGAAGCACTCTGAGGCAAGGTGATGCAGAACGACAGAGATGGAAAGAGTAAGAGTCGTGCACAGTTAGACCACATTACAACAATTAGTCAGCTGCACCCCCCACCTCCCATAATAGCCCCTCCCTTCCCCTATTGACACTCCCCCTGCAGCGAGCACAAGGCTGCTGAACTGGAAACTGCTCTCAAAACAACTGGCTGGCATAACATCCAAATTAACTCCTCACTTACCAGCATACTTCAGCTAATAAATGGGCAGACTGAGTTACGCTTTTGCCAGCCTTGGAAGGAAGAGGTCATAACATTTTTAGGAAATGTATTTTAATTTTTCACCGTTCCAATCTTCTCACAGTGTGGCAATAGCACACAAGGTACAGCAGATTGTGTGGCACACACTTTGTACTGCACGTTATCGCCACCTACAGCACTGGAATTGAACCCGCCCAGCATCCCGTCATGGTTTTTCAATGAGTCTACAGGTTTCTTGGACCTTGGCGTTTTGCCCCTAAAGTCATTCTAGTTGTTACTATAATCCTTTGATTACTTATCTAGGTCAACTTTGTCCTATTAATAGCCAATTTGAGTCTGTTATTGATCATGAAATAACACCAGTGAGACAACTGCACATAACCCGGCAAGCTCATTAGCTGATATGTTGTTTAATTGTTTACAATCAAGGCAACTCCCACAGATAAACTAGATAAACTAATTAGATATGGGGATGCCGATGTATGATTTTTCACGCAGCTTAGAAGACCTGGCAAGGTAACCTGATGACCCCTCACCCCATCACAAGCGCCGCAGAACTTAGAAAGCGTAACACTGTTTTTCATGCTTCTTTGAGGTTTATCCAAACTGTAGAGCCTTGACCCAACATTGGGAAGTGGACTCTCGAGTGGGATGGCCTTCTTTGTCCACTAGGAGGCTGGGACATTGGTACACTTACTGTACTTACAACGCCATGATAGGACTTTTACCTTCTTGCATCAATAATAGGAGGCAGTGGACTTGTATGTTGACAGGGGTAGAGTTAAAAAAAAGTGATGCAGATGTAGCAGTCACGCTCAAGGAATCAGACATAGTATTAGAATTATGGAATTTTTGTAGAAGGAATAGAGTATAAATCAGTAGCTAATGGAGCAGGTCAGTAAGGTTCTTTCAGTTCAGCAGAAATCAACGTAATTGATAATTATTGTGACATTTTAAACTGAGAACTAGAAAGACGAGGATGGAAAAAGTCGTATCTTCTTGGAAGCCAGTATGACTAGAGGTTAAAAACAACCTGTCCAGGTTCCTTCACATATTAAAATCCAAACATGTAAAAAATATATACAGAAGTAGCACTTGACTTAAACCTCAGGTACCGGTTACAGCCACAAGACAATTGCAATTTTCATGTTTCATTTAAGTGCAATATCTTGGCTTTTGATGTAAGTTTAACTAAAAGATATTAGAAAAAAACATTGTTGCATAAAGCTACCCAGGTTGCCATCGACCCTGAGCCTAGCCTCACTTGTAGCCTTAATAAAGGTTGACCCCACCAGGCCACACTAATCAAGTAGGCCATTTAGGAATGTGTTTATCTTCTGTGATTAGTTAACATGGCAAACAGGGTGGGGTGATTTTTTTTTTTGTAATTTTATTTTTGGGACGATCACAAATTTACGACAATTTTAATGCAGTTTTACTCCTACTTGTGGAAAAACAGACATTGTTTGTACAATTAGTTGGTAACATATGCTAGCTGGTGGTGGTCTTAATTTTTGGGGGGGTAAAAAAGAAAAATTGTAATTTTGAGCTAGTTGCATAGCATCCTTTTAAGAGTTCAATACTCATTATATACTCAGTATTAAAGCAGTCAGCCCTTTGGTATTTTACCATTTCTGCACTGCACTCCTTACTGCAGTTTCCAACACTGAGGAGGCATATGGCACCATTAAAAGATTTTAATGTTCAAAATACAATAAAATGACCCCAGTCTTTATCTAATAATGTGGAATTCAGGTGAAAAGATCATAAGAGATCCTACTAGGTGGGCTTTGAAGATAAGACAACACTGACTAGAAGAGCCACAGAAAATGGGGTCAGGTGGTGAACTATAACTGTGGCGACACTGATATAAGAAACTGAGTTCAGAGACAGAGCACTGCGTAAGAATGCATGTGCCTGCGTTTTAGCTCCGACACATACACCCGACATTGACATCAGCTGAGTGATGGGGCGTAAAAAGATCAAATCTTGAACTGGGAATGAATGAGCACACGCCTAAAAATATGTAGCATGCAACCTTAAATTAGGAATCAACATATTTTGAAACTTTACAGCAAGTTGTAATTTAGCAAAACATTATTGGGTCAGTAGAATCATTAATATGTGCAATAAATTCAGTACATTTCAGTAACAAACTTTATTACATACATACTCTGGATACAGGTATTGCAACCATTAATAAATCATATAATGAATCCATATTAAAGTTGCAACAGGACAGAAAATTCAAGACTTTCAACAAAATATTAATCTTGGGGAATTTTGTATTTACTAAAAGAGGATATTATGGGAATTGAATAATAATATAATATGAGTCATTTATTTTTGTATTTATTAGGGATATAACGGTACACCAACAACGCTGTTTGGTTCATTGAGTACAATGGATTTTTAAAAAACAAACAAACTGCTGAACAGGTAAATCACCAATAAATACAACTTTGAAATTAAAAAAATTAAAATAAAAAACTCACAATATAACAGGTTACAAAGTTTCTTTTAAGGAAAATGCAGCAGTAACCATTTGAACAGCGCAAGTTATTCTTTTATTTTCAGTAAATTCAGAAAAGTTTGTTTTCGGCCAGCCTGCGGCCTCGTTCGCGATCTCTACGGAACAATGGCGTAATACAGCTCTGGCCTTATGCTAAAAGTGTTGGACAGAAGTGCGTCTCCAGGCTCTGGCTTGTCCTGAACACTTTGCTAGCTGAAAGTTGGGCTACACTGTATTTTGTACATGTCTGCATCACTGCAGACGCCGCACCGATCCGTCTGTCGATCTCTCGTTCCATCCTTCCCTCACTCGTGAACAAGACCCCGAGGTACCTAAAGTCCTCNGGCTGTGAAAGTTAATGGTAAAGTTTGATTCATAGCCCTATATATTTTCAGATTAAAACAAAGTCCCACAGTTGATAAATTTATATCTCAGCAAAACCATCCATCCATTTTCTATGCCACTTATCCTCACTAGGGTCACGAGCGTATGCTGGAGCCTATCCCAGCTGACTTTAGGCAAGAGGCAGGGTACACCCTGGACTGATCGCCAGTCAATCGCAGGGCAAACAATCATTCACACTCACAATTTGGAAATGCCGGTTAACCTAACATGCTTGTTTTTGGAATAGGGGTTGAAACAGGAAGAAAACCCGATTATTTGTGGAAAAACTCCACACTGCCCAACGGAGATTCAAACCCAGGTCTTTCATATCCCTTGAATGTGTCGCCCATTTTGGCCAATTCCACTCTTATACATATGGGTTCTTTATTTATAATGTAAGATTAACGTCTACATCAATAAATGTGCTCGTATTGAATCGAATCGTTTGTACACTATCAAATGGCTTGATTTTTTTTAAATGTATAATTTTTGAATATCCTACATTGTGTATGTACATATGTATGGAAGTGTTTACCAGATTTACATCCCTACTTATTATTGATTAAAAACACATTTCTATCTGTGATTAATTATGAGTTAACTATGGACCAAATGCGATTAATCATGATTAAGTATTTAAATAATGTACTTTGCGATTGACAGCCTTAGAAAAAATAAATACAATTGAGATAATATTGTCTAGGGAAGAAGAGGAAGAAAGAATGCGGTGAGGATGCAGGGAGTCAGAGGGGAGGAAAGGTGTATGTGGAAAAGAGGCGAAAGACGAAGTTTCTGTTCTTGAAATCTCATACCAGCTTCCACCTGTACCAATAACCCACTAAGATACGAGAGAAGTGGTTCTCCCAGTTTACGTCAATGGTAGAGTTAAAACAGCCAGACAGACATCAGAGAAATTTCAATGTCAATTTATATGCAAATGAGTTTCAATCAGTATTTGCGCTTCAGTGCATAGGTGTGCGCCAACGCCTTCAATCCTCCAGAGAACATTTTTATTGTTGAGAAGATGGCTTTTTAAGTGAGGAGGAGTGAAGCAGAGACCATGTCCACCATGTGTGCCATCATTTAACTAATGAAGAGCGTTGGATTAATTTCCATCAGTAACTGCTTTTCTATATATACACAGTGATGTGAAAAGTGGTTGTTTTTTGTCACAATTAAATGTTTCAAATTTAAATATTAGTCAATGACTACACATCTGAACCCAAATGGAGTTTTTAAATAAATTGTTTTATTAATAAAGGAAGAAAAAAATCCAACGCTAGATGGCCTTGTGTGGAAAAAGTCATTGCCCCCTAAACCTAATAAGCGCTGTGGAGGAATTTTGGCCCACTTTTAGCCATTCAGAGGTGGAGTCTGACCTTAACTGAGTCAAGTGACTCTTGCAGCTCTTTGGATGTTGATGTGGGGTCTTTTGTGACCTTTCAGATTAGTCATTGCTGTGCTCTTAAGGCAATTTTGGTTGGCCGGCCACTCCTGGGAATGTTCACCACTAGGGATGTCCCGATCCACATTTTTGGCATTCAATCCAATCTTTTAATAATCCTGCCGATCCGACCGATCGTCAGGATTTAGTAAGTATTTTTTGTTACATACAATTTGTGGAATTTAATATGGTTATTACATAGCTCTTCAAAGCGTTGTGGTGGAATTATTGTTTTGATCGAGGCTGCTGTTTAGAGTGTGGGCTATAGAGTGCAGTGGTGTTCAACATGCTGGTTAGAGCAAGCGTTTAGAGTCAAGTGTGTAGAAGAAGAAAACTAGCAAGTGGAATGTATTGTCAAAGGACTGAGTGCTCTGTGTTGACATGGAAATAAATGGCCAACTGAATTACAGCCATCCTGACGCGGAATTATTCAGCCACCATTACAATCCCTTTAGGCAGGACTAATCATTCTACATGGTTATAGAGCAAGTTGTGGTGTGATTTTGAACAACCAGCATATACTTTCTGTGCGAGCTCCTGGCACCATGACAGAGGAGTCCAGGCACAGCGAGGGAAATCAACCGCTTTATCCACGAAGCCAAATATCCAGCATGCAACTTGAAACTAACATAACCACAGTACCGCACAGACATGTCTGCAAGGTGGTGGTGCTTTTTATCTTTCATCTGCGTGGCAAAAAGCTTTGAGGTGCATTACTGTACCACCAATTGTGAAATGTGTCTCAGAGTTGCGGCAACAGGATCAGCCCGATCTTGCGGCGCAAGCCGATCTTCAAAATGCAGCTGATTGTCAGCCCCTATCGATCCTAATATCCCTCCTCACCACTGTTCCATCGCTCTTACTGTGGTTTTTTGGAGTCCCAAAGCTTTAGAAATGCTTTATGGTAATAAAAGGTTTTGTTTAAAAATTGCATTTTGTGTTCAGTTGTGTTGCCATTGACTACTACTTAAATTAGTTTGATGATCTGAAACATGTAAGTGTGACAAACATGCAAAAAAGAAATCAGGAAAAGAGCAAACACTTTTTCACACCACTGTATATACCACATAGGTTTTAGAAACCAGATACTGTCTACTAAAATGTTTAACACCTCATCCTATAACACCTCATGGTCAGTTTCACTGCATTTGTCAAGTTACCTAAAAAAAAAAAAACAAAGTGATGGTCCAAGAGATTTTGAACTAAATTAACATACAGCATTTTAGGACTTGCCTTGTACACAAATATAACCTTTTCTCCACCAGGAAAAAGTACACCTGAATGTTGCAAAGTTTTACAAAATAACTAGAAGGTTACACGTTTTGTTAACTTGCATGCACTAAATGCATCCCTTTTATCCCATCAACAAGCTGAGGTCACTGGCAGCATCAATTGTAAGAATGGAGAGAACCGATTGATGAAATGCTCATTCTCCAGTGAGTCTAAAAAAAAGAAAAGATGCGGATGTGTGTGGATGACGGCCTTTTGCAAGCGCTCATTTGTGCATGCGTGCATGATAAAGTGTGCATTCCAGACCACTGAGGGGAGAAGCACTCTGAGGCAAGGTGATGCAGAACGACAGAGATGGAAAGAGTAAGAGTCGTGCACAGTTAGACCACATTACAACAATTAGTCAGCTGCACCCCCCACCTCCCATAATAGCCCCTCCCTTCCCCTATTGACACTCCCCCTGCAGCGAGCACAAGGCTGCTGAACTGGAAACTGCTCTCAAAACAACTGGCTGGCATAACATCCAAATTAACTCCTCACTTACCAGCATACTTCAGCTAATAAATGGGCAGACTGAGTTACGCTTTTGCCAGCCTTGGAAGGAAGAGGTCATAACATTTTCAGGAAATGTATTTTAATTTTTCACCGTTCCAATCTTCTCACAGTGTGGCAATAGCACACAAGGTACAGCAGATTGTGTGGCACACACTTTGTACTGCACGTTATCGCCACCTACAGCACTGGAATTGATCCCGCCCAGCATCCCGTCATGGTTTTTCAATGAGTCTACAGGTTTCTTGGACCTTGGCGTTTTGCCCCTAAAGTCATTCTAGTTGTTACTATAATCCTTTGATTACTTATCTAGGTCAACTTTGTCCTATTAATAGCCAATTTGAGTCTGTTATTGATCATGAAATAACACCAGTGAGACAACTGCACATAACCCGGCAAGCTCATTAGCTGATATGTTGTTTAATTGTTTACAATCAAGGCAACTCCCACAGATAAACTAGATAAACTAATTAGATATGGGGATGCCGATGTATGATTTTTCACGCAGCTTAGAAGACCTGGCAAGGTAACCTGATGACCCCTCACCCCATCACAAGCGCCGCAGAACTTAGAAAGCGTAACACTGTTTTTCATGCTTCTTTGAGGTTTATCCAAACTGTAGAGCCTTGACCCAACATTGGGAAGTGGACTCTCGAGTGGGATGGCCTTCTTTGTCCACTAGGAGGCTGGGACATTGGTACACTTACTGTACTTACAACGTCATGATAGGACTTTTACCTTCTTGCATCAATAATAGGAGGCAGTGGACTTGTATGTTGACAGGGGTAGAGTTAAAAAAAAGTAATGCAGATGTAGCAGTCACGCTCAAGGAATCAGACATAGTACTACAATTATGGAATTTTTGTAGAAGGAATAGAGTATAAATCAGTAGCTAATGGAGCAGGTCAGTAAGGTTCTTTCAGTTCAGCAGAAATCAACGTAATTGATAATTATTGTGACATTTTAAACTGAGAACTAGAAAGACGAGGATGGTAAAAGTCGTATCTTCTTGGAAGCCAGTATGACTAGAGGTTAAAAACAACCTGTCCAGGTTCCTTCACATATTAAAATCCAAACATGTAAAAAATATATACAGAAGTAGCACTTGACTTAAACCTCAGGTACCGGTTACAGCCACAAGACAATTGCAATTTTCATGTTTCATTTAAGTGCAATATCTTGGCTTTTGATGTAAGTTTAACTAAAAGATATTAGAAAAAAACATTGTTGCATAAAGCTACCCAGGTTGCCATCGACCCTGAGCCTAGCCTCACTTGTAGCCTTAATAAAGGTTGACCCCACCAGGCCACACTAATCAAGTAGGCCATTTAGGAATGTGTTTATCTTCTGTGATTAGTTAACATGGCAAACAGGGTGGGGTGATTTTTTTTTTTGTAATTTTATTTTTGGGACGATCACAAATTTACGACAATTTTAATGCAGTTTTACTCCTACTTGTGGAAAAACAGACATTGTTTGTACAATTAGTTGGTAACATATGCTAGCTGGTGGTGGTCTTAATTTTTGGGGGGGTAAAAAAGAAAAATTGTAATTTTGAGCTAGTTGCATAGCATCCTTTTAAGAGTTCAATACTCATTATATACTCAGTATTAAAGCAGTCAGCCCTTTGGTATTTTACCATTTCTGCACTGCACTCCTTACTGCAGTTTCCAACACTGAGGAGGCATATGGCACCATTAAAAGATTTTAATGTTCAAAATACAATAAAATGACCCCAGTCTTTATCTAATAATGTGGAATTCAGGTGAAAAGATCATAAGAGATCCTACTAGGTGGGCTTTGAAGATAAGACAACACTGACTAGAAGAGCCACAGAAAATGGGGTCAGGTGGTGAACTATAACTGTGGCGACACTGATATAAGAAACTGAGTTCAGAGACAGAGCACTGCGTAAGAATGCATGTGCCTGCGTTTTAGCTCCGACACATACACCCGACATTGACATCAGCTGAGTGATGGGGCGTAAAAAGATCAAATCTTGAACTGGGAATGAATGAGCACACGCCTAAAAATATGTAGCATGCAACCTTAAATTAGGAATCAACATATTTTGAAACTTTACAGCAAGTTGTAATTTAGCAAAACATTATTGGGTCAGTAGAATCATTAATATGTGCAATAAATTCAGTACATTTCAGTAACAAACTTTATTACATACATACTCTGGATACAGGTATTGCAACCATTAATAAATCATATAATGAATCCATATTAAAGTTGCAACAGGACAGAAAATTCAAGACTTTCAACAAAATATTAATCTTGGGGAATTTTGTATTTACTAAAAGAGGATATTATGGGAATTGAATAATAATATAATATGAGTCATTTATTTTTGTATTTATTAGGGATATAACGGTACACCAACAACGCTGTTTGGTTCATTGAGTACAATGGATTTTTAAAAAACAAACAAACTGCTGAACAGGTAAATCACCAATAAATACAACTTTGAAATTAAAAAAATTAAAATAAAAAACTCACAATATAACAGGTTACAAAGTTTCTTTTAAGGAAAATGCAGCAGTAACCATTTGAACAGCGCAAGTTATTCTTTTATTTTCAGTAAATTCAGAAAAGTTTGTTTTCGGCCAGCCTGCGGCCTCGTTCGCGATCTCTACGGAACAATGGCGTAATACAGCTCTGGCCTTATGCTAAAAGTGTTGGACAGAAGTGCGTCTCCAGGCTCTGGCTTGTCCTGAACACTTTGCTAGCTGAAAGTTGGGCTACACTGTATTTTGTACATGTCTGCATCACTGCAGACGCCGCACCGATCCGTCTGTCGATCTCTCGTTCCATCCTTCCCTCACTCGTGAACAAGACCCCGAGGTACCTAAAGTCCTCCAATAGAGGCAGGACCTCATCCCTGACCTCCGGATCAGATGGCAATCCACCCTTTTTTGGGCGAGAACCATAGACTCTGACTTGGAGGTGCCTGATTCTCATCCCAGCCGCTTCACAGTCAGCTACTACAGAACTAATGAAGCCAACGGGTCCACGTCATCTGCAAAAAGCAGAGACCGAATCCTGAGGCCACCAAACCGAAACCCCCTCAACGCCCTGGCTGCGACTAGAAATTCTGTCCATGAAAGTAATGAACAGAATCGGTGACAAAGGGCAGCCCTTATATAACTTATATACCCCAGGAAAACATATTTGACTTTATGCCAGTTGTTTCAATTACAGCACTGTGGCTCCAATACAACTGCTGTAGTGTTCAAAATGTGATTATCTGCGCATGTGATGGAGGAATGTAGTACTGAAACTCAACACATGAACTGGCATTAAACTGTTCTTGCAACTAATATGCTACAAATGAAAATTACAACAATGTAATGACAAAATCAGCGGTGCTTGCCATTAAAGTCTATGTCACGTATCAATCCTCCATGTGATCAAATGGGTCGAAATGAAATGTCTCAAATCTTAGTATGTACCAAAGCTGAGGGAAAAACATAGTTGGAATTAGCGTTGGGGTCTGCCCAAGGCCTCCAAATCCTTATGCAACATTCTGACTCAAACTGCTGTAAGATTTTATTTTTTTAGGGGCACGTACTTTGCAGGGCAAGTCTCACAAAAGACATTGAATGGACTGTAAGTAAAGCCCTCTTCACTCATTTGTCATTTCTGTCTTGTCTTCACTGATGTACGAGGTTGACCATGTCATCTGGTTTTAAGTGTAAGAAGACGCATTGGTGAGGCCGCATATGGAACATAAGCCATGCTGTTGAGCATGCAGGTGCTAGAGTTACCATAAAACACTTCAAGATGTCTGGATTATTCAGGGGAAATATACATGCTTCTGACAGTTGAATAAAGTTTGTAGTTAATCTTTGACAATAAGGTCATAAATAAAGGAGTCCAGATAAAATTTGTGATCTAAAACTCTGGACAACCACATGAGTGTCAGGCGGTGCGTGAAAAACATTTATCACTCCATGTATCTTTCACAAGGAGAAACACAAACCATAGCTTTCTAAAAAGAAAAAACAATTTATAACGCTGTTTTCCATTCTGCTGAAAAAAATGTTTTGCAGATGCGGTCCTCTGCTGCTTCTTTGAATAAGCTGCATTTTAGTTTGAATGCAGTCCCACCCTAAAATATTTTACAGTACATTCCCAGCATACAGAGAGGCTTTCTGATATAATCGGTAGATTTGTGGAGAATCTGTGGATTTATCATGCTCACACTGACCTAAGATGAACTTATAAAAGGCATAGTCAAGTAGGGCTGGGCAAGAATGATGAAATGTTAATAACTGATCATTAAAATATCAATCATGGGGAATTTGACTAGTCAATGCGGTATAAATGGCCTTGTATAAGCATAGGCCTAATAGATGTCACTTGGTGCCAACACAGGTACCTTCAGTAAGGTGGTATTTAACATATTTGGTTGACATGTCCTCATTTCCTAATGAATAAAATTAGATTATTATATCTGTAAAATATCAGTACCGGGATTTTTTTCTATAATGAAAACTTTTTTTTTTTTTTTTTTTAAATGCTGTAGGTAGGCTTCCGTTTTTACATGGTTGCAAATGGCGACCTCAAGCTGTGTCGTGAAGCGTGTAAACAATCGTGTTTGGCTAGTAACAAGCTTGTTTGCGCCTGACTAACGTTATGTCAGTGGTGTCTCCTTCGGATATTAAACTTGCAACTTACAGTGACTGAAAAGTCTTGGTTATGCGAGGCTGAACTAAGACATCTTCCTTCAAAACTTCCAATTCCCAGGGCGAAAGCCATCAATGAAGTGTATTGCACTGGATAACCAGCCTGTTTCTATCGTGCATGACGACACATTCAGCAAACTTCCTCGAGAAACGCTTTGCAATGTCCAATCGCATGTATTTCTTAGATGTTTGCTTATGTACAATATTGTTTACAGCCATGGTGAGAAGCTAATTGCTAATGCTGCATCCATTTGCTTGACAACAGATGTGTTTTTATTATACGACAGGAGATACAGTATGGGAAATTACACGGAATTAAAAATTGAGAGTTGGACAATATCGCCATATAGGATCTTGGAAAAACATTTATTTTATGAATTCTGAAATAATATACTGTACCACAGGACTGCCAAACAATCACATTGAAGGAATAACATCAACAATAAAAAACAAAAACACCACAAAACAAAAAACTTGTTCACTACACCAATCATAAATGTTTAATCTTGACACTCTCTCTATATTTACCTTAATTTATTTAAGTATTTATCAGGGATGCTCAGATTGATCCGCCACAAAAAACGAATGCCTTTCATTGTCAATCACAAAAGCATATCACATGTGGCTAGCATTATTGCAGCGACCCTTTTGTGCAGTGTAGTGTCTAATTAATGCCTTAGTTGTGAATTGTTAAACAAATGGTGTGTACACATTATCAATTATCAATAGCTGTTTCCTCCTACTTCTTTTTAGACATGTTTGGAATGGTGCGAGTGTGAACATGTAACTTAATGTAACTTGTTAAGCATGTCTGAAACAAACAATGACCTGGACCATCTGACCTTGGCCATGGAAATTAATAAAATAAACGCCATGACTGAAAACCAAGCATAGTTCTCTCATGAGACGCACAAAGCACAAAGGTCTCCATGCTCGATTGCTTATTAGCCTCCACTCAAAAGCCTTCAATCTATATTCCAGAAATGAGTGCAGAGCTCCACTTTGGCTTTGACGGCTGCTGGTGGACAGTCGCTGGCTGCAGACAACCATCCATACGCTCCTAATGAGTCCTTTTAATTAGTCGTTAAACAGAGCTAGTAGCAGTGATCGGGGCCGTTTAGCCCTTGCCCTGATCAATAATGATGTCTGCTCTCAACTCATCTAATTATATTTCAGGATAAAAAAGCAAATGCATTTTTAAATCTGCCAACGTTCCAAATACGAGACGGGTTTAAATGTATGAGCAAACAGTATAAAAGTATTCATGTTTAAAGTGAATTGAGCCAAGGTTCGGCCACTAAATGTATAAACAATCACAAGTGCGAACGCCTAAACGTATAAACTAATGAAAAAGAGGACAAATGCCGATTGATTGGGGCAACTGTGCTGTGACGTGCTTTCCAATAGATTCTACCCATGTGTACGAGCTTGTTGACAGCATGAAGCAGCCAGCGGCTGCAGAGCTCCCCATGTGATCAATTAAGCACTGAGATGAGTTTAAAACCACTAAGATCTGTTCGAGCCAAAGCGCCACGTGGTGAATCACAACAACTAGAGCTCTGGGGGGGAACAACTGCAGAATCCTGTGGGTTTCCAACCTTGTCCCACGATCACAAAATATAGTGTAAAAGAATCAGAGCTTTGTTGAATCTCACTTCTTGGGCCGAGGGGGTCCATACAGTGTAGAATAGTTTAGTCTGCATCACATATGAAAAACTCAATGATCAATTATGTGCATCTTTGTTTCTACAGTGGCGTACCCATTCAGACATTTGACCTGAAGCCACTTTACCCCCTACTCCTGCACAAAACATAAATCTTTTTCTATTATGCATTCATTTATTTTCTATGCCGCTTATCCTCATTTTGGTTGCGGGTGTGCTGGAGCCTATCCCAGCTGACTTCGGGCGGGCGGTGGGGTACACCCTGGACTGGTTGCCAGTCAATCGCAGGGCACATATAGACAAACAAACATTCACACTCACATTTACACTCTAATAGACAATTTTAGAGTGGCCAGTTAACCTAACATGCATGTTTTTGGAATGTGGAGGGAAACCAGGGTAGTCGGAGAAAACCCACGCACGCACGGGGAGAACATGCAAACTCCACACAGAGATGCCCAATGGAGATTCGAACCTCTTGACTGTGAGGCCACGCTACCCATTCAGCCACCCTGCAGCTCTTTTTTTGTATTAATTACCTTCAAATATTGAACATAATTAATTTTATAGTCACTTCAGGAAAAAAAAAAAGTATTTTTTTCATTAAACTTATGTATATATTTATATAGTGCAATTGAAAGTGTTAAGCGTTAATTGTTTTTAATGTTTATTCACGTACCCTGTTACATTAGAGCAAACTCGTGCCATGGAGGGCCGAGACACTGCAGGTTTTCTTTCAGGCCAGTCACTAAAGCAGGTGCTTTAATTGATAAGCTCCTTCCCTCAAATTGAAGGAGGTGTTGATTATTAAAAATCACCTGCTGTAGTGATCGGCAGGAAGGCAAACCTGCAGAGTCTCGGCCCTCCATGGCACAAGTTTGAAAACCCTGTTTTAGTGCTTGCACAGTGATATCCCACAGAGATCAAGGTGTTTATGTCTTATGTCATTGCACGATACTGGAAGTATTCCCATGGAGTCACGTTCTATTACTGTATAAAATGGACTTTCCTTTTAAAGCTCACTAAAGCATTTGCAAACAACCACTGGATGACCACAAAGTGACAACATCAGCCTTCAAAGAGTCCAAATTGCCATGCATTACATCACTGGACTCGTGAGCCCTTTAATTGATCATGTCTCTGAAAAGCAAAGCTGTGGGATCAATTACTGTATCGTGTTACGGCACCACCTCGGGGTTCTAGTAACCTACTTGTGACCTCATCTCTACGAGAGGCTCTGACAAATAGTTCAGCTAAAGCACACCTGCGGTAATAAAACAATAACGCACGATCAAAGAAAGAACATTTGTAGGGAGCAATAAAAAATAAAGGGGGATACTTTGGTGCTTATGGTTCTCCCCCCCCCCATGTGTCAGTCGATTAATCTTTCAGTACCTTAATAGGAATTGACAGACGTACTACAGAAACACAACTGCCAATGCTCTATTATTATAGGCAACTTCATTGTTAAATTACTGAGGGCACATTAGCTTGGTGACTGCAAAAAGTAAGAACCAAGACTGGTATTGCCATTTGAACTTTTTTTTTTGCTCCCAGTTTGCAGGTTCATTTACATGGCTAGCCTTAAAAACTGAAGGCACCTCACTTTAAGGCATTTGAAAAAAAATTTGAAAAGACTGCTGACATCATGCAAATATCACCTAAAAGTTGGCTCCACTATCCCTCACAAGGTAAAAAAACACAAGCACAGCCAACTGTGGTGTGAAACATCTTACGAAACCAACTGATGGTTTATGGTGAATGGGGTGGAAAATGTAACAAAACAGACACAGCTGATCATTTCTGCTCAAACCTTGGTGACAAAGCTCACCTGACAACAATGGGGGAGGTGCTTGGTTTTACAATATGTAATACAATGGCTCCCCACCACGTTTACACTTTTTTTTTTCCTACTCCACAATTACATTTTTCCACAGAAAACCCATCTGATTCACTGTGACACTGTAATTTATAAATACGTGACAATACGGGCAAAGTGTACAGCATACGTGTACCACTGTCAGAAAGCCCACAATATTTACATGTTTATATCTTTATGCATCACTAACAATGTCAGGCTTTTTGCTACATGCAATTGATAGTGGCGGTGTGCCACTACAAAATAAAAGCTCCAATCCCTTAAAAATGATTTGTTTTTTTTACTTGAAAACAATTTAAATAATATATTGTATTAATATACAGTATATATGCTATATAGATTAAATAGGTCTGGTAACAAAAGGAGGCTCTCAGTTAAGTACTCTCAGTAACTTTGCCAGTTTTGCAATGTTCTTGGTTATTTTCTGCAAGTTGTTGAAAATGTTGACAAATAAATAATAAATCAAACTGTTGCCTGTGTGATTCCGATGCCATCTATTCATTGATCATATACATTTGATAATTTACATATAATAATTTAAATAGTAAATATTTTTAAAGTGTGAGGTATTGAGATATGTAATATTTAAATGAATTAAAATAAAATTAATTAAACCTGGATTGTGTCAGAAGTGAACAATGACAATTGAAGAGAGAAGGGGAGGGTTCTTGAGCTGCATCTAATCTAATAATTACAACAGTTACATTTATTGCAAATTTTGATTACAAATCAGGGGAGGGCATCAACGTCAAGCTAGCAGAAGGGTTTGGAGGTGAGGTGGAGCCGTGTGTCCAAAATAGACATTTTTTGGGTGCCTCACGGGTCTCTGAATGTAATACAAAATGAAATATTACCATCATTGGTCAGATTTATACAAACAAGTAAAACAAAAAATACAAATTGGTCAGCACTTTTAAATCAGTTCAACGTGTTTTTCCAATGTGTTACAAATTAACCTTTAATAATAGCAAACTGAAGTAAAACCCTTGGTTCTCAAACAAGCCCTTTATCATAGCAACTGGAGCAGCGAGGCACTAAAGTATAAAGAATTGAAAGCATGTCTTATACTCAAGGCAAGCTATTGAAACACTGATTATTCACAGATGTGAAAGGCAACTAATGAACATTTTATTTAGCTCACCTCTTATCCCTGGAAAAATGTCAAAAGACTGACCTCACCCATAGACAGCCAAAAGGAGTTTTTGTCTCCCCATGATTTTTGGAATTTAGAAAGCAATCAGGATACTTTCCTACGTCTTCAACAGATCAACTGCAAGCGAGCCTGTGCATGAGACCTGCTGGTCGCTGCAGGTGTGTGTGTACCCTCACACATAGACATAAACATAAACACATACTCGTCTTTCCCAGTGGGAAGGGCCATTTAGGTGTGAACTTAACATCCCTATTTATAAACTGCAATTGGAGATTGAAATGAAGGTGAGCTTTTTTTTTTTTTTTAAAGACACAACACTAATGTCATGATCTTTCAGGATATGTCTCTTGTTAAGTAATGTCATAGGGCTGCGAACATACCATTCTTTGAAAATATAAGTGGTGGTCTGGGAACAGAGCACACATCTGTTGTTTGTGCAGCTATTTTTCCCCAAAGTTCATAGGAGCGGAATAGAAAAAGGCCTTGAAAGCAGCCTCCGAGTGAACACTGGCGATATGATGGAAGATCAAAGCCAGAGCAGGCAGGGAATAAAGCACGTCATGTATGTACAGCGAAACTAAAGCTGGGTCGTGCAGCGTGAAGACAGAAACCGTCTAGAAGAACGAGTCCAACCACATACACTATGTGGCATACAGTCAGCACAATTTTTTTCAGCCTCTTTTGGGACACTTGCTTTTTCTATATTTTATTAAGTGCATTTTAAAAACAAGCATAACTATTCTGTATAGCTGGAACAGTAAACCTGGATTGGCTGGCATTTCCACCACAGCAGCGGTTCTTTATTTTGTGAAGCTACTGAACCGCACAGATTTCATACACGCATTCACTGAACCCTTCGTAATTGGAAAAATAAATCAAGACTTTTTTCTTCAAAATTTAAAATCAGCTGCAGCAAATGATGGCCAATGGTCACCAATCATACGAGTGTGGTGTACTGAATGGACTTTTGTGTGCGCGCGCGTGTTTGTCTTGAAGGTACATTTTCAGATCCACGAAACGGTGAAGTATTTAATCATTTCAGCCCTTGATCTAGACGGCAACTGCGTTGTTGGTGTCCTGAAATTGTATTTTTTGAGAAAATCTGACATCCCCATGTGGATAAGGAAAACATACCTTCTGAAAACAATGGCGTGCCGCCGCAGTCACGTAACCAACAGTGACCAGTTATGCACTCCCTCTGAAAACCTTACAACAAAATCTGAATACCAATAATTTGACTGGCATGCTTTCCAGACGACATTTTCATGATTATATCTTTTTGCCTTATACTCTAAAGTGAAAGACGATAGACCTCGTGCACATTCAACGTTCTTTCTTCTATAGTTTTGGTGTGTTGCATGGTTTTTCTGAGAGTCTGTTTACAGCGCCATAAGTAGGTGTGCCTTATGCATTACATAGTTTTGATCCAGTGATCCGTTCCTGTGTGGATGTGACCATCTACTGATCTGACACTGTGTAAACTGGATTTTTTTTCCCAACTCAAAACACAAAACAAACCCGGGACCATTCCAGTATGCCCAGGGCCTCGGGCTGACGCACCAAACCAATGGGGTTCAATCAAACCCAGGGTAAGAATCACTGTACTGTGTTGGCCAAATAGCAATGGAATTACATTGTCACTGTGACAATGAATTTGAATGAATGAAAGAAAAAAAAAAGATCAGTAATAATTAAGTTCCTATTTTTTTTATTTCAACTCCATTAGCAAAGGTAATAAATGTGATGCTGTTAACTTATTTCATTCACAACCAGTGAGTACACCGCAGGGGAAGGTATGGAGTATCAAACACATGAGCGATTAAGCAAAAGTAGCGGCATAGCAGGGGAAGACCAACCCTGTCTGACAGTGGACTGATGGAAAGAAGAGAGAGTCATCCTGCATTCAAAGACACGGGTGGCCTCAAATGAGACAAACACACACAAAGTTACCATCTGCTGGCTGCAGTGGTCTGCTGTGATGGCTTCCCCAAATGACCTCCCTTTCTAATTGAGCAGTGAGAGATGACCTTGTGGTTAAGCCATTTTTCAGAATGTCAGCCAAAACATGCAACAATGCAAGGCAGAGTACCCCTAATTAAGAAGAGGCATGTTAATTTCTCCTCAGCAAAATCAGGCAGCTAAACTAACTTTAACCACTCTTATCAACAGTCCCGTCATGCCTGGAAAACTCCCATATCTGTTTTAACTTTCGTGAAATGCACTGCTGGTACAGCACAGCTTAGCAACACTTGGGCAACATCAGCTAACACATCCTTGAATGATAGCTACCATCTTCAGAGCCCGCATTCCGCCTATGCGCCGGTCCCTTCGGTAGCAGATCCCATTTAATCCGAGAGCAGAGGCAACCACTATTTTCAACATATCATCTGCGGGATCGGAAAAAGCCATACCTTTACGCTCAATGAAAGGACCATAAGGGCTATCCGACGTCTCAGAGGCACAGAGCTTATGTGAAAACGGACTTGCATGTAAACACGGACCGTTTTATTTGGGGAGTCCAACTAATTTCTTGCATGTAAACATAGTGAGTTAGGGGAAGGGAAGGCGATCTTGCCCAATCCAGCACACAACAAATGGCCTCATTTGAGATAAAGTCGAAAAGAGATTGTGAGTCGAGCCCATTTGTCCCACAGCCCACGTGTGACCTCACAAATGTTCTTCTTGATGAATGAACAAAAATTCCCACAGACAAAATCTTGTAGAAAGTCTTCCCAGAGGGAACTGTTATTGCTGCAAAGGGGGATGAGTTCAGCTTGTAATATTCTTCCAGCAGTGCCAACTTTAGTCAACAACAACACTATTCAATTGTATTGGATGTTGGGAGGTTCTCAGCCTTGTCAGGCCAAACAACAAGACAACCATCTTTAGCAATCATTAGTACTTAAGATCACACCCTTCTCTCTCCGGGGACCTCAGCCTTCCTCTCTGGCTACATATCACATAATTTGTGTGTTGTACTTCAAGCGACAGAGGCTGGCTTAAGATGACTTCACAGTGTAATTTACTGTAGTGTGTGACACACCAGAAGAACCAATGAAAACAGTCGGTGTGGTGTAGGCTTTTTAATTGATCAAAAAGGCCACCACCCACCTCCCCGGGGACTCTTTTCACCATTCAAACTGATATAAATTCCTGTCTCTATGTACCCCTCCTCCTTTTAATTGTTCAATCTGCAATCTAATCTCATTAAACATAACATTAGGACATAGTTGTCTTAAAAGATGTATTTGCTTCAAAGCTGCTCCTTCTATCATTAAGGTCAAGGGAGGCCTTCATCAATATCATATCTCTATTTAGCAGTCACACCTTTCTTTGTATTCCCCCGCTAAACAGTAGCTATGTTGACACTTTCTTTCTTTTCTCGCATAGAGCAGATTAACCATGAATGTGAAAAGGTCAAAACATGGCCATGGAAAGTTGACAGTGGGGGAGAAGGTAGAGCTGGTGGACTGGTCATGACTGATTGCTCATGATTGATAGTGATTTTTAATTGATCTTAGTACTTAGAGATACATGGACATAGGCATTTATAGCCTTTACAGACAACATGGAGATTTAAGGGTGCCTGCCTTTCCACCGAAACAGTCAAGATCATGCAACAGAATAATACACACACGCGCGCACACACGCATACACATCTGGGACAAGTCTTGTATGCTCTTTTGTGTAACAGTAATCAGTCATTTCCTGTAAAGTTGAGGTTTGTATTGTGGTTGTTATTTTCCCATGTGGTGTGATTGGTCTCTTTACTTGTACTGTTGCTGGTTTGTAGAAGAATACTAGAGTTTTTAAATTGATGACCAAATTGTTATTCGGTGCACCGCTCCTGCCATCCGTGCAACTACATATGCATGAGTCTGAAAGAATAATAAGAAACCTTTGACAATGTAATAGTTTATAAGTTCCTTCACATAGACTATCTTGGCACAGTGGAAGGTGGCCGAAAAAATAGATTCTCCTTTGTTAAGATCGGTGTGTATTGTGAAACCATCTTGTGTGGGGAAATAATGCAATGAAACCTGGGCCAGCATTCCCAGAGGATGTGCAGTATATACTGTAAACGTTAGTCTTCAGTGGAAGGGCCAGGGAACTGCCGGGAATTTGCTGTAACATCAAACACCTCTGCTATGCAATAGCAGGGGCAGAAATCAGGGGCAAAGATTTAATTGAGAATCAACACATTTTGAGGGGAGCACATCCACCACTACCATGAGACTCATTTGGCTGAATAGAAAAAAATGGACCTTCCAAACTGAGCTGACAGGATGAAAAATAAAGTCATTTTTTACATCTTTATCAACTTCGACCGCTTCGAGTTCGACCGCTGTGAGGGCACAACAATGTTTGTGCCATAACCCCTCATAAAACACTGCACCCCCCTTAGGCAGTGTGTTAATGTAAAGGGTGTGCTCGACCGCCGCTGTTTTAATCACAGCCATGTGCCTTGTTTTTCTTCCCCTGAGACACGCGCTGTTTATTGACAGATGCTGTGTTATCACACTTGTTGATTTGCTCAGCTCATATCAACATTTGTAATATTTTATGTTTTTTTTGTGGCGTTCATATCCTA
Organism: Oostethus manadensis; assembly: GCA_024372805.1. Lineage (NCBI taxonomy): Eukaryota > Metazoa > Chordata > Actinopteri > Syngnathiformes > Syngnathidae > Oostethus > Oostethus manadensis. Next base: position 171,241 of record QODF01000049.1, on the reverse strand, counting down.
CCTGAGCACATGGGAGCCTGGCCGCTGTAAAGGTTTGTGCTTGGATAAACATAATAAGCCACAGACCACTACAGTTTCCCATATCCCTCTATTCACAATAGATAGTGAATATACACGGAGATAAACTAGCAACTTTTTTCAATGCAAAGACAGTAGTTAGGCAAATCAATCCCACGTGACGTTGGCGAGAAAGTGCCAAACTCAATAAAACAAGATACCCTACAGATTACAATACCATTGATTAAATGAACCATATTAGATATTCACATTTCCCAGCTGATACCTGATAACTTTTTATATCTATAATTTTTTACATTTAGATTTAACTGTAGTTTGTTCACACCTGGAGGTATCAGCGACTCAAACTAAGTTAAATTTGACAAACAGAAGCTGTAGATTTGTTCTAACCAAATATCCTGACAACACCTTCTGTTAAAAAAACGTGAAAAAAAATAGAGGCAGATCAGAAGTACAAAATGCAGCTCCAAGTGGTTTAGTAGCTGACAAAAGCCTGTATCTTCAAACTGTAATGGTAAAGGGCTGGTCAACCAGCACCATCATTTCCATGATAAAAATTACAGAAAAAAACTTTTTTGCGCCCTTCAAACGTTGCAGGGATAGGAACAAGTCTCGGGCCCCGGGGTTTTCATAGCAATGCTGTTTCAGTTGACTGATAAGGCTTGATGTGTTCAAACTCAATGTTTTTTTCCCCCCAATGTAAAATGTTTGCAGAACAATTGGCAAAATGTTATCCTCTGAATCAGTGAAGAAGTCCCACACGATCAAAAACATGTTTGTTTACAAGTGAACTCGGGTCAAGTTATGACACGCCCTTTGTAGCACATCATAGAAAAGCAGTGATTGATTCGCTCACGCAAAACTGCCTACAGCACAGTACAGGTACAGTAAATATGGGTAATCTCGACTCATTGGACCTTTTTTTATTAAGATATTATTTACAGTGTATTTACTTATCGGTATGATGTCAATTCATTATATCGGCTTAATTATTATCAGACAATAATTTTCGATAACTCACAATTCATAGTGCACGCCTACATAATACATTATATTCTACAATGCCATATACAGTATAAATGGTATATGATCTTTCTTTGTGGAGTTTGCATGTTCTCTCCATGTGTGGGTTATTTCCGGGTGCTCTGGTCCCCTCCCATATTCCAAAAACATGCATGTTAGGTGAAATGCTGACTCTAAATTGTCCATAGGTATGAATGTGAGTGTGAATTGTCTGTCTATATATGCACTGAGATTAATTGGTTACCAGTTCAAGGTGTACACCGCTTCTCGCCCAGAGTCAGGTGGGATAGGCTCCAGCAAATCCCTGCGACCGTGGTGAGTATAAGCGGCATAGAAAATGGATGGATGGATAGATAGATATGTATAAATCCAAAGTCAGATGCCAACTTTGCTCTATTTAGTGTAATACAAAGTGTGAAAAACAATTTGCCCCCTTCCTGACTTTTTATTCTTTTGCATGTTTGTCACACTTAAATGTTTCTGCTCATAAAAAAATAGTTAATTAGTCAAAGATAACATAATTGAACACAAAATGCAGTTTTTAAATTAAGGTTCACGTTAATAAGGGAGGAAAAAAACTCCAAATCTACATGGCCCTGTGTGAAAATGTTATTGCCCCCAATAACAAGTTATTTGTTAAAAAATAACTTAACAGTGGTTTATCACACATGAGTTCAATTTATGTAGCCACCCCCAGGCCTGATTACTGCCACACCTGTTTCAATCAAGAAATCACTTAAACAGGAGTTACCTGACACTGAGAAGTAGACCAAAAGCACCTCAAAAGATAGACATCATGCCAAGATCCAAATAAATTCAGGAACAAATGAGAACAAAATTAATTGACATCTATCAGTCTGGTAAAGGTTATAAAGCCATTTCTAAAGCTTTGGGACTCCAGCGTACCACGGTGAGAGCCATTATTCACAAATGGCAAAAACATGGAGCAGTGGTGAACCTTCCCAGGAGTGGCCGGCTGCCCACAATTACCCCAAGAGCGCAGAGACAACTCATCCGAGAGGTCACAAAAGATCCCAGGAAAACATCTAAAGAACTGCAGGCCTCACCTACCTCAATTAAGGTTAGTGTTCACGACTCCACCATAAGATAAGACTGGCCTGCACGGCAGAGTTCCAAGATGCAAACCACTATTAAGCAAAAAGAACATTAAGGCTCGTCTTAATTTTGCTAAAAAACATCCCGATGATCCCCAAGACATTTGGGAAAATACTCTTTGTTTTTGATCTGACGAGACAAAAGTTGAACTTTTTGGAAGGTGCGTGTCGTGTTACATCTGGCGTAAAAGTAACACAGCATTTCATAAAAACAACATCATACCAACAGTAAAATATGGTGGTGGTAGTGTTATGGTCTGGGGTTGTTTTGCTGCTTCAGGACCTGGAAGGCTTGCTGTGATAGATGGAAGCATGAATTCTACCGTCTACCAAAAAATCCTGAAGGAGAATGTCCGGCCATCTGATCGTCAACTCAAGCTAAAGCCATCTTAGGTGCTGCAGCAGGACAATGACCCAAAACACACCAGCAAATCCACCTCTGAATGGCCGAAGAAAAACAAAATGAAGACTTTGGAGTGGCCTAGTCAAAGTCCTGACCTGAATCCCATTGAGATGCTGTGGCATGACCTTAAGAAGGAGGTTCGTGCTAGAAAACCCTCAAATAAAGCTGAATGACAACAATTCTGCAAAGATGAGTGGGCCAAAATTCCTCCAGAGCGTGTAAAAACTTGTTGCAAGTTATCGCAAACGTTTGATTACAGTTATTGCTGCTAAGGGTGGCCAGTCAGGAAGGGGGCAAATAGTTTTTTCACACCACTGTATACTACAAAAATGTAACAGTGATATACAGTGATTCCCCTAGGTCAGGGGTCACCAGCGCTTTTTTTTGTGAGAGCTACTTTTACACACTGAAAATGGTTTGTATTTCAGAATGCATTCTTTCTAGTGTCTCCGCATTAACTGAAAACCCAAATGAAAAGCAGGCTTGCTCATGTGGCCGTGGGGAGGCTACCAGGTGCCCGTGGGCACCGCGTTGGTGACAGCCAAAACCCCTTGCAGAATACAAATAATCCTCTCAGCTCAAAAAAGGACTGAAAATAACTGTCCGAAACATCTGTGGGATATAGGATTAAAAAAATAAACCCCTTAATGTATAATGCCTACCTTGTTCTCAACCTGTCACTGATTTGACTAAAATGCAGTAATGGGACCGTGCTAGTTGACCTGGGCTACAGCATTTAGATAGAAATACATTAATGTGCAGCTGGCACTCATCTAGGCGGAAACAAGCCAGAGAAATGGACTGGATAGGCAGGTGTACATCCTAACACGCTCCTTATTAAACTTTTGGCGTCTCATCTCTTCCTGTGCCTGCTCTATTTCACTCGGATGTCAGGCAGATGGGAAACATGTAATGGCATGTGAGTGTAGTGTGTGTGTAAGTCATGGTCTGATGTAGATATATTTGGATCAAACATAATTTTCACGTTAAATGTGAAGACATGCAAAAAGATTATAGTATTTCATATGAAATGACCACATTCCATTATTCATTCTGTGGAAGACAAAATAATGTGTTATACAGTTAATACTGTTTTCATGGCTTTTGTCTTTACCTTCTAAGTAATTTTAGTGTATATTAGGGATGTCCGTTATTGGCTTTTTTGCCGATATCCTATATACCAATATTATCAAACTCAATATTCGATTCTGATATCGACATGTGTAACATCACGTCTCCTATTGTGGAGTTAACCCATATTTGTTGTGAAGCTAAAGGATACAGCATCAGCAATTCGACATGGCTGTAAACTACATTGTACAAATCTGGTAAGCAAACATCTGAGAAATACTTGCTAATTGGGTCTGGCAAAGCGTGTCTACAAGTTCAGTCAGTCGTCTTGCACAATAGAAAAGGGCTGGTTATCCAGTGCGATTTTCCGATCAATCGCGTTCACCCTGGGAATTGGAAGTTTTGAGGGAAGAAGTCTTGGTTTCGTCTCGCATAACCAACGTTTTGCAGGCATTGCATGGTTTAGATACGGTTTGATGAGGTCATCATTTACGCGCCGGAAAATACATGACATAGACCTACACAGTATTTGACATAGGCTTATAATCGGTTTTCATTATTGGTAAAAAATAAATAAATAAAAAACAATGCTGATAGTGGCCCATATTACATTTTTATGCCAATATCAGGGCGTTAATATCAGTTATCCCTGGTATATACCATATGTTCAAGCACTATGGCCTTTAACCATCATGTTTAGGACCCAGACCCAAGCTACAGTTTAACTGGCTTTGGTTAATAGAGGGAAGGATATAAGATAAGCCAGAAGCTGATATTTGTATGACAATGACAGAACGACTACCATAGGTTGACATTTCATATGTAAAAATAGTAGCTGACTCACACCCAACAAAGAAAGAATTGCCGGCAGTAAGATGGTATCAAAACATAGACCGGGTCTATGTTTAGAGCATCAAAACAAAGGCCCCTGTAACGACCTTGATTGTGACCTTTAGTGTAAGATTAGTGGTGGGATAGTTAAGAGCACATATAAAACATGTTTGCCATTGTGTGCACTCCCCACATGCACACACACACACACACACACACACACACACACACACACCCGTCCAGGGTCTGAGTTTAGATTCAACCAAGCAGCACATTTTCCACAGCTTCCTTTTTCAAAAGAGGGCAACACAATTAAATAAGTTGCTTAAAACTGCAGCAATTTACAGCTAACTCCCAGGCACCAGTTTTCTGTACAAACTTGAATTTGTTATAACCTAATTCATTTATTACAGTTTAAACAAAAGATATTTCAATCATTCTACTTGCCTAAAAGACAGCTTGTCAGACTTAGGTCTTGTTTGCTTTCATGTTTAGCACACTAAATTATAAAACATTAAACATTTTTGGGACAAACTAAAATGGCGAGTGCGCACCAAGCCCTTGCTGCCTACACCACTAACTTGTGACCACACAAATCTGCATGAATGAACAGAAAGATCCCATCAACACACACACCCTATTACCTTGTTGAAAGTCTTCAAACAATTCCATGTTTACGCATATTTTCAGTTCCTGTATGCCAGTTGCACTAAAAGAATGTATACAGTGAACCCAACTGAAATTTGACTATAAGTGTCCTTGCTCTACTTAGATGGAGATTGTATTCACAGCATATTTTAAAAAAATAAACAGCAAAGAGACGCTAGCAGGCAGTTGAGGGTTGTTGCCTTTCTGTTAAATGGATATATTCTTTTATATTCATGCTTTCTTGAATTGTACAAGTAAAAAATGTAACTCCATGGCATGCTCAGTCAGCGTTACATCAAAGTGATGCTCCCTCTAACCAGACGTGGATAACAAAGCTGTTGCACCTCTCTGAGCAAAGAAATGCCAGGAATGTGGCCTGCCCACACTCACACAACTAAACAAAGTTATCTGCCTGCAACCTCATGAGACTAAAAGAGTCCTCTTTTCCAAACAATGTTTATCTACTAGTTCCCAACGCTCTCAGGAAGATTTTATTTAGTCATCAGCCATGCCTGTGTGGATGACCGGCGCCTGTGGATTTAAGACCTTGCTGCCGTGGGAACCAAAGGTCACCTGCCACCAATCACCTCAAACATCATGTTTGCACTCCCCACATGACCGGTGGACATGAGCAAAGGCACAGATAGTTCTTATATTTGCTATGTCACCAGGGTGAAGACAAATGTGGTTGAATGGCTCCTTACACTGAATGAAAAGCTGTGGGATTTCTATGATCATACCAGGGAATAAACAAGGTTGTAGTACAAACAAGGATGCACGGGTGTGTGTGGCTACGCTGTGCTTACAACACAGTTGTGTCTGCCCCGCCTCTGCACCTGTGATGCATTCTGCAGCCCAGCGCCTCCCAGTGCACCTGCTGACAAGTGCAGCACAACTATGCTGCAGTTTCACCCCAACCTGTCAGACTGGCTTTACTACATGGACACACGCGAAACACTATTTCAACAAGGCAATGCATGGCTTCGAGAGGTGAATAATTACCAACTAGGGGTGTTATGAGACACCTGAAGAGATGACGCACAATGTTGGGCCCACAGGAACAAGACAAGACGAGATTTTAACATTCATTTTAAGATATGTCCGTTGAAAACATATGACTGGCCAAAAAAAAAATTTAACCGAGTCACAAAACAATGCAGGTGTGTTTTGAAATGTTTACTGTCCCACAAACTGATGCTATATTATATTTTCTACATTTGACACAACATGAACCACTGTTAGGATATATAATAACACATCATAATAATGCAATATTTCCTTTAATGTGTCATCTTTGACTCTGCAAAGCTATAAAATTGCAGACATGTATTTTCTCACAGGCAATATGTCTGTGTGAATATTGCCTGTTGGTGTGTAGATTTCTTTTACCAGATGGGAAAACTGGGCCAGGTGGGTATGTTTAGGTGGGGAAGTTTGTTTTGTTTATGTAGCAATCGCTTTCAAAAACATTTGACATAATGTCTAGGTCCTGTTGAAGGGGTAACCTTGCTCATAATTAATATCCCTACTAAAGGGCATTTGACTTTAAAAATAACAAATTTACAACTTTACATCTCACGCCATCTCACAACATCTAAACCAATGCACAGAGTGAATCTTCTTCCCACCTGCTTGGAGGCAAAAGCGAGAAAAACAGACACACATGCACATGACAATATATGGAGGCTGGCAAAATTATCCAGTTCATTTTTAAGTAATCTTATGCTAAAGTTAGGACATCACGATGTCAAAGCTGTGGAAATTAACAGCATTTTGTTTTTGATACTGAGTCATAAACCCATGTCAAACAAAAACAAACAGCAGGAGTCAGTTTTCAAATGACGATTGATGACTGACTTGGTAAGCTGTCAATTGATCACCGCTTTGTTGGTGAAAGAAAGGAGATGATACACACTTTGCAGACTTGTCAGCAAAGTCCAAATCTGTTCAAATGCACCATGTTCCAACTTTGTGAAAACCTCCACCCTACCAGGCAGGAAATGCCGTGAGTACCTCTGTGTGGAAACACAACACAATGGCTTGAGGAAGCAACACAGGAATTGTGGGGGAGATGAACAACTAAAAAAAAAATAATAAGAGGAGCAGGAAGACGCTTGGTAAAAAGGCCGAGCTGAAAATGACTGTTCTTATCACCGTCTCTTCTACACTTCTTTCCAGCTGTCGACCCTGATATCATTGTTCACGTGACAAGCGTGGCCGTTCTGTGTGACCAACACAATTTGACACCCTCTCACAAAACCCAGTTTTCTCCACTTGTGAGGAGACACCACTAGACGGCCCTGCCATGTGCGCTGCTAAAGCCCCGGAGTCAGTGTGACAGAAAGACCAGGACTGCTTGCCGGTGACTCAGCACGCAAGTACAGCACAATCTAGCTCCAACCATCCTCTTATCAGCCTATACACATCAAGAAGAATACAAATCAACCACCCCTGAAAAGAAACAGCACGTCTCTGCACCTAAAAGCCCCACAGGGAAATTAGATTTCTTGTCTAATTTATGAGCTCCTAAGCCTAGTCGAGCTTGAGGACATGGAGGGATGTCTATGCAGGCCAGCTTCTTTTATCAACGCAAAAACAGGTGATTGTTTGTGTGCAATGTAAACTGCAGCAATATATCACCGGCATGGTAATTGTCATAGAAAGAGGTCATCTAAGAGAAAAAAAAATACTATGTGTGTACATATTTTTTTTTAAGTGTGCTGAGGCGGCACATTTCTTTTACATTGGAAGAGATTCAATTCCAGCAGCAAGTAGAAGAGATGAGTTGACTCCACCGCCAGTGCGGCCTGCATTCCAAGCACAGTCTAATTTGATAAGCCATCTGCAGAAACACAAGTCACAGCTGTACACAAACCGCTCTTATCTCTACCACTGACAAATGATATCAAGTAGGGAAGTATAGGATGGGGAAAAAAAGTCAGAATGTGTGTGGTGAGGATGTTCATTTGGTACTGTGACAACATTACAGACCGGCTGATAACAGCGCAGATGAAAAATTCTACATGCTGTCTTTCAACTAACCTTTTTCCTGCAATTCTTCAATACTAACAGTAAACATCCCATAACATGCTCAAATCTGCGGCGTCGTTCACACCCAGGACACGGGTAAGTTTTAGATAAATTGACAAAGGAGTTCCAGCTGTACAGTATAATAGATGCCAGTGACACACAGCAGACACCTAAAACAGTAAAATACTGTCAGGGGTCAGGCCCGGCTGTGTAAACAGTGCATTCCTGAGAAGTACAGAGTGCAGAGAAATGACTTTTTGGTGTTGCATCCACAATTACAAAATACAGTGGAACCTTGAATTACGAATTCTACAAAAAAATGATAATATAAAAAATTGGGCTTCAAAGACATTTCCACCCTATTTAACAAAAGCATATTCAAAATACAAAAAATGAAAATCAAAAGTGCCGCCCTCCCGTGTGATCGTAATGCACCGACGTAATTTATGCCAACCGCCGTAAAACCGAAGAAGCATCCCTTTGCTCTGGAACAGTATTCCGAAAGCTCCCGTCCATTGTTTAAATTTTAAAAAATCATAGCCTTAGGTTTAGTGCATAATGTAATATATTGGTTTAAATGAAGTTACAGTACGTAGACTTACTACTTCTGCCATCAAGCTCGACCCAAAAGGCCAAGTGTCATTGTTGTTTTTTTTTATTGATTTTATTATTTTCCCTTTGTTTAACATCCATGCACATGTAAATGATGTATAATGTAAATGATTATGTTGTCATGCTAGTTGTTGTCGTGGTTCACCATTGCCCTTTATTAGTCAAAACTGTTGAAAGACAAGTTATGTCATATTCTGGTCACTAGGCGTCGGTAATGTTACAATGAGGCACTATCTTAAGTTACATTACCTTAACACTTCATTGTGTGAGCCATGATGTGTCTGACTTGACAGAGAGGCAAAAAAGCGCGGAAGTAGTAAATTTTTGGCTTCTTACTTTGTCCTTTTTCCCCCACTTTGTTTGAAACCATTAATTTTAGAATAAATAAATCAGAGGCTACTTAGTTAACACTAGTCTGTGCATTAGCAACATGGTGAAAACAAAGAATAATAGGAGTATTGTAAAGTTCTTTCAGGTTACAAGGCTCTAATAATGGTAAAAAAAAAAAAAACATGTTTTGAAAGTAATTAACAGGTTTTCTATGCTCGAACTACAAAAATATTCCATTTATTAATACTGAACCCAACTGCACGGAAATTCAATAATTGCGGCCAGGTCTGGAACAACAAACCGCGACAAACCGGGATGACTGTATACTTTTGGTTATGTGGTCAAGTTCAACTTCTCATGGCATCCATCAGTCTCCCTGGGTGCTTCTGCATGGGGGAAGGTGAAGAAATGATGACAAGGAGAGTATGTTTCAAGTCATAATGATGCTTAGTACCATTTTCATATGGGTATCAGACGGGGCTCGTCATGGTGGCCACTCCAAGCAGTGGCACACTTCCCCCACTGAGTCAACGCCACATTTGTTGCAGCTGTCACTTTATGTTCTCTGTAAAGTGTATGACAGAGCGTCTGTATGACACCGAGCCTTGTGTCACAAGTAGAGGCACTTACAGCCATAAATTTTAACTGAATCAAAACATGAAAAGGATACCCATATACAGGGAGGGGTGGAATCATTCAAATGTACAGTATGTCTAGCTTTCCATAATGTGATGGAATTTGCACAGAAATTTTTGTTTAGATTAAGATTACCAAACAAAGCTCTTTTGGTTGCTGTCCATGAGTGACTATGACAACCGCTAAAACCACGTCCGTTTGTTGAGTGTGTTGCATGGGAAAAGGGTCATTTCGTTAATTTAATGCCAACACTGACAAATAGGGTTGGGCGATATGGACCTTAGTATGTATGTTATTATGGGGATGTATCGCGATATGACGATATAATTAAATTCACTCTTGTATAAAAAGCTACAAACCTTAACCATATAATTAAATACACTAATTGTAAAGCGCATTTCTTGATTTATTGTTAAACTGTGCAATACAGCAAGTGCATTTAGTGTCTACCAAACTAGATCAGTGCTAAATATTGTTCTTTTTAACTGATTGTAAAGGCATCATGTCTTTGGCTAAATAATATTACACTGCATCAGTCAGTTTATGCCATCGTTTACTTTTTTACCATAAGGAAGGCCATGAGCAAAAGTATTTTTTATTTTTGACTGGGCAAGGGTAGACGCGCTTGCTGAATTTGTCTCACGCTTCATGACACACTCCTACTCACCTATGTGTTTGCGCTTGAGATGGTAGAAGAAATTTGTCGTGTTCCTACCTTTTGCCATCACCGTTGCTTTGCACACTTTGGATATTATGGTCTGTTGCTCCACATCTTCTCTATCAAAGCCAATCCACTTCCATATTACAGAGATGCCGCCTCCCCGTTTAGCAACAGTTATGTTGTCTTTGCCCTGGACCGCTGTGGTACATGTGAGGTGTCAATACAGCGTGCCGCAGTGCACAGTCGCAAGAAAAGCAGGTTATTAACTCTGCTTTTTTTCTGTTTTAATTTATCGTTTATATCGGTGCAAGCATATATACACTGGTAAGTAAAAATTATCGCCCAACTCTATTGACACATTTTTCCTTAAGGAATTTGACATTACTGTGATGCCAGGAGTGCAGAGAAGTCAGAAAGTGACCTCTTAAGTTTCAATTAAGACCCATCCTTTTTCTGTCTTGACTAATTAGACTCTGCCTGTCTAATTACGATTCTATCGCACCGGGAAGGTTTACTCAAGCCTGGCAGTTATTTGAAGTGTACAGAGAGCTTTTGTTTTAGGTTTTTCTATTGTAGTCTGTGGTTAGGCTGCTTGGGATGACCCAAGATGCCGCCATCTATGCAAACTAAATATACACACACATAAATAATTTATATGACAACACCGTTACCACCCCGGAAGAAAAATGTCCCATTTTTCTTTGGTGTTTTGCAGCCAGAAACATTCATACGGCTACACGTTCATTCCTGTGACTTGTTGGCTCTTTCCTTTTGTTTTGTGTGCAGTTTTTAAAATGTACTTTATCTAAGTAGTTTGTTTGTGTTCTGCTTTGTGTGTTTAAGCTTAATAAAGTAGAGGATAGTATCTATCAGAGACATGGCAATAGTTCCTTTACCAGTGATGTGTCAACTTCAGAGAGTCACAGCAACTTTGATAGTTCTGCAGGTTCAGGCTCCAAATGCATGAAACAAACAGTAACTTGGGGAATTTCAACCACATGGGAAGGTTACTATGATCATTTCTGCGCCTAATGTGCTTGCCAAGTAAAGATGCGTTTACACAATAGGAATTATTATTTATATATTTTTTAATGGTCCTAATAAGCATCTCACTAAGACAAGATGACTTGATTCTGGACTGATTTTCAGTTTAAGTACTTAAAAAAAAAATTAATAATTTTAAAATGCAGATGAAAGACCATAATAACTACATCAAGCGACTTTCTGAGCAGCTGAGCTGACAGAGAGCCTTCGTCACATTAGCGTGGCCTCCATGAACACAAGCAAGCCTGCTTTCTGAAAGCATACTCCAACGATCCCATTCCTGACTGAATGCGCTACAAGAGAACAGGAATGCTCAAGCCATGTGACAGTGCACAAAGAGAGGCTGTGAAGCATCCGCTGGCCCTAATGAAAATAGGTTTTTTTGTCTTGGTACACCGTATTGCTAGTTAACCACTGTCTGAGATGCACCTAAAAACCTGCAAAACTTTATATGCTAACTTTGCAAGACTGACTTGTGTCACAAAATGGTGTCGCAAAATCTTGCAAAAATAAACTGTGACCAGATTTTTTGTTCAGAAAAAAACTAGGCACTAGGTCTGGGACGATAAATAATTAACTAATTAATCACACAAATTAAAATGCACTCAATTTTGCCAGCCTCAATACATTGCCATGTGCATGCTTGCTTGTTTTCCTCGTTTCCTGCATTCTAACAGGAAGGAAGAGAGTTCACTCTGTGCATTGGTTTCGGCACCTTGGCGTATTTGTATAGATAGAACAACGGCATGAACCGAGTGAGCTCCTTCCTCAGTCATACGGTCTTTGTCTCGGTGGGTGGTATCATACAAAGTGTAACATAGAAATTATATTAGTAGATTACAATATATTATCGTATATTTTTTACATTATACTTTTCTTTAAAGTTAAAATTAAAATCTTGTCTCGTTCTCGTAGACCCAGTCTCATGTATCTTCACGTCTTTTGAACTGAGTGTCTTGTGACACCCCTATTAAGATGGAAAAACTAAGATAACAACCAGAAGGATAGAATATACAATACTTTCGGAAGGTAGTGCTGTTTTTCCAAGTAGAATCCCCTTTTAGTGCAGGGGCAAACTTTTGGGGTCCATGGACATATTACAGCAGACAAAATTCCCCAAAGACCCCCTTATCGTGCAGATTTCAGAACTACCAAGAGTTATTCATAGTTATGCACTTTTAAAACACAACTACATAATAAAAAAATAATAACTGACCCCAACCCTTGGCACAAACCCCAGTTTATGAATCCCTTTTTATGAATGGAACATAAATGGACAAAGAGTACTGTCTTTGTCTTTGTTACTGCTTCTTAACAATGATCAGGTAATGTTCACCTTGGGAAATTGGAAGTTAACTATGCAAACACTGAGCATCTTCATACCTGTGAGCTTTGAGATTATGTGGAAGAGAGGAGCAGTGGGATTGACAGAGTAGGACTCAGAAAAGACCTTTTGAGAAGATTTGTCAACCCATCCTACACTCCAGCTAGATTAAGTAGCAGCCAGCACAACCTCACTGATATGAGGCTTATGACTTTAATTTTGTACACTGTTGCTCGTAGGGGAAAGTGTATACTTTACTTGCCTGCTTGGCTGTGTGTGTTCTATTTTTTGTGTTCCTTGTGCTTTAAAAGCAACTATGTCTACTCTGCCAATGTTCAGTATTAGGTCTACCTCAGGTCCTAATGAAATTCTATTTTGTAAACTGTATTTTAAAGGACAGAGCACAACAGCAGTCTGCAGAAATGGGAATGTGAACTCAGTGCCACTATTGTAAATTCTCCTCTTCTGACATAGTGTTTAACTAAAAGTGCCAAGCGTGACCAACGTTTCTTCACACACACACGCAATACCATTTGCCCCTAATTGGGCTCATTAGGAAAACACACTCCATTCTTCAGCAAGAAAGAAGCCAGAGTTTCCACATGTATATCCTTTGGTGGAATTACAAAAAGGCTCAGTATTAGTGGAAGAGCATGTGATGTTGAAAAAGAAGCATTCCTCTGGTATTCTGTATTTCGATGGAGGGCTTAAAATTAAGTGCAGACACACACTAAAAGACAATTTCCTCCTGAAGTAGGTAAGGCGCTTATAGCCTACACATCTTACTTCTTTTCCCGCTGATCACATGCTCACATAGAAGCACACACGTGGAAATTAAAGCCAGAGATCTTTGCTTAAGCCAAACTCTGAAGAAGGAAATGGAGTTCTTGTACTGTGGTCAGAGGATACAAAGGTGGAATAATTGTTTAAGGGAAAGAAGGGGGGGTCTAACTTCCTCCAGTGAGAAAGGAAATAAGCACTTCCATACGCAAATGTGGCAAGAAGACTATACCAAAGTAGGTTTAAAAAACCAGATACTCTCTACTTAGCGAAGCACAATTAAAGGCAAAGATGGCAATTCATGATCTTATGGCGAATGAGGCAACATTCAAAGCATTTTGGGGAAACACAAACGTCACACCGTGGCTTCGTGATTCCCAGTCTGGGATAAACTATAGTTGGTGTTACATGAAGAAAAATCATAATTTATACTGCATTAAAAGTACGGTCACACGAAATATTATAGACACATGCATGAAACACTCACAAGGCAAAGCAAGAAGTTTAAACGTTAGCCTAATAAATCACATAAATAACCCACAATCCAAATGTATACTCCCCTAATGCCATGACTACCCGGTATGTCTACTAAATCCTGATACCAATCTCATCTCACTGTCAATAGTCCTGATGTGATTGTGTGTTATATATAACCCTCTTATAAAAACTAACAAATGAATGTTTGGTGCACATGAAGTCATCTCTAATAAGAAATTTCACATGCCAAGGCTCCTATGCATGTAAAGCTGGAGGGGGCTTTTCTGCAGGCACGTCAAAACACTGCACTGTAAGGTGTCACATTATTTTTATTGATTCATTTGATGATGTCACACTATCACAATCCCAGCTACCCACCTGGTAGAGGGAATGCAAGCCGATCCACACCGTACTCAACCGTGGGTAGTAAAATTAGGTGTCCCAATCCTATATTGATATTGGCCACGAGGATCCTCGCAAAGCAGGAGAAAATGGCTTTTTCCTCATACCTGTATGAGTCATATCACTTGATCAAGCATTTTCTAACATTCCACCGTACAAAATATGCTGCATGCATATCTTTTTGCATGCATATCATAAAAAGATATGCATGCATATCATAAAAAGATATGCATGCATATCATAAAAAGATATGCATGCATCATAAAAAGGTGTATGAGTCATGCTGCAAACGGATCATATTGTTATGAGTATCGGCCGATACTTACAGCTGCAATATCAGTATCGTATCGGATTTGAAAAAGTTAGTAAGAAGTCAAATAAGCCACATAAGTAGTCTGCATGAAAATATCACATGCACATGACCAGAAAGCACACTATGAGACGAAATCAGCTGCTCCCCAATTACATAACGCAAACATTTTCAAATAGCGCTATGGGATGAATAAAGATTGCAATCAACTTCTCTTCACATGTGTCCTCAGCAGCACGCAACGCATGCATGTGTCTCTGTGTGTGGGGTCTGACATCACACTTTCACAAGTCCCTTAACGCATCTGCTAATGCATAGTAGCAGAGCTTCCTTGACGATGGGGAGCCGCTACCGACGTATTCCCTGCTCACATCGCACTTGATTCAAGTGAGAAAATGGCACACGCTGTGGGTAAAATTAGGTCAACCTGATTTTACAGATGGTCCTCGTAGCCAAGCATATTTTCCCAATTAAAACCGATTAGGGAGGGAAATTCCCAGACAGCGTGAATTATTAAAACGATCAAATGGAATGAGATCACGCGATTGTTGTATGGCGGTGACACCAGACATTCCCCAGATGGGCCCTGGAAAAGGAGCAGCTGGGAGAGGAGATGAAACTTTTGAGTGGCGAGTAGTCCCCTCCTGGTGAATTACTATACTGTATAAATACAGTCCCAATAAAAGATACAAAGTGGTGTGCAAAATACTTGTAGGGTAGGACTTATCATTTGACATGGTTATAAATCAATTTGTGGCGTGATTTAGAATATATGACATTTTCTAACAAACTCTTCACCGCAATAGTAATTTATTGACGGTCCCTTGCATGAATGTGAGCTATTTTCTGTTACTCTTTTATTTTGTAGCACAACAGGAAGGCCAGACCTGTTGTCACTGTATGTTGAAGTGCCTTGGCGGTAGCCAATAGACAGATTGGACTAAATCAGGGGTCTCAAACCCTGCAGGTTTATTTTCCAGGCGGTCACTATAGCAGGTGATTTTAATGATCAACACCTCCTTCAATTTGAGGGAAGGAGCTCATCATTTAAAGCACCTGCTTTAGTGAGAGCTGGAAGGAACACCTGCAGGATCTCGGTTCTCCATGGCCTGATTTTGAGACCATTGGTCTAACAACATTCACAAGAATCCTCAACTGCACGGTTACATAAACAACCAGCAGTTAAAGCGGCACTTTCCGTGCAAGCTCCCCGCACCATGACAAAGCAGTCTGGGCACAGTGAGGGGGTATACTGAAACATAGTGAGGTACTGAGGTGATTTACGATTAAACCAAGATAATATACAAGTATCAAAAGTATGAGCTGGTATCAGAAGTATCAATACACCGCCGAGTACCTTTATCCAAGTCTTGCACAATACATCCGTGAGTGTCTTTACAGTCTGTGTAAGCAATACATGCCTTTCGGATATATGAGACCTGAATGTTCATACTGCAGTCGCATCGCATACATATCAGATTTATATCCAGACACAAATGAGGCCTGAGTCACATTTGAAAAAAAATCTGAATTTTACTGTTTCCGTTTACATGAAAAAAAAATCCAATAAAGGTTACATATTAACAAATAAATAGGAATTGACCTGCATTGTGAACATTGACTCCTTGTCTCGGTGGGGCTGGTAGCATACACACAGGTTGCAGAAGAGTGTACAATAGTATACATTAAATTACGATATAGTGTCACATTTTTTCATTGTACTTTTATTAAAAGTAATCTCGTCTTGTCCTCCTAGACCCAATGTCGTGTATCGTATCGTCTTGTGAACTGGGTGTCCCTTGGTACCCTTTTTAAAACACCAATCTTGGCCTTACAAACATTTTTACATTCATTCATTTTTTATACCCTCATTAGGGTTGCGGGTTTAGGATTTTTAAGACATTCCTCTGCATAGAAAACAAGTTCTTTTCTAGTGTCGTGTTCAATCTGAGACAGTAACTTTTAGCTGTTCTGGCGGCATCTGTGTCTACACCATGCATGTTTGTAAATGGGGTGCAGTTTTTTTGCTTGGTTTTCAGCTTTGGGGTTCTCAGTGGGCTAAGAATCCCTACATAAATGACTGTAACTGTGACTGCCCTTTTACAGTTGCATGTTTCGTAAGGCAACACTCCAAAATAACCCACTAAGTCAAAACCCACACGTATTCACTCCCTCAAGAGTACACGTGTAATAAAAGCGTGTGCTTTGATTGATGTGATGACTCCTCTGTACCGAAAATTGTGAACCCATGACAATGTACAGCCACAAATAACCTGCTGTCGTGTAAATATTATGAATAAGATAAAGTTATTCAACTGGTTAAATAAAAGGGACAAGAGCGTTTCCACCTGCAACTTGAAAGTTTGAACTGAGCAACACAACAATTTACCACTCCTTTAATTTAGAGCCCCTTGCTTGATCAAAAACATCTCTGAGAAATGTGGAAAAAATAGCAGATTGCCATGCTACGCTAGGAAGCTGTCAGAGTGGCTCAGTCTCAAACCCACTGGGCCCTGCTGGGTCAAGATGACCATGAGAAAGACAGATCAGCCACACTGGCCCGCTGTTACAATTCTTGTCTGCTGCTGGAAATCTAACTAGTCCAGCAACCAACTACAATGCACAAGCACAGCAAAAAGCTATGACAAGGCCAAGAATAAAATAAAACACATAATCACAGACAAGTTGACCTTACATTATTCCCTGCAAAAAACAGTGCAATTAAGACAGACATCAATATGATTTCAAAATATTTTATTCTTTAATGCATGCTCGCTTAACCTGACTTTTTAGGCATTAATGTATCCTCTAAATCAAACTGTATAGTGCATTACCATTATTGGGTTATTGTCTTTCCCCTTGAATAGGGGAGCAATTGGAAGGGAAAATGCGAACCAAACGCCATTGTAAAATGTGACAATATAACGCAGGCTTGTACATTCAACATTGCAGCCTCCCTCAATATAAAACATGACTTTTCTCGTAAATGGTTGGATTTTGAGGCGAATAACTCTTGCCGAATTGGAAAGCAATATCTTAAATATCGAGAAAGACAATTTAAAAAAAAACCTCATCTGATTTTGTTACTTAATGGTTCAGGGCAACATTAATACAGGAGAAGCTTCAATGGGTTTGGTGAGCGCTTACCTTGCTTGACGGTTTTTAACCTGACCGGACCTTTGCAGCTCCTTATGAGCGTCTGCACATCGTAGAGAGGTAATCCCGAGATGGGAAGGTTCTCCACCTCCAGAAGAAGCTCCCCATCGGATAACTGCCCACTGTTGTAAAGCACTTGATTCTGCTGAAGTTGCCCGATAAAAGCAAACTCTCCGTTCTCCGCACCGCCGCGCAGTGCTACGTTCAAGTCCCCGCGGGCATCTTTGGACACGGAGCACTCGTTCACCCGGGTGGTCCAGTGGGTCTTCCTCGACGCGGGGTTGGACATACTGGACAGGCGGACTGTGCGGCTGGAGTGTGTTTAAAAGAAACAGTCACAACGCGGGTTGATTTCCCGGTGAAGCGCAGCAAACTTTCTGTTGCTTCCACAGAAACATGAGCGCCTCTGGCAGTAGTGTCGCACGGGAGGGGGGGGGCGGGGGAATCAAGCCATTGTTGCCCACCTGGAAGTCACTTCTGACGGCGTGGACGCTCTTGTATCATTTCCTCGACGTGTCCGGTGGCACCATGTCGTTTTAACATTACGCGTGTCACTTGAGTCCACTTAGCACTCACTTTGCTCCCTTCGAATGTCGTGTTCTCCCTTTTGTCGGAAGCGGCGGTTGGCGAGCTCGGTCCCCGGCCCCTCACCTCGCGCTCGCGGACTCGCTCGAGCAGGTATGACGCTGCTCGTGCTTCTGGCTCGGAGACCCGCACACACATGAACGTGCTCCGCTCCTGCCGCGTTCAAGTGCTGTGGGACATTTTGCTACAACGCCATTACTTGTCTGTATTATCAATCCATTTGTCCAGTCGCGTAATTAACTTAATCCAAAGCAGAAAAAACTGTCGGTTGAATAAACGCAGTCACGATTGCGCTTTGAGGGAGTGTGTTTGATTTTTTTTAAAGCTCTTATTTCTACGAGGTTATAACTTATTTTCTATTTGACGGACGCAGTTTGGAGTGCTTGAAAGCAGCAGCAATACAAGTGCGCATGCGCGGTGCTTACAGGAGTAAAGTATGCAAATAATGTGTCAATAGGCGTTCCAATAGCCAATTTGTCTTGTTTTGTTTTGTTTTTGACATTGTGCATTGTTTAATTATCAAACGTGCTATCACATATCTGGTGTTCAATTTAAATTGTTTTAAAATGGGTAAAAAATTGCAATTGAACTCTTCACTTAAAACAACACATTTTTCCGGCCGGTGATGACTTATGTCTGATATTCAAATAAAAGCCCAGTAGCCCCGAGTCAAACGATGATCCTACCTGTCAGGATTGTTGTTTTTCAGGTCGGACAAGTTGAGGTGCATTTTATTTTCATGAGTAACACACGTTTCTTCTCTGCTCAGGGCAGTCATTCTTTGTCACGCCTCCCCCCATTTGAAATACTATTGACAACTGATAATCTGTATCTGTACTGTACAAAATGAAATGTATTCAAATGGCATGTTGAGTATGATAAATTGTTTACATGTTGGCAGGTGGGCCGCACTGTGGCTGACTGGGTAGCATGTTGGCCTCACAGTCAGGAGGTTCAGGGTTCAAATCTCCGTTGGGCATCTCTGTGTGGAGTTTGCATGTTCTCCCCGTGCGTGTGTGTGTTTTCTCTGGGTACTCCCGTTTCCTCCCACATTCCAAAAGCATGCATGTTGGGGTAATTGGCGACTCTGAATTGTCCATTAGAGTGTGAATGTTTGTTTATCTGCCCTGCGATTGACTGGCGACCAGTCCAGGGTGTACCCCGCCTCCCGCCCGAAGTCAGCTGGGATAGGCTCCAGCATACCCGCGATCCTAATGAGTATGAGCGGCATAGAAAATGGGTGGAAGGATGTTGGCAGGTTTACACTAACACTGAAAGTACTCACTGCCTCTCGCGCCTCCCCCAGGGGGGGCCTGCCCCACTATTTGAGAGCCACTAGCTAGGGACATCCGAGTGTGTGTCTTTTACGACACAATTTTGTCCTTTTTGTTATCTATTTATTTTTTATAGCGCATGTCCCCATGAGGGTGAAGGGTTAGCTGGAACCTATCCCAGCTGACTTGGTGGGGTACAAATAACCATTCGCATCCATCCATCCATTTTCTATACCGCTTATCCTCATTAAGGTCGCGGGTACGCTGCAGCCTATCCCAGCTGACTTTGGGCGGGAGGCGGGGTACACCCTGGACTGTCAAGTCGAGTCAATCGCAGGGCAGACAAACAAAGATTCACCTTAAATGGTCAATTTAGAGTCGCCATTTAACCTAACATGCATGTTTACGGAATCCAAGAGGAAACCAGAGTACCCGGAGAAAACCCATCCACACAGAGAGAGATTCGAACCCTGAACCTCCTGACTGTGAGGTCAACATGCTACCCAGTTATCCACTGTCCGGCCTAACCATTCACATTCACACGTATATATATAGTGTCTCCATTAAACCTAACATGCATATTTATGGGATGTGGAATAAGCATAACAGAGAAACACACTCGGAGCGCAATCCAAGACTCAAATATGATAAATTATGAACACCGGTGTTCTTCTGCAAAAGACTATTAAGTAAAACAGCACTTACACGGTGCGCCAATGTTAAAAAATACATCAAGCATGGCTATGGAATGACACAAGACTCAAAAGCTTCTGAGCGTCTGTGCCGGCTTGCAATCACAAATACCCCCCAAATCAGATCGACAGAAGCGGTCCCATTGCCACTGGCTCCAACTTCCTTTTTCCTCCCGCAGTCAGGATGTGTCAGCATCTTCCAAGTCACTCTCGTGCAACCGCTGCCTGTCTTTTGCTCTCGTGTGCACATATTTACATTTCAGCCATCCCTTGTGTCTTATCCGCGCTTTAGCCTTGAATTGCAGGCTGTTTGTATGTCAGTTTGTGCAAGATCTCAAGCGTGACACATCATATCGTAACATTTACGTAGGAGAATGAGAAATAGATGTCAGCTCAGTCATCTGCAGAACGGCACGGAGATGCTGTCATGGAGCATCTTTATCGAGGAAGCGCTTTCATATTGTCATTTGGGGTCTTTGTACTGTAGCGTGAAGAGGAAGTCTTGGATGATCATCCATTGTTTCCTTTCCCTCTGGCCGGTGGCACAATGCACTGATGTAGAAGTAACAACAAATGCAACAATAATCATCTCACCACTTGGATATGCCTTCCCGGCTAATAACTTTAACGAAGCTGAACACTTAGCTTCCAAAAATAAACAATGCAATGCTTTGCAAAGCTCACACATACTCACAGTAAAAAGGAAGAGATGTCACAAAAGTGCGTTTACCTGCACACAGAAGGCGGAATTTTTGCATGATTTGGGGTTGAGACCAGGATTTTCAAGTGCAAGTAAGACTAAAATAGCTTAAAAATAAAACATGTTTGACTTTTTCTAGATCGGATTAATACACGCAGACGTGGGCTCGGGAAGAAGGCCATGAAAGCTCATATTTTCATATGTATTTCCGTGACAGCCATATCCTATTTTGTCAACCGTGATTACGACTAAATGTGTGCATTTTTAAGCAAGTTTATCTGCCCTGCGATTGACTGGCGACCAGTCCAGGGTGTACCCCGCCTCCCGCCCAAAGTCAGCTGGGATAGGCTCCAGCATAGAAAATGAATGAATGCATAATTAGTTTCTGACCTGGATGTATTAAAGTGCTGAGAAGGTTTTCTATTTCAACACTGTGATTCCTGACCTGACATGTTTTCATTTTAAATGTCAGCAAAAAACAACATTATAAAACAAAAAGTATATATTTAATTGTAATAGTAGGACTTAGTTCCCACAATATTTGAACTTTATTCCCATATTAATTTTTCACCAACCCAATATTCCAAAAATTACAACTTGATATTGTTTTGTTTGCTTCTCCTAATATAAAGACATTAAAAAAAACCTCTATGCTACTAACATTGTTTTTTACTCATAACATTACAGGTTTATTCTCGTAAAATTGTGATTACAGCAATTTCTGCTGGGTTTTTTCAACTTTTCTCAAAATTATGACTTCCTTCCTGTAATATTACGACTTTTTTCTCCTAGTATTATAACCTTTTCCGCAACCTAATTGTCCAAAATCTACAGCTTTTTTTCTCCAAATATTTTGACTTTATTTTCGTGAAATTGCTGCTGATTTTTCCATTTTTGTTCAATTATATTTTTAGAATGTACGGCAGGCCAATTAATCACTCTGCCCTTTGAACACCTCTGTTGTAAAGCAAGACATCCATCCATCCATTTTCTATGCCGCTTATCCTCATTGGGGTCACGAGTATGCTGGAGCCTATCCCAGCTGACTTCGGGCGGGAGGCGGGGTACACCCTGGACTGGTCGCCAGTCAATCGCAGGGCAGACAAACAAGCATTCACACTCTAATGGACAATTTAGAGTGGCCAATTAAGCTAACATGCATGTTTTTGGAATGTGGGAGGAAACCGGAGTACCCGGAGAAAACCCACGCACGCACGGGGAGAACATGCAAACTCCACACGGAGATGCCCAACGGAGATTCGAACCCTGAACCTTCTGACTGTGAGGCCAACATGCTACTCACTCAATCACTGTGTGGCTAAAGCAAGATATGTTACATATATTTTAAGAAAAAACGACATTAAAATAAATACGTCTGAGAGCAATATGTGGTCATCAAAAGCGCCACATTTGGCTCCCGAGCCGTAGGTTCCCTACCCCTGATGTAGCGTCATTCATAAATAAGTAAAAAGCCCACAAAGCCGCTAGCGCTGAGGCCTACAGCTGCGCTCCGTAGCACAACTCCATACATGCACCCCCTTTGTATTTCACGTGAGACTCGGTCACGTCACGTTCACTGACCCGTGATTTACAGTACAGTTGCTCATCACTTAACACAGGCCCTGTAAATGAGGAGGATCATTTTTTTGTGCTTCACTCATCACTTTAATCTTCTTTACCTCTGCGGCCTGATAATGCCTCATTCATCATAATATCCGCACAGCATCAGAGGGAAGCAGAGAGCCATAGTAGATGGAGAGAGACTAAGGGAAATAGTGTTAAATCCTTCTTTTAACCAAAGCACTGCTGTGAAGCTCGGAATTTATGGGCTGAGATGATGGTTTGGACCAAAAAAGGTCATCAGACAATATCACAGCCAGTTACTTTTTGGGGATACAGTGACAGATTTATAGACCACCACAACGGACTGACGTGCAGACTTTTTAATAGTTTGGCTGATCCTGAAACTATTATTATATATATAATACAGTATATGCCCCCCCCCCCATGTTAAAACATAACTGAGATTAATTGAGATCTATCTGTTTGGAGAAGGTTATAAAATCTTTTCTACAGCTTCGGGACTCCAGCAAACCACAGTGAGAGCCATTATCCACCAATGGCGAAAACATGGAACAGTTTTTGAATGTTGTATTTACATTCATGACCAAATAGGTGCTGGAGAAATTTGACATCAAATGTACCCCGCCTCCCGCCCAAAGTCAGCTGGGATACGCTCCAGCATACCTGCGACCCTAATGAGGATAGGCGGTATAGAAAATGAATGAATGAATGGTTGTAATTCCTAAATGGTAAATGATTCATGGGACCTCTTAAATGAAGTCCACACTTGCACCGCACATTTAATGTTTTATTCAAATACATTGCCGTGGTGTCTTTAGGCATAAACTTTCCATCCTCCTAATATGTCTGTGTTCAGTTTTTATGTGTTTCAACACTACCCGGGACTTGACTTACACACACCGGTCACCATCTTTGACTGCTTAAATTAACGTTAGCAGACCTGGCAACCATCCGAGCAGTAAAACCTCAGCTGGATCTGGGAGCTGCACATGTTTGGCTCTGCCATAACTTTAACGAAGTACAGAGAGCTGTCCTGTGATCCGGCTCATAACTTTCTCCTGTTTGTAAACCTTTACGCGCTGCCAGCAGCAGACAAGAAGGTGCCATCTGTCTTGCATTGCGCTCATCGAACAGAAATGCGTCACCGCCGTGTTCAGCCAGAGCACAGCAGCCTCAGAGACTCGGCAACATCGACACCAACGAACACGCTCCACATGAGGCCTTCAGAGGCTTGACGGTTGGGTCACTGAGTCAGGATCAGTCAGAATTGCTCTCCACAGCCCCCTCCTGTCAGAAGGAAGCCAGAGAAGATCATCTCCTTTTTTGGACTTACGTTCAAAATAATAGCAGACCGAGGTGACTAACCCGATGAATCCCAGTTATTAGTATGTTTTTATTGTTACCTTGCAAACAAGTTACCAGTAGGTGCAGTAGATTCTCAGATAACAAACTAGACCCAGCATTCATGATATGCACGCTCTTAAGGCTGTGTAATTAGTTAAAAGGGGTGTGTTAAAAAAAACAGCCGTTTGGCATTCAATCAAGTGATCAATTTTGTGAAATAACCAGTATGAATCCAGTGGCCCCAATTTAAGGATGAAACCAGCACTTGCATTTCTCTTTGAAGGATCCAGGAAAATGGGTCCTTCAAGACATTGTTCAGAAGAACAGCGTATTTTCATTAAAAAATTTCATTGGCGAGGGGAAAACTTATGAAGAGGTGCAAACATTTTTGGGCTGTTTAGCTAAAATTGAGAGCAAAACCAGAGACACATGGCAGAAAACCAACTATTCAAAATGGATGGAAGAATAGCCAGAATGGCACAGGCTCAGCCAATGATCTGCTCCAGGATGATCAAAAACAGTCTGGAGTTACCTTTAAGTACTGTGACAGAATCCCCCGCAAATCCCTTTGTTAAAAAAAAGCATGCGCAGAAGAGCTTAAAATTTGCCAAAGAACACATGAACTGGCCTTAAGAGAAATGGGGGAACATTTTTTGGGCTGATGACAGTAAAATTGTTCTTTTTGGGTCTGAGGGCCGCAGACAGTTCGTGAGACGACCGCCAAACTCTGAATTCAAGCTACAGTACACAGTGAAGGCAGTGAAGCATGGCGGTGCAAGCATCATGATATGGGCATGTTTCTCCTACTACGGTGTTGGGCCTTTTTATCGCATACCAGGAATCAGAAGCAGTTATAAAAAACTGTGGTCATACAACTAAATATTAGTTTAGTGATTCACAGGATGGACTAATCCCAGAAACAAAAATCTTTGTACAAAATAGTTTTGAGTTTGTAAAGTCAACGGCAGACACTGCTACTTTTTGAACACGCCCCTTTCAACTAACTGCCCAATTGCACAGCCTTAAGAGCGTGCATATGATGAATGCTGGGTCTTGTTTGTTTTCGGAGAATCTAGTGCGCTTACTGGTAACTTGTTTGCCACCGAGCCATAAAAATATGCTAATAACAGTGATTCATCGGGTTAGTCACATTGGACAGTATTATTTTGAACACTACTGTACATGAAAGTATTATGTAGACGTGCTCCTGTAAGTATACACAGCGTGTTTTCTGCATAGGTGTGCGTTTATCCAAGGCACAGCGGTCACCCTATATAAACACAATGCCTGAAATGTGTTGACTTTGTCCATGAAAACTTATTTAAAGTGCGGGCATCAACAAAAAGCATGCGGCATGACGCTTAAGATAGAAACTGTTTCCAGGAAACATTTTTGTGTTTGTGCCACTGAACGGTATAATCGTGAACCCAATTTGGATGTTGCCGTTCTAGAATTCTGCTAGAGTATTCTGTGGACTTCTAATTGAGTCAGAAAAATCTGATGTTTTGTATGTTAAAGATGCTAAAACCTTTGTGTTCTAAGTTAGTATTGGTGTAATATCTGCTGATACATACTATTATTAATTCATTGTATGCAATATAGCCGCACGGTGGCTGAGTGGTTAGCACATTGGCCACACAGTCAGGAGATCTGGAAGACCTGGGTTCAAATCTCCGCTGGGCATCTCTGTGTGGAGTTTGCATGTTCTCCACGTGCGTATGTGGGTTTTCTCCGGGTACTCCGGTTTCCCCCCACATTCCAAAAACATGCATGTTAGGTTAATTGGTGACTCTAAATTGTCCATCGGTATGAATGTGAGTGTGAATGGTTGTTTGTCTATATGTGCCCTGCGATTGACTGGCGACCAGTCCAGGGTGTACCCCGCCTCGCGCCCAAAGTCTGCTGGGATAGGCTCCAGCATCCCCGTGACCCTAATGAGGATAAGCGGTACAGAAAATGGATGGATGGATGTATGCAATATAGAGGGACAATGAAAAAAAAAACAGCTGCAGGTTGAAAAAGGCCCTCAGGCCTCACTTTGGATTGTAATTCTAATGATGGGTGCCCTCTTGTGGCCACGCTGAGCATCTACATGATAACAAAGCCCATTTCTTTCCTTTTCCATTGCAATGTCAAGCACACTTTTGACTGAAACAGGTCAACTAAAATGTACACTTTTCGTTATTGTGACGATTTGCAGAGCATACCGTGTTCTAAAAAGTTCAACACACAATCATTTAAAAATCAATGTCGTCCTTCCTCGCCACTTCCTCGCTGGAACTTTGCAGCTTTGCGGCTATATTACCATTTTTATATATTCATTATTAATCGCGCTGTTAAGTGGTTGAATGTCAAAAATATGCATGCAGAAGCAAATCTTACACGCTTTTTACCTAATTTTATCATCTTCAAGCTTAGGACTTACTAAATGAACTAAAATGTAAATATGAGACGTTCAGGAGACGCATTTAAATACGCTGTGAATTATATGCAGTATTCTACACTGGCCACTAGGTGTCAGTAATGTTCGACAAGACACACAAACGCCAGACTTGAGTGCCGGAATAATCTCACAACAGGCACAATAACTCCTCATAAAAGTCCTTTAAAAATGCAGGTTACTCTGAACCCCTGACCTCACTTCCTGTCCTTAACTCACCCTGTTCCCTAGGGTAGCATTTATAGCGACGCGCACAAGTACAAGTCTTATTTAGGTCTTAAATGGCCTATTTACTGTTATGTCAACTGTATTGGGGGATACGAGTGTGAAGGTGACTTTAGGGGTGTTAGTTCCTGTCTAAAGAACTCTAATAATGTTTAAGGTCATATCTAGGTCGTAAACAGGTTTTCTAGGCTCTAGCTACAAAAATATTCATTTTGTAAACAAGCACTACTACTACTACTTTGCGGACATTCACTTACAGCGGCCAGATATGCCAATAAATGAGGGATTACTTTATATGAATAAATAGGGAGTTAATATTATTATATTATTACTTACTCTAAAGTAAGTACTTACTCACAGTAGAATGCAGTTATATAACACCAAATATACAGTGCTGTAGCACTACAATCTTAAACATAGTTTTAGTGCCTTTTTGACCGCGTCAGTCAAAACCGAACCTCTATTGCATTTTCTTTTATACACTAAAATAAATGTACACGTTGCATATAAGACGAATGGTCTGCGTATAAAATATAAACACATTTTTGTTGTGTTTCAATGGACCGCACAGCAACATTACCAGCTTTAAAGCCGCGTTGTTTTTTTTACACAAGTACACACAGATGCTTTCCTCATTCACGGTGGTACATCTGCTTCAGGTGAGGTCAGTAGAAAAATGTGTGTGAATGGTAGCTTGCACGACTTCCAGGTACGGCAGGCAAACTGCACATAATACGCCGAGGACACTTTCACATCAGCAAGGATTGCATCTTGAAGCCATTCATGAAATATGAAGCATGTCATCAATTCTACTGCACTAATGTACAATTATGGACACGCGGATAAGTGATATACTGTACAAGGTGACATGTTGAGTCAGAAATACTTCCTAATACTACAAACTGAGATTGGGAATGGGCAGTAGAATCAAAAAATTCTAGATTAACTGCTCGTTGTGTGGAATTTATTGATGATCAATCATTTCTCGTGTGAAATGCAAAGAAAATCTTCAATCTCACCGACAGGTGGTCCTCGTTTTATGACGCTCTGAAATTTTGTGGTTACATACGCACGGACATAAATTATTAATAATGTACAAAAAGAAAAAGAAAAGAGTTGTTCTTTTTAGTTAGCCTTGCCCGCCAGTTTGTCTAGAGTCACTGTGGAAGGGCAGGAAAGCAAAAAGTGAAATAAGAGAAATGCTGAGAAATCACCATTGGGTGTATGCTCGGTCTGAGCAGATCAAACACTGTTACCATAATCAAGGCTAATGTTGGTATTCAACATGTGAAGGGATCTTCTACTCTGAAATGGACAGTGATGAATAAATGAGCAGTGTAGTAGTCTCGTTATTGCGACTTCTCTCCCTCCCTTGCAACGTCCCTTCAGTTCATTTTTCATTCTTGTATTTCAGCCTTTTATCACTGTATATTATGCACCCTTCATGTGGTCTGTGTACAGTCTGAGTGGCTATTTAGCCACTACTTAACTTACACAGTTGTAGAACCGGAAGAAACCGACCTGAGGTTTGCAGCCTAAAAAAAACCCCAACAACACGACACTAGGGCACAAATCCTCGGAGGCGCATTATTCTCCTCAGTACGAGAGAACATCCAGAAATGCACTCATCCAAAAACAGCTGTTAAGTAATCTTTGATTATTCTCGTGGTTGCTCAAGAAAATGATCCTGGCCGAGATCCTTCAAATGGAGCCCGGGAGTGGTAGAGCTGTGTCGGTATCTATCACGGGAGGCACTTCACCCCGACAGCCACCCGTGTGAACAGAACGTGCACGCTAGGCGGAAACATTGGGAGTCCCACTGAGTCCCAGCAGGGTGTCAGAGGTGAGCAGGGACGGTCTGCAGGGCGTCTTCCGTTGTTCGGTGGATGGTCACGTTCTAGAAAGAGCAACACACGAGTGTCAGAGCTCTTGTCTAATGAATAGCATTACACGGAGTGCACAAGTCAGGTGATTGGGAGATGCGGCCTTTTTAAAAATATATATATGTATGAAATAAATGTAATAATTTATTCTCGTGTCAGTCTTGCTGAACTTTACGCTACATAAAAATGAATGTCCGGTGTGACTGGCACAACTTGGCATCTTATGGCTGACAGTGTGAACAGAACGTGCATGACTGATTTACTAAAGCATGGTAGAGGTGGGCCTGGGCACTCACAGTAGACAAATCATTAAATCTCATTGTTCATAAGACTCAAAATAATCCACTAACGCAACGGTAGGCTCTCTAAAGTGTGGCCGAACGCGAGGGGAAAAAGTGTGGTATATGATGTGATTCCTTCTCTGGCCAGTTATAATTAATCTAAATAATACAGACTGACTCAAAGTGGCAAGGAAAGTGTTGTATAATGAAGTGATGGCACAAGCAAATGGGCCAAAAGCTGTGCAGCAGTGTGAGTGACGGCCAGCGGGGGACAATCGTGCCAAAGTCCGGCATTAAGGCGGTGTAAAAACCAATGTAAAGAGGCTGCAAAGTATGTTTGTGTAGAAATCTCAGGCTCGGGAAGAAATGACTGTGACGAGAGCGGGCTTGGAGGAGTGCTGGGTAAGTCAAGTTTATTCAGAAACAGCTGACAGAAATCTTCCCTTCATTCCGATGAGTGATGTTGGCATAAAAGACACTTGACATTGTTTTAACAATATAATTGTACTTTCGTGAGGCTAAGTAGACACTATGACATTTAACACAGCAGCTGTAAAGGAGAACATTGGATGACAAAAAAGAAGTTGTGCAATGTTGCAGAATTACATAAAGTGTCTTATCTCCTACGAAGAAAACGTAACACTATTGGCTAAGAATCATGAGAACAAACGATACACAAAAATGTCATTAGATTAAGTATTATAGCTTCCAGTTTTATTGCTTCACATTTGAGAGTTCAGCATCAGGTTACACAAAAAAATCAGGTCAAAAAGAAAACATCTCCATTTATTCCCCAAAAATAGGAGAATGTATTATTAAAAAAAAAAAAAAAAAAACTGGATTCCAGTCAGCTATCAGCATCATCACATCTTAGCATACAAGTGCAGGCGACGGTGGGAGTGTATGACGGTGGGAGTGTAATCGGATCAAAGCAAAACGGACAAGAAAAAGGTTGGCAGGTGCGGTGTGCATCGGAAGGTTTACAGTGTGAAATGAAGGGTAAAGGAGGGCGGAGGAAAGGGGCGCTGCCTCATTGGTGAGCTGGCACTGTTTGCAACGCCTCCTCTGACATCCGCGACACCTCTACGTTCTGTTCAATGGGGGGGGGGGGCATACACACAGAGGGGGTGGAATCAAAACAGCGTGGGAGACTCACCAAGGAAAAAAATCACAGATTTGGCCACTCTTGAAAACAACTAACAAGTCCCCACGATGTTAGTCTCTCATTTATAAAATGGTTGTCAAATTGTAAATGAGGTCATGCTATGTGTACGCAGGGTCAAAGGCCGTCAAGTCAAATTATAAGCTGGGTCTTTTTCAATTTGTATAATCAGAAGCAAGTTTACATAGAAAACTTCCATGCACAAACGTTTCCTATCAATTTTTTGTTGTTGTCAATTTGAAGTAACTAATAGGCGGTAAAGTCTCATGCAGACACCAAATCCTGTGCACGAATAATGGTGCACATGAAAAACGCCCCATGTTCATCTATCAGTATTCTCACTCACGGCAGTGATAGGCGACACTCAACTTTGGTACAGTTACGGTATGTGTGTTGTCACCAATACGACGTGAGGTGAGTTTTATAGAACTGCTGATTACAAAAGCACGTCTATTGCAACAAAGCGTGAGGTCACTGAAACTGGGGAGAGAGCGAGTGATTATACGCACCTCCGGTTTCTCCCGGTGGGTGTTTACAGCATCCACATTAAGGCTGATGGACTCCACCTTACAGCCTAGTGAGAGACGGTTTGCTCCGTTAGAAGAGCGTTTGTTGTTACATTTCATTGTATACAGTTTAGGCAAAGATGAGCGCTTCCTACCGTAGGCCACGGGAGTTAGCTTCAGAACTGTGTGCAGAGGGCACTTCAGGTAGGGCAGCTCCTCTGTGTGGATGCAAACACCAGAAGTACCACAAAAAATAATCAGAAACCGGGATTCACTTCATCTCTGGCATTCTTGCTTAAGTGCTTCAGTCTTTAACAAGAGATTTGGGTCAACTAGGCAGCAGTGCAGCTACATATACTTAAAGGATGTGATTCTATTTCAGAGACTCGCCTGCTGTTTTGTCCAGGAAGTAGGCAAGCAGGCAGCGCATGACGGCCTGGTGACAGATAACCAGAACGTTCTCCTGCCGCTCCAGCTCCATGATGACCGGCTCCAAGCGCTGCACCAGGTCCTCATAGGACTGAGTGAGAGGAGAAGGAAATTAGACATGCGGAATGAGTGTTAAATGTAGACCACTTACAGCACAAATGAAAGAGCATTTGCTTTAAATACAAAAAAAGTTGTTTGGATCAGAAATTGCAGTTAAATATATCATATAGCAGACAAACTGTGATATTTGGGAAGTGAAATGAAGTTTTTAGGAATTACAGAAAGTATGCAATAATTACTTAAACAAGATTAGGCAGGTGTATAAATGTGGGCACCCCAACAGAAATATTACATCAATATTTAGTAGATCCTCCTTTTGCAGAAATAACAGCCTCTAAACACTTTCAATGAGGGCCTGGATTCTGGTTGATGGTATTTTCTTCTTCTTCTTCTTCTTTACAAAACAGTCAGGTTTTATGGTTTCCGAGCATGGACAGCCTGTTTTTAATCACACCACAGATTTTCAATAATATTCAGGTCTGAGGACTGACATTCCATTCGTGAATGTTGTACCTGTTCCTCTGCATGAATGCCTTAGTAGAATTTAAGCAATGTTTAGGGTCGTTGTCTTAATGAAGTATCCAGCCCCCGTGCAACTTCAACTTTGTCACTGATTTTTTGCAACATTGTTAGCAAGAATCTGCTGATACTGACTGGAATCTATGTGACCTTCTAATTTTAACTAGACTGCCAGTACTGGCCACACAGCCCCACAGCATCATGGAGCCACCACCAAACTTTACTGCGGATAGCGTTGTGTTTGTCTTGGAATGCTGCGTTCTTCATCCGCCATGCACCGCCCCTCGTTACGTCCAAATAACTACATTTTAGTTTCATCAGTCCGCAGCACCTTGTTCCAAAATGAAGCTGGCTTGTCCAAATGTGCTTTAGCATACCTCAAGTGACACGGTTTGTGGCATGTGTGCAGAAACGGCTTCTTCCCCATTACTCTCCCATACAGCATCCCCTTGTGCAAAGTGCGCTTAACAGTTGAGCGATGCACAGTGACAGCATCTACAGTAAGATCATGTTGTAGATCTGCGGGTTGAGTTTGACTGTTCTCACTATCCTACACCAGAACTGTGCTTGTGGTCTTCCATATCCTCATTATGTTACTCACAGTGGAAACTGACAGCTGGAATCTCTGAGCTAGCTTTTTGTATCCTTCCCCCAAAACCATGATTCTTTGTTTTCAGGTCATTTGACAGTTGTTTTGAGGCTCCCATCTTGCCACACTTCAGAGAAGATCCGAGAAGGAGAACAATTTGCAATTGGCCACCTTAAATACCATTTCTCATGATTGGCTTTACCTGTGTATGTAGGTCAAGGGTCAATGAGCTTACCAAACAAATGTTGTGCTCCAATAATTAGTGCTAAAGGTGTTCAAATGAATAAAACAACACGGGTGCTCAAATTTATGCTTCTGCCTAATTTTGTCTAAGTATTACACACTTTCTGTAAATCCTATAAACTTCATTTCACTTCTCACATATTACTGTGTTCATCAGTTACATGATATATGTAACTGAAATTGCTGATTCATACAACTAATCATTTATAAAGGAAAATCTTGAAAATGATCAGGGGTGCCCAAACTTTTTCATACCACTGTATCAGGATTTTACACAATTCCCAAAAGCAATGCATGCTCAAAATTCAAAAGAGCCAATCATGGCATCACTCATGTCTACACATGCATTCACGTCAGAGACTGGATGAACCACACCAACAGAACCAAATCTGTGTGAGAGACTGCCCAAGTGTCACTGGCTTGGGGCCGTGGTGCTACTGTGTGTGTCTAAGAAAGTTCCAGCTCTGGAGCATTAATAATAAAAAAATTTATTTATGTATTTATTATTAATTATACGCTCTGATTATTTACTGCGCACAGCCTTTATTAATAGTGCGGATATTGTGAGGGAGTCTGTGTAAACTTACTTTTTCCATCCATCATCTATTTTTTTTTCTACACCACTAATCCTCAACTTACTCTTTCCTTTTCCACAAATGATGGGCTTTTGTTTTGTTGTGCTATGAAATAGCACACAACATTCATTCCTCATATAATAATTGTAATTCACCTAATAGTTTGATGTTGTTTTTGTCATCATTAAGTGAAATATTTTTTAAAATATCCATCTAAAAATACTGCAAGTAATTGTCAAAATAACGTCGTCCTCGTTTTGAGTCTTTGGTTTTTGCAGACTTTGATTATTCAGATTTCCACATACATTTTTAAAGGTGCGGCCACGGGTTTTTTCATAGAAGATTGGCTCTTGCTCACATACGCGCTAGGGAGTATTGATGTGTTATGAATAATATGAACAACGCTCCGAGTGCATCCACTGACCTCTCCTTTAGGGTAGCGGTAGCGGTACTTGTCCTGGTCCCTCAGTGCAAACTCCAGAGGGTAGTGATCCTGGATCTCCTCGTACATCATCTCCTCACATACGCCCTAAATTTGCATCAAACAAATTGATCAACATCCCACACTGAGGGTACGTTACAAACAGAAAAGATGGAGCACTCACAGCATCAATCTCGTTCAGGACCTTCCACTGTTCATAGGGCACACTGAGACCCTCGGCTGTCTGGATGGTCCTCTTCATCTGGCTGGTCCACACCTTCAAGTCACTGATGCCTTGGGCTTGGATGAATTGGCTGAGCTTCCTGGCAAACTGTGAAGAGATGAGGACACTTAAGTGATACAATGTGATGACATTGGTTGTCATCTTTCAGATTATGTCCACCGTACCGCTTTGCCTCTTGGTGTGAGACCAGAGTCTCCTCCAATCCGACCTTTGACATTAAGCTCACTCTCACCATGGCGGCATAGGTAGATGGAGCGAGGTGTGATGTGGATGTTCATGAGATAGTAGACGATCCGACTCTGGATGTGGTCCAACACCCTGTTGACCATGTAGCGCTGACCCACATCCATGATCTTGATGTAGGAGAGGTCCCTAAAAAGAGACAAGAGACCTCAAATCTATGTCCATGTGTGCTCCTGTTTACTTTGAATACTATGTTGTTTTACTAATGCCTATGGTGATCTCTGCTCCACTCACTACTATTTCAAATACAGTATAAACCAGCCCCACCACACCTGTCCAAAACCTCATCCAAGGTCTCGTACGAGTTTTCGTAACACTTGATCCTCTTCATAAAATCTTCCACCGCTTCCTCAGTGTTACAGTTGGTGTAGTCGGGACTGCCCAGCTTCACTTGCTAAACAGAAACAACAACGCACTGACGACTACTTACACAAAGTCATTCATCCCTAACACAATGTCAGTGACAACGCTCACCACAATGTTCTCCTGGATGACATCTGGGTCTTCACACACAGATTCCACAAAGAACACCTACAAAAAGACATGACAAGCAAAGTATGCTTAGTACTTGTCTGCTAAAAGCCTTGTATCACCAAACAGTTTGGTCTAGTTGTGTATCAACTGTTGCGAAAGGTAAAAAGAAAGAAATAACTGAGCTGCAAAGTGCTTTTTAGTGACTAATCGCTGACTAAGCGGACTAGAAAAGACCAAAATGGATAGTGGGTAACTGAGGTTTTGATTGTATAGTATGAGGCACATAGACTTATTTGTGCAGAAAAGTGTTTTTCAGTGTTTACATGACTTTTAAAAATGAGATGTTTCCAAAGGTTTGCAGTGCTACTTTGTAATACATTATTTGCTGTATATACAAGCTGCTAAAATTGTCCACATTTTTCTAAAAACCTTGTGTTTATAACGCTACTCTAGTAAAATTACATTAACTAAACACGACTGATCCGATCTTCAGGATCGGGATCGGCTGGCAATCAGCTATATCTTGAAGATTGGATAAGATCGGCTTGCCCCACAAGATCGGGCCGATCTGGTTGCTGTAACTCTGGGGCACACTCCCACATGGTAGATGGGGTAATGTGCATCAAAGCTGGTTGCCACTCAACTCCCACCACCCGGACGAAGAAAACGCAACACCACCATGCTGACCTGTCTGTGGTGTACCGTGGTGAAGTTAGTTTAACGTTGGACGCTGGATATTTGGCTCCTTAGCTATCTCGGTAGTTCCACTGTGCCTCAACTCCTCTGTCATGGTGCTGGCAATCCTTATGGGAAGTGATGCTCTAACATCAGGTTGTTTACTAGGGTGTGTCAATAAATTACTAACATCAGGTTGTTTACTAGGGTCTGTCAAATTACTATGGCATTGAAAGTTTGTAAAAAATAATAATAATAATAATAAAAAATCCTACATTCTAAAGCACACCACACATTGATCTATAACCATGTCAAATGTAAAAGTATTGCAATGGCGGCTAAATAAGCCGATGTCAAGATAGCTGTAATTCAGTTAGATTTATTTACATGTCAACACAGAGCACTTGCAGTCCTTCAGGCAGACGTTCCTCAAACTATGCACAGTACGACACTTCTTAGTTTTCTTATTTTTTACGCACTTGACTCCAAACTATATGCTTTAACCAGCACGCTGAATAACACTGCCCTCTATAGCACGCACACTAAACAGCAGCCTGGAACAACACAATTTTGCGCGCCCATTTTTTTCCAATTTTAACTTTTTATTGGATGGACTTATTTTAATTAGGGACTTGACTCAGAGGTTTGTTACAAAAAACGAACAATATTGTTGGTCATGGTGTGTAATAAAAAAGTAAATTCAGCAATACTTTGGTTGCTTTGTTTTTAATTCTTTGAAGAGCATTTTAATAATAACTATATTTAATTCCGAAAATGAAACTCATGTTTGTAACAAGCGTTTATTATTAAAAAAACAAAAAAAAGATTGGAACAGGATCAGTTCGTCAGGAGTATAAATGAAAATCGGATTTGAGCGGAAACTAAAAAATGTGGATCGGGACATCCCTAATGAGGGGTATTCAAATGAAGGTCAAATCAGCTGGTGTACATGTATGTAGTGCTTCTTTAAAACAGTGACAGACAACTACTGGCCTGGAATGCATATTACAGTGTTGGCTTGAAGGTTCATGTGAGCAAAAATCATTTGGATCGTCATCAACTGTATTAAACATTCCAAAATATACACACAAAATACAGTATGACTACAATAGTAACAAATCCTTCAGACGGTAGCATCACCTATGGCACATGTCAAACTCGTGCCATGAAGGGCCGAGACACTGCATGTTTTCTCTCCAACCACTTTCTCCAGCAGGTGATTTAATTGATGAGCACCTTCCCTCAAATTGAAGGTGCTGCTCATTAAAACCTCCTACTTTAGTGATCGGCCGAAAAGAAAACTGTAGTGTTTCAGCCCTCCGTGGCACGAGTCGGACAGCCCTGACCTATGAACTTGTCCGATAAATTAATTCCCTGACTAGTATTTTTGAGCTACATGCTAAATACCTTGAAGCCATTCTGCTCTGCAAACTGGATTATGGTTTCCCTCCTTTCCCTTGTTGTGTTTGTTGCATCAAAAACCTGCGATAGAGGGAAACAATGTTTAAGGACTCTTTGAGCAACATCCTAACAGCTGACTTACCGCAACTTGGCCTCCTTCTTCTGTTAGGTACTGTCTCACGTCATTCAAAGCTGCCGAAGCACATTGCCTGCATAGGTCACAAGTAATCCCACCAATAAACATCATAGAATTCAGTATTTCAAGATGATGAGACTCTTACCTTCTGATCTTTAGGCCCTCTTCATTGTCTGGATGGAAGAACTCAAAGGACTTATAGATCTTCACACACTCTCTCCTGTATTGTCCTACATTGAACTCTGGACAAGACAAAGGTGAGGGATTGCAAATTATCATATTCAGCAATGATCCATTTTTTAAACAAGCAAGTAAAAATAAAGACGTACCTCTGGTAGGAACCCCAATCCAGTTGAGATAGCGGGTCAACTTCTTGGAGATGTAAGTCTTCCCCCTTGCAGGAAGGCCCACCGTCACTATCAGGGTAGGGCAGTTGGTCATGCATACTGCAAAGGAAGAGGGACAGCGTGATTCATTATGTTTCTACGCACTGTCTCAAGAGAGTCGAGAGGCAAAGAACTGAAAGGATGAAACAAGGAACCTTCACAATCCAGCACATCTGCATACAGTTGCCAAACTGGGCCACTGCTTGCACAGATGACTGTGTCAGAGGACAGAATGGAGAAAGAGCATCCTGTCCTTAACTTTCTTCCAGCATGATGGCCTAGTTGGCTAGCATGTCAGCAGCACAGACATGACATCAAGGGTTCAAATCTCAGTTGGAATAGCTTAGTGAAGTTTGCATGAGTGGGTTTTCTCTGGGTCCTTTGTCTTCCTCCAAGATCGTCATGTTAGGCCCAAAATGCTCAGACGTGGCCCTGTGACCCACTCACTGAAATCTCTGCCCACTAAAACCTGCAGCTCAACAACCATTCTGGTGTGTACACGAGGAACAAGACCGCTAACTAGAATAGCGAGACTATCTAAACAGAGCACCCCACTATACAGCCAGGACTAGTTGGTGGATCTGAGGGCATCTACTCGTCTCCGGTGAGGTTACCCGGCGGCCCGCATCACACACCTGCCTCCACGACAGACACCATTTGTGTTTACCATCAGCCGGTGCTTCAGT
Organism: Oostethus manadensis; assembly: GCA_024372805.1. Classification (NCBI taxonomy): domain Eukaryota; kingdom Metazoa; phylum Chordata; class Actinopteri; order Syngnathiformes; family Syngnathidae; genus Oostethus; species Oostethus manadensis. Next base: position 133,613 of record QODF01000049.1, on the reverse strand, counting down.
GGGCACGCGGTAACGATGACGTTTCCGCCCGCTGGAATCCATTGAAGCGTCGCCACAGTCGCGGGAGGAGGGGAACTGCACGCGCAGAAGACTGGCGCTAACGGTTAAGCTAGCACATCACTTCCGCCAGCCGCGGGCTGAGTCGTTTAACACGTCTCGCTGGTTTAAGCCAGAAAGCTACATTCCTCAAGAGTGGTTACTCGTAGCGTTCATAACAACACATTAGAGGGTTTGGTTAGAGACGAGTGACGCCGCGGCCACGTCGTCGCCATACGCACCCTTTCTTTGAGAAATGTGCCTTTCGGGAAGGCCATTTTTGTACGGCATCCAGATCTTCTTGAGGGGGTTCTGGGTTAGTTCCCGCGGATTCGACGGCGTGTTATCCTCCATTCCGTCATGCGGCGAGGTGGAGGCCGCCGCGGGAGGGCCACGGGGTCTTTTCCCGTGATGCTGCTCCGAAGGTGACCGGGGTTTCATCAGAGTAGTTCGACGGGGATGCAGATGGAAGACCCGCGGGTGGCTTGCTGCGCTCATGCGCACAGCGTCGCGTCACGTGCCATTTCCACACAAGAGACCAAGGTTCGGCCGTAATGACTAAAGTAAGCGCGCAATCACTTTTTTGCCGTAATGACGACGACTGCAGGATTAACCGTTTGAATAAATATGGATGGTTACTTGAACCGTATTGATATTATTGCACTATATTTTTATTCACCAATTCCATTAGGCTAGTTAGTGGTGTCCTAACTTTTCCACGGATGTAAAAGGGGGAAAAAACACTCAGCTCTTTTTTCCGACTACATCATTAATGTGCTTATTTAGCCCATTCTTGTTTGCTATGGTGATGGACAGGCTGACAGATGAGGTTAGACAGGAATCTCCATGGACTATGATGTTTGCAGATGACATTGTGATATGTGGTGAGAGCAGGGAACAGGTGGAGGAGAAGCTTGAGGGGTGGAGGTTTGCCCTGGAAAGGAGAGGAATGAAGGTCAGCCGCAGCAAGACGGAGTACATGTGTGTAAATGAGAGGGACCCAAGTGGAAGAGTGAGGTTACAGGGAGAAGAGATAAAGAAGGTGGAGGATTTTAAGTACTTAGGGTCAACAGTCCAGAGCAATGGAGAGTGTGGAAAAGAGGTGAAGAAGCGTGTGCAGGCAGGCTGGAATGGGTGGAGAAAAGTGTCGGGTGTGATGTGTGATAGAAGAGTTTCAGCTAAAATGAAAGGAAAGGTGTACAAAACTGTGGTGAGACCAGCCATGTTGTTTGGTTTAGAGACAGTGCCGCTGAGGAAAAGACAGGAGGCAGAGCTGGAGGTAGCAGAGATGAAGATGCTGAGGTTCTCTTTGGGTGTGACCAGGATGGACAGGATCAGGAATGAGCACATCAGAGGGACAGCACATGTTAGAGGTTTTGGAGATAAAGTCAGAGAGGCCAGACTGAGATGGTTCGGACATGTCCAGAGGAGAGATAGTGAATATATTGGTAGAAGGATGCTGAGTTTTGAATTGCCAGGCAGGAGGCCTAGAGGAAGACCAAAGAGGAGGTTTATGGATGTAGTGAAAGAGGACATGAAGGTAGTTGGCGCAAGAGAAGAGGATACAGAAGACAGAGTTAGATGGAGGCAATTGATTCGCTATGGCGACCCCTGAAGGGATAAGCCGAAAGGAAAAGAAGAAGATCATTAATGTGCCTTTTAATCGCTTGTCCTCATTAGGGTTGCGGGGATGCTGGAGCCTATCCCAGCTGACTTTGGGTGAGAGGCGGGGTACACCCTGGACTGGTCACCAGTCAATCGCAGGGCACATATAGACAAACAAAGACATACAACCATTCACACTCACGGACAATTTTAGAGCCAATTAAGCTAACATGCATGTTTTTGGAATGTGGGAGGAAACCGGAGTACCCTGAGAAAACCCACACACGCACAGGGAGAACATGCAAACTCCACACAGAGATGCCCAATGAAGATTCGAACCCTGTACTTCCTGACTGTGAGGCCAACATGCTACCCATTCATCCACCGTGGGGCCTGTGCTTCCCAACCCCCCTTTCCTAGAAGTTTTTAACAAAGTTAAAGTCTCCGGATCGCTTCAAAACAACGGAAATAATTTTTTTTAATGCCTCGTGGTCGCTGATTCGCTCATTTTACTGTCAATCAAAAAGGGACTCCGCCTCAGACAGATTATGCAATCATCATGCAGAAGACGAGCCTGCGGCCCCGCCCACTCCCCCGTGTGCTCCCAGAGACGCTCAACCCGATGGGCGGGACGAAGCCCACATTTATCCAATGACCGTTTAGTGCAGTGGAACAAGCCAGCTTTCGCTTCCCCATAGAAGTGGCGATGAACGATAAGCACGTCGTGTCAGTTACCTGTGATAAGAAGCTGATACTGAACAAAAGTTGAAGGTATTCAAGCGCACGTTTAATCGATGAAATGCACACACAGCAATTCATATTTCAACACATTGAGCCATTTTAGGTGATGCTGAGCTTCCCCTGTAGTCTTAGACCAAACGCTATGTATGTGTGTATAGTGCTCAAATCCACAAAGGGAACACTAAAATAAGGTCTTGGGGAAAATTGAAAAGTGGATTCGTCCTACTCCTGTTCTTGCATGGAACGTGTGGTTGTATTGAGTTTGCATTAAACTGGCATTTCCAGGGAAAAAACAAATGAATGAAATGAAAGAATGAAAACTGATCATCGGCCTGTGTTGCTTCTTACTTGGCCAGTTGGATTTCACAGAAGTGCGATTTGTGTTCTTTAGGTGTTTTTTTGTGGAGCAGTGACTCTATCTATACGCGTACATCCTACATGCATACATCCGTTTTTGAATCACAGCTAAAGACACATCTATCCGAACTGGCTTTTGACACACGGTCTGTGTTTTAGAATGTTGTCTGTGCTGTTTTGTACTCTTATCTTGTTTCTGTTTGACTGTTGCATCGCGCAAAGCAATTTGTAAACTGTCGGCTGTTGGGAAGGTGCTCAGTGGGAACTATAGCAAGTTTATTTGAATAAAAGAGTGTACTCCATAAATCTCAGAGTTTCTTAAATCTCCATGCTTCTAATCCGGGCCAAATTGCTCAGCTGCGGCAACCGCCTCCTTAGACCTCAATTGGTCAGGGGTCAAGTGTCGGCTCTAGTTTCACCCCCAACCCTCCACCAACCGATTACATGGTTAACAGCAAAGAGCGAATAAGAAATTGACAATAAATATAACCGGATGAATATTGACGCATAGAGTACCCCTAAAAAGCAAACCAAAAAACCCACAATTTTTACTTCTGAAAAACTTTCTGGCTGCCATTTTCAAGAAAAAGTGGTAGAGACTTGAAATACCTCTTTTTTTTGCCACAAAAAACTAGAATTGATAAGTCCTGATGAACCCACTTTGCAAGTTTTGTTGCTTGGTGTTTGCACACGAGCAATACATACTACAGGTAAGACATTTTCAGCTATTGTCCAAGGCCTACTTGCGTCAACAAAGCAATGTTACATTTAGGTGTGTTCTTAAGCAGGGCGGTGTACAACCGGCACAGCTAAAGTAATTCATCTCCTTAATCTTCTTGTCTGGAATGTCCCCTTGCAGGACTAATAAAGGCACATTTTGATCTTGCTCCACCTTTGATTGATTGATACAATGTATAGTTGTCGGTGTGCAGTTTGTGTGAGTGTAAATTTGCTGTCCCCTCACAATAATGCAACACACGGCCATTTATGTTGAAACCGCAACCTTTGTCATGTTTTAATTTATTGAAATCCACATGTGTGGTAGTTTTTACACACTTCATGGTTTCATTTTCAATAAACATTTGGACAGTTACTGTCATTGCTAAACCTTACCATGGGCTCCTAAATAAAACATAAAAATACACAACAGTCATGGTCGTTTACAACAACCCACAACTCTTCTGGCACACCAGTGAATGTGGCACAATTTAGTTATTCTTAGCAGTGGAAACGCAGCGCTGTTTGGCGAGCGCCCGCTAGATGGCGGCATTGCTCTCTTTCCCCACTCGCGTGCTGTTTATTCGCGCTTGTTTGGCATCATCAACTTTCTCTTCAGCAATAACGGGGGTCCAAATCCAATGCATATTTAACACAGTTGTGATTTTTGCACCTCCTGAATCCCAAATTGCGTATGACACATGTAAAGGCTAATGCAAGTGACATTCTATTGAATTACACTGCACATAATAGACATGCTCCTTAGATATAGGTCAGTTTGTTCACCTACTTCAATGCAGCGGTTATATTAAACTCACGATTGAGGAGCAACGGGGCCCCTGACCTAGATTTGCTTTGATGCAAGAGAGCTTTTTCCAATTAAATAGCTCCTTCCCATTAAACTGTGCGCGCGTTCAAGTACACGCAGCGCATGTACCATAACTTGTCGTGGCCAAGCTCGGCTATGGCGGAACGGCCATGCGATCTCCTAATAGTGCGCACGGAGGGTTTGGGGCTGGTGGACTCTTCCTCCCAGCAGCTAACAGCTTCTGGCCTGCACGGGACTACGTCGTCGTTGCTTCCAGTCCCTTTCCGACGCCGCCACGCTTATGTTGTACGCGCAATCAAAGCATGCGTCATAAAGGGGATAGCGACGAGACGCGTGCGGCGTCGCCCTCGTCAGAGCGACCAGTGCTGTGATTCTGCCACGCCACCCGCACGCTGGTGGAAGTGGTCTAAATATAAAACCAGGGCGACAAACGGACGTGCCGCCGGCGGGCAAAAGGCAGCGTATCGTTATGTAGGGTAAAGGTCTCGGCAACAAAACGCGCGCGCGCGCACGCACGGCGCGTCCACTCTTGTTTACGTCTCCTCCGTGCACCGCGCGCTTCCCGCGACTTGGACGGATTCGAGGAGAATCCTTCTTACCCGTTCTGCCCTGGGTCTGTGCGTGTTTGGATCGGCCGGAGCAGCCTCTCATCATGGACTGTCGCTCCGATGGAGCCCCGCGGTGCTTCCGTGCGTCCTCCGTCTGCCTGTGAAACAGACACGCGCGCGCGCGCACACACACACACACACACACGCACACACACACACACTCTCTCTCAGCCGCACACCCACCGAGTGTGTGAAGCGAGTCCTTCTGCACAACTGGACGGAATTAGGTAGCAGTACCTGCCCGCCTTGCACCATCACACACCACACCCACCCTCAGGCTACAAGGAAGTGTCCCCACTAGCCCTGGCAGTTCCCATGACAGGGATGGTTAAATATAGATTTAGTAGAGTGCATTGTCGAGCACACCACATAAAGGCATCCAATGCTGCTGGGACCAAAAGTCTGCTTTTACGTGCTTTGGACCGACAAAAAGGGAGATTTGTCCATGAGAACGCACGCCCCCGACCGCGTAGGGAGGCTACAAAGCAGGGAAACCGCAGTGTTGTATGGAATTCGCACTATTATAAACAAGTGGCGCACAGCAGCAGAATGGCTGCGCTTGTTGCTAGGCGATTTCATGGGGCACATTCCTTTGTGCCCCCTTGCCCGATAAAGATACGCCATTCCTTGGGTTTGTGGAGGTTCACAATGTGATAACACGAACAGCACAACATAAACACAGATTATTTGTCAAAATAAACAAAAGAACCCCCCAAAAAAGGCTTATTGATCCACTTTATCTCCAAGAGAAATTGACAGTTCCAGCGAATATATCCCGTGTACAAGAACGTGTTCAGACTTGTAGAAAATATTTTAGTGTAACATCAACAATGAACAACACAACACAGAGACACATTATTTATGAAATATCAATATCACACTAGCATCGACATCTACATCAATTAAAGCACCCCTAGTGGTCATAAGTTGCACTGCATCATCCTGGATGGAGTTTCCCGTATAATATCCCTTGGTGCTACATGACAACCAAAGTATAATATTAATACACATGTTGTTATATTGATAGCTCCATGATAATAATTATTACCGTGGCAAAAGCACACTTTTTGATAGAGCTACTGCGTTGTTTCTCAGTAGAATATGTGGCTGTGCTTACAATTTGCCTCCTGGAGAGGTGAATAGTTCAGGTGCGTGGCTCTTCACAGAAAGAGACCATTTCCACGACAGACTAACTTGCCAGACTTGTCTTGCTGCATGGGATGGTATTTTTGGTCAACCCAACACATTGCCATACATAGTTTCCTTTTTAAATCGGCACAAACCTCTTCACCCGCAGTCAAATTGCTGCTCGGTAAATTAGAATATGACCAAAAAGTTTATTTATTTCCGTCATTTTGTTCAAAAAGTGAAACTTCTATGTCATATACATGAATTACACACCGACTGATATATTTCAAATCTTCTTTTTTTAAAATTTCGATGATTATAACTGAAACTGATTGAAAATCTGAAATTTCTCATAAAATTAGAATATTATTATGACAAGGGATGTCCGATATTGGGTTTTTTGCCGATATCCGACATGCCGATATTGTCCAACGCTCAAATTCCGATTCCGATATATGTGTGACATCCCGTATGTCTTGTCGTGGAATTAACACATACCTGTTGTGAAGCTAAAGGATACAGCGTCAGCATTAGCGTCGTAACGTGGCTGTAAACAACATTGTACATCCCACGTACGCAAACATCTGGGAAATACTCGGTGACTGGGCATGGCAAAGCGTGGCTGGAGGAACCACACAAGTCTGGTGAACCTGGCGTCCTGCATGATACGAAGGGCTGGTTATTCAGCACGCCACGATTTTACAACTGACGTAACGACGTAACGTCAGCCAAGCACAGAGCGAGCAAGCTTTTGACAATGGTTAGCGCAACTGCAAATGCGCTTTGAAAGCCAGCTACCTGGCACAGAGCAAGCCATTCGCTAAACCGAAGGAGTTGGTTCTGCCTGCCGCGGTTCATATGTGCCCTGAGATGATCTGAGAGGCGGTTGCAAAGAAGCTCCTGATCATCCCACTTTGAAACGACAGTAAGTTCTTGAGGTATGTTTGTTTCATTATTAGCCTGTTCTGCGTTGGTGTATGTGTAGATTTACATACACATGGTAAATACATGTTTGGGGACTATCAAATTGTATCATTGAATGTATTTAGGTGGCTGTGTTCTATAGAACAGTTGAACCAGGGTGTGCCCCGCATCTCATCCAAAGTCAGCTGGGATAGGCTCCAGCATGACCCTAGTAAGGATAAGCGGCATAGATGGATACTTGAAAGGGCCCAAGGTCGCATTGCACTGGAAAATTTGGTCCCCAACGTGGAAAAGGTTGAGAACCCCTGAATTAGAATAAGTAAATACAAGAGAATTGGCATTAACATGTAAACAAGTCTTTAAAAATATTGTGAGGCCACAACTGTACAGTTGAAATATGAGACAGGGTTTCCCTTAGGATTTTTTGAAGTTGTGGTCATGGGCTGCGTGGACTGCTGCCGCTGTCGTGCCGCTGCTTTAAAAAAAAAAGACCAATAGCAATTTTTTTAGGGTTATTTTAGAACCGATTTTTAAGGTGCGCCGGCCTTTATCTTGTAGTGGTGCACGGCCAGGATCAGTTACATGTCTCGGAAACCCTGTGAGAGTGTAGGGAAAAGTAAAGCATATACACTAACTGCCTTGACTTCAACAGTCAAGTATTGGACCGGAGACTGGAAAGAAAAGCACATAAAGGGTAAAGGACACCGGCAGTTGGGACGGCACGTCAAGACGCAAATACGCACTTGCTAGTCCATTGGCACTTGACCGACCTTAAACGCATGCCTCCCGAAAGGCCAAAGTGACCCCCCCTCCCTCACCTCACACTTTACTCCCATGCAAACCACACACCTAAGCCTCAGGCTTACATACCAGTCAGACCAGTCTCAGCGCTTTATCACGGCCAAGTACAACTAGCATGTAAGGTTAATTGGCTACTCTAAATTGTCCATCGGTATGAATGTGAGTGGTTGTTTGTCTGTATGTGCCTTGCGATTGACTGGCGACCGCGCCTCTCGCCCAAAGTCAGCTGGGATTGGCTCCAGCATACCCGCAACCCTAATGAGGATAAGCGGAACAGAAAATGAATGAATGAATGTGCAGACACAACGCAATCAACATCATTTTGTAGATGACTTCAACCAGCAGGCAACCCAACGTTCATCACCGCCCTAAAATACTTTCACTTCATGGCTGTATCTGTTTTTGAATGCCAAGTAGGAGTTTTTGTGTGAATAAGCAGCATAGAAAACAAATGAATGAATGTATTTTTTTAGGACAAGCAGTGTATTTTTGTATTTAATTTTTTAAATGTATTTTATAGTATTCTTAATTATGTTTTATAATAAGTTAATATTTTATTTTTGTATTCAATATTTAAAAATGTATTTTATGTATTATCATTGATTTGTTTAAATAAAAAAATTCTAGGTAATTTTATTTTGTATTTAATATTTTAAAAAGTATTTTATGTATTATTGATTTGTTAAGATAAAAAATGCTAGTTAATTTTAAATTTGTATTTAATATTTGAAAATGTATTTCATGTATTATTATTAGTTTGTTTAGATTAAAAAATTGTAGTTAATTTTACTTTAGTATTTAATATTTAAACATGTATTTAACGTATTATTATTGATGCGTTTAGATAAAAAATGCTAGTTCATTTAAATTTTTTATTTAATATTTAAAAATAGGGCCGCACGGTGGTCGAGTGGGTAGCACATTGGCCTCAGTCAGGAGGTTCAGGATTTGAATCTCCGTTGCATGTTCTCCCCGTGCGTGCGCGGGTTTTCCCCGGGTACTCCGGTTTAATTTATTTATTTCAACGTGTACAATGATGTTCGATGGCTCATTTTTTGGGTCAACGCTCCACAAAACCAAGAACCAAGACAGGAAATTTAAAAAAATCAAGACTGCATTCTGCAGATCACTGAGGTGCCACTTGGGAGTCAATGCGGATGAGATAACCCTGAGAGGCTATGGCAACTTCTCCGGTCTTACCTACCTTCCTGGGGTGGTATCCATGTATGGTTTCACATGTTTTTTTGTTTACACCTCTCACCCCCTCCACCTTTTTGTTATTATTTATTATGACTATATTATTATTATTATTTATATATTATTAGGTGACATTTGAGCAGGTGACAAGCTGTGTGACTACTGGCAACAATTGCTGCCAGTCAAAAAAAATGTTATTTTCTTCCAAACAAAGTACAACATGGAAAAAATAAATACACGTTATGATTCAGAAGGAGTCAAATGATAACATTATATGCCTTACAACTCCCCCAAAAATCTGGGCTCAAATTGGTTAATAACTCTGTGTGGAGTTTGCATGTTTTTCCCGTGTGTGTCTGGGTTTTCTCCGGGTACTCCGGTTTCCTCCCACATTCCCAAAACATGCATGTTAGCTTAATTGGTGACTCTAAATTGTCCATAGGTAAAAATGTGAGTGTGAATGTTTGTATGTCTTTGTTTGCTTATATGTGCCCCGCGATTGACTGGCGACCAGTCCAGGGTGTACCCCACCAGTACACCCAAAGTCAGCTGGGATAGGCCAGCATTCCCGTGACCCTAATGAGGACTAGCGGTATAGAAAATAAATGAATGAATGAATTATATATATATATATATATATTACATATCATAAACATATAAATCACATTTAATACAGTATATATACACACACACATATGTATATATGAATATACATACATACAGTATATATTTACTTATTTTTTATGGAGAAGAACGAATTGGGGTGAGCTGAGTGGAATATTACCAGTGATGAGTGTGAGGGACACTGTTGTCTCAACATCCTGCTGGCGCTGCACATGTATGTTGTCATGACTAATAACGGGAAACGACGCAACCTCCCGCCACAAAAGAAGTCATTTGCAACATGCTGTGAAATTCCACACATAGAACACCGCGGGCCTTCACTTGCGCCTTGTTTGATTCTCTTCAGCGTCAGAGCAGCAAACAACAGCTGAGAGGTCGTGCTCTATTTGGGCCACCCATCATCACGGCTGATGTCCTGTATTTACACCAGTGACGCCAACATAGTTTTTATGGTCCGCCTGCCCCAACCCTTCCCCTAAATACTTGACAGGGGACCACGTGATGAAAATGGGGGAAAGGTACTTAAGCAGACAATGTAAACATGATAAGATTGACCTTTTCTTAAAGAACTGCAGCCTGCAATTGAAAAACACCTTCCCACTGCTGCTGTTTACACTTGGGAACTTTGAATTTTTATATTTTTTTGTTTCAAGTTTCAATATACCACCACAAAAAAAATCATTTCAACTCCATGCTACTGAAATGACATTATTTTCCCCCATATTTATAAAAATAATAAAACTGTGACTTTTTTTAACTTTAGTTTTGTAAAATTGCAGCTGTTGTTCCATTTTTCTCTTAATATTTTCAATCCTTTCTTATAACATTACTGCGTATTTTCCTTTTATTTTAGTTCTTTTGTCGCGGGCCACAAAAGGCCCACGGGCCGCACTTTGGACACCCCTGATCTAAGCCATTGGACAGCACAACGCCCAAATGAACGCATGACTTGGCCGACACCCAGCGCCTTATTTACAACAGATATTGCATATAATGCCATAATATTACCTGTTTTGGCTCATTGGGTTTGTGTTTACAGGGTCCGGCATGCGGTCCTTTATCATCTCCGTGTCGGTGAACTCTGAACTGTCGTACTTCGAAACAGCGTTCACTTCGTGAGAAAGTACACACGTCGCCTTCCCCGCTACATTTTCGATGAGCGCACATTTCATAGTCCAGTCGTTTAAAAGAAAAGCGGTTTACAGTGTCGGTTTTCGTTTTTTTTAACGTCAATAGTGCCATATTTGTTTGGAAAAAAAAAAAGGTATTCTTCTACTCAATCTACTACTGCGTGACTGTGACGCGTACGTCTCGCTGTTGCCCCCTACAGAGCGGTGGCGGTACTGCATAAAGGAACACCTTTCATTATTTGAGTGATGTTCGACGGGCCAGATGAGGCAAGTGGGCCTCCAGTTGAAACACTCTGTTTGTAGGGAGTACATGCAGACACAGATAAAGTTCCGAAAGCCTACAAGACGCAATAAAACTTGTCAATACAAACAATATGCCCTTGAGTATGTTACTGCACAGTTTTATTCACAGCGACGTAGACAAAAATAATGCCAACATGGAGACAAAAAACTTGCAGAGGTTCCGTGCACAAACTGTACCCTCTTGTCCGTTTACTCAACCCTCATTAAACACGCACACGCTTGTAAAAGCAAACCTAACCTTTTTAAAGCCAGACAACACCTCCCACAGCTCACCATCAAGACACACCATTGATTCGCTGTTTTATTGTCAATGAAAAATAACACTCGGGGTTCAGGAGTCGGTCACACCAGAGTCAGACTTTGCTCTAAACTCCCAGATAAAGCCCGAGATCTGTAGTTTCACAGTCAGTCCGCAGGTGTGTGTGATGGTCACACTAGTGCATACGTTAAATACTGTATCAAACCTAGTAAGTCATATTTGACACTTATACAAAGGGGCAGGATCTAAAAATGTAATAAAAACCTAACATGATCATTTCTGTAAAAGTCTTATTAATATCCTTATGCTGTCTCCTTATCGAAATCTCAGACATCCACATCAGTCCAAAGCTTTTCCTTCATAATGAGAGTATCTACTCATGAACATTCTCACTGACTCTGGCAGACTGTGGAGCTGCTCTTGGCCCCTGCAGCAGCTTTCTTGCGTCTCTTGTTGAGGAGGGGGTTACTGGAAGTATCCAGATCCTTAATCTTCACCTGGTCGTAGTCGACACGCATGGTTGCCAAAGCGCTGGTCATCTCCTCCTGTGAGACATCATGGAGAAGAGAGACTCTAAGGTTGCTATAAAATAAATAGCAATAATATGTGGAAAGGATTTTTTTGGTGCCAAAATTGCATCAAAAGAATGGCAAATAAATAATATATGATAATATATTATATATATATATATATATGATAATATAATACATGATTTATTTTAAATGGACCGCACGGTGGCTGAGTGGTTAGCAAATTGGCCACACAGTCAGGAGATCTGGAAGACCTGGGTTCAAATCTCCGTTGGGCATCTCTGTGTGGAGTTTGCATGTTCTCCCCGTGCGTGAGTGGGTTTTCTCCGGGTACTCCGGTTTCCTCCCACATTCCAAAAGCATGCATGTTAGGTTAATTGGCGACTCTAAATTGTCCATCGGTATGAGTGTGAATGTTTGTTTGTCTATTTGTGCCGTACGATTGACTGGCGACCAGTCCAGGGTGTACCCCACCTCTCGCCCAAAGCCAGCTGGGATAGGCTCCAGCATCCCCGCAACCCTAATGAGGATAAGCGGTATAGAAAATGAATGAATGAATTATTTATTTAAATGTCAAATTATTATAACATTTAGCAATAATTATTGAGATTCAGAAATATAAATAGACATGGCCTATTTATTCATGTTTTGACATTTTTATTTAACTAAGACACAGAAAGCGGTAAAATCTGAAAGTTGATTAAATAGGTCTGGCTTGTAATACTACTTTGTACCGCAAGAGGTAATTGTGCGCCTCTGAGAGCACTAAGACAGTTGAATTAGCAAATTAAATCTTTAGTACAGCCAACCACAAGCTATAAAAAGCGCATACGGACTGAATTAATTTCCCACGGGTTGCCATGCGTTATTTGATTAGGTTTAGTTTTTACACCTAATCTGACTCAACCCGCTTATCCAGACTTGGGAGCGGGACTGGACATCTGCCGGGACTGCCGCGAAAGGCAACGAGTGTGTACCATTACAGCTCCAGGGTTCCCGAGGTAAGTATTTACAGCAAGCAAATATACAGCAGCTTGTCGTGTGTGTTGTGTAACCGTAACTGTGCAGGAAGTTGCAATGCAGTTCCTCTATCTGTGGTAGACTTCCATGTTAGTGTGAAGGTTGATGCTGTTCATCTTTGCTTCCACACTTTGCTTCTCCTACATTTGACTGAATGGCTGCAGCACTAATCAAGATACAGCCACAGCGGTGAAAAAGATAATAAGTTACGTATTAAAGGCATTCCAGTCAAACTAAACACCTGCGCTAAGAGATTCCGAAATGGCAGAGAATGAACTTCTACCAACCTCTTATCTTTCATACTTGACTATTAGATGAAGTAAGAAGTGGTTATCCACAAGTGCAATAAGGGAAACCATTACACAACAGCATTGCGGAACACTTCTCTATTATATTACTATCTATCATTCACAACAAGGTTAACTTCTTATCACACCCGACGCGCACATTCTGCTGTTACGAAGGATCGCTCCTCATTCCTTTCACACACTCAACTGTGATTTGAAAGTGTCTGAGTCGATGGCACAAGAGATGTTGTGCGTTGCTATTGTGCAAACACGTGTCTTGGTGCACGCCGACTCATGTTTGGTATGGCATGTTGACTGTGCATATGCGCGTGAGTGCATTTGTATCATTACTAAAAGAATAGTTTGCCTTTATTCAGTTTAGGCTTGTTCTTCCCACAAATGCAATGTCATTTCAAAGGCATCTTACATTTATGGCTGACCTTATTTGAATTTGTTTTGTTGAACCACCTTTATGGTACGTATACGCTATCATCAACAATTATGGGATGTCCTGTGGTAAGCTACCACCATGCTTTACTAGTGATGGCATGAATGTAATTATTACTTTATTAACTAGAAACAGGGGTGTGATGATGCGTTTTAACAACGATTCGATTCAAAGTGAATATCCTACACACTGTAACGTTTGCACAGACGCTATTAAAGCCACGAGGAGGTGTTTGATCAACAAGCTTTTTATTGCAAGACACCGTGACGACGCCACACACGAGCACGCACGCCAGCACATCAGTGGAGTCACATCAACTGACTCCTAAACCACACGCGGCCCCCATTCTTGGTTCGTTCAAGACAACCCGAAACCATCAGACAACCAGAACACAAACAAGCACGTCAGCATAACTTTACGGTCGCTACAATACCTTTTATATTGTCCTGACGCTACCATCCACGACTTTGAAAGGTTTTAAGTTTCGGTATAAATTCCATACCAAATTGAAGAGGAAAAAGTCTTCTAGCTAACAAACATGTATACCAATGAAAATACATCCCATATCCTATGAAAAATTGCATTTTTAAAGATGTTCACACGGACTTTTCTACCGGAGCTCGCATTGGCAGCGTCACATGATGTCATCCAAGCGCCCCCGTCAACAGGCGTGACTAACCGACTTTATCAAAGAAATTGCTAATGAACACACATGCAAACAAAGCCTGCCATGCTGAAATCCAACGCTTTATTTCCTACTATTGATTTAATGGATTGACTGCCTTTTAAATGGTGTTAGGTTGATATATGCCGTTCGGAACGGCAATTTGGTGAACACAGATCGATGTAGTGGCTGAATTGTTACACCCCTAGCTAGAAACCGTGTGGGTTTTATGAATAAGATCAGTGTAGTTTAACTACGTAGGATTTTGGAACCTAGGGTTATATAACCCTGCATTGTTTTTACACTGCATAAATTAATACACATAAATTAGAAAACTCAAGTGTGATTGATTTAGTAATATCCGACAATGACCAGAGGAGGTCAGTGTTGGTTTAGTTCAGACCTTCACATCCTCCCACATCTCTCTGTCTTCTGTCAGCACCCGGGTGGTGTGGAGCGGAGTGGAGGGAACCACCATGCCTTGCTGCAGAGCACAACAACAGGATGTGTCAACATACACACATATGTGTTGCATAAACAAGAAGTAGTAGCAGTATCAATTGTGTTCGTGTTTGCATGCATAGGAAACGTACACTGATCCAAGGGTGATTCATAAACTGAGTGATGGTCATTCTCTCATTGGGGTCTGTCTTCAGCAGCTGGTGAATTAAGTCTTTACCTAGGAGAGTAAAAGGAACTTCAAATTAATTTACGTGATCACAATCACACATCAAACTGATTTCTCTCAGGGAGTATTATTAATATTCTCGACTGTCATCTAAGAAATGTTAACCGCTATATAATACAGTTGAATGAAACTATCCATCCATCCATTTTCTATACCGCTTATCCTCATTAGGGTCGCGGGTATGCTGGAGCCTATCCCAGCTGACTTTGGGCGGGAGGCGGGGTACACCCTGGACTGACAAACAACCATTCAGACTCACACTCATATCTATGGACAATTTAGAGCCGCCAATATCCTAATACTAATACTGGAGAAGGAACAGAAAGGGGACGGCAACCTATTGGCCTTTAAAAGGTACTGCTGGAATCAGTAAAGCTATAGCTTAGGTTTAAAGGGACTGTTTGCAACACAACACGTGCTCTTCTCTAGCAGATATTGGCAGCTGTGTGTCGGACGGCTGGCAGGTTTATGTCCCCCAGTCAATGTTCATCCTCTCCCGCTCATGCTTGATGAATACTGTAATACTTCTTTTGTTCTTCCTGGGACAGGCATCACAGGGAGTCTATCCGCACCGACTAGCGACTGGCTTGTTTTCTAAGACCATCCATCCATTTTTTATACCGCTTATCATCATTATAGTCTCGGGTATGCTGGAGTCTATCCCAGCTGACTTTGGGCGGGAGGCGGGGTACACCCTTGACTGGTCGCTAGTCAATCGAAGGGCAGACAAACAAACATTCACACTCACATTCATACGTATGGACAATTTAGATTCTCCAATTAAGCTAACATGCATGTTTTTTGGGATGTGGGAGGAAACCGAAGTACCCGGAGAAAACTCACACGCGCATGGGGAGATCATGCAAACTCCACACAGAGATGCCCAACGGAGGTTCGAACCCTGATCTCCTGACTGTGAGGCCAACATGTTACCTACTCAGCCTAAGACCATTCCTTTATTAAGAATATTATAACCAGGGCTGTAAGAAGACACTTTAACCACGCTTAGGTAGGCACCTTTTTTAGGTTTTATGGTCATGTTTCAGTTCATTTTTAGGTCAGGGTTCTCACACTCCCCCGAGCATACCCTTAAAGTGCTTGGGCCACAGTCATGCTGGAAAAGAAAACTATCTTCCCAAAATTGTTCTTACAAAGATGGAAGTTTGGAATTGGTTCAGCCCAACTCCAGATTTCGCTAATTGAGGCACGTCATTTGACGTTCGTCTAGCTAGTGTATGTGAGCGGGATAGTCCTCTATGCTTTTTGGGGTCCTCTCACCTTCCTGAGACACATCAGCCCACTCTGGGTTGGGAAATTCATATTGGCCCATTCTGATTCTCCTCTTCATTCCCGGTGAAATAGCCTGACCCGTGTTGGAGTAAAATGGAGGGAAGCCACACAACCTGAAAGTGAGCGATATATGATGTGGTACTATTACTTCAAGGTGTGTATCCATGTAGCGGCCACTCGGTAACAAACATACTCACAAGATGTACATGATGACGCCCAGAGACCACATGTCACATGATTTGTCATATTTCTCCGGACCCAAAACTTCTGGTGCTGATTCATGACCACACAAACAACAAAATACAGAAAAAAAGCAATTTAGGGTGGATGGGTCCAAGAAAAAAAATCAATAACATTGGCATTCTTCTAAGTGCTTATAGTCATGCATACGCTTTACAAATAGTACAATAAAAATGCCCAACGAAGTAAAATGTAACTTACCCACATAGTATGGTGTGTAGCAGGGGGTCTGTAGGGGGTTGTGTTGTGTGGTCTCCTTAGCGAAGCCAAAGTCCGTTAGTTTGAGGACTCCGTTTCTGTGCTTTGAGGTGTAAAGTAGATTCTCCGGCTGCCAAAAAGAGGGAACAAAACGATTTATTTTTGAAACTCGAACCCATATGAGGTGCATATCGATCTCACCTTGATGTCTCTGTGGGCAATGTTAATATTATGCAGGAACTCTATGGCTGAGCCGATGTCTTTCATAATCTCAGACGCCTCTGATGTGAAGACAGATGGTCACAAACCAGAAGCCATAACAAGAAACACCACAATGGGGGTGGGGAGGTGTGTGGGGGAGGGCAGATGAAACAAGACGGTATTTCCTCAAATTGTGTCCTGTGATGTTTATTTAGAAATGTGTATACAGTAATCCCTCGCTTATTGCAGTTATTTGGTTCCAATGAATTTCTGCGAAATAGGATTCCTTATTTATGCATGGAACATTTTGTAGTTGGACCGTAAAGAACCTGTTTATGATCTTGTAAATGCTTTTCTTTACCACAATTTGATCCCTTTAGACATTAATTAACACTCCTACAGTCATATATGCACACATATTACAGAATATAGTAGATATAATAAGGGAAAATAACATACTGTATAAGACTGAAATTTAAAAAAAAATGAACTCTCATCAATGTAACATGACTGACACCTAGTGACCAGTGTAGTATACTACATATCATCACAACATGTTTGAATGCATCTCCTGAATGCCTTATATTTTTATTTTAGTGCATTTAGCCATTTTTATGCTGAATTTTGTCAAAAAATACGTAAAATTGGAGCACATATGCCCTTTTTTATTTACTAGTAATAGGCATGATTTAATCATTAATATATTTTTGAAAAAACATAATAAGTTGTGAAATTTGAAGCAAGTGGCGGATTATTTTAATAATTATTACACTCTGATCAGTTAAGTTATGTTGAAAAAATGCAAGTATTTAGATTTTGCATTTTGGATCTTAAGGTGGTTTAAAGTGAGTCTAACTGAAATAAGCTGCGCACCGGCTGATCATTGGTCATGATTTAAGACCATAGCTAAAAAAAAAAAAAACAGAACCTGCACTAAAATAAAACTAAATGTTCAAAAAAGGACTCAGTAAGTATTAGCTGCGGCATTTTTGATAATAACCTCACCCTTTTCATCCATCCCCAAATGTTCTCAATTGGATTTTGATCAGGGGAACACACAGGATGGTCCAAATGAGTGACAATAAGCCCATTGTCACAACCCAGTCACATGTCATTACCACAATGAGGTACCCCTGCAACATCTTTCCATCCAACATCTCGTGCTGCTATTTGACACCCCTGCACAACCTGGAGCTCCACTGTTTGAGGAAAAAAAGCACCCTAGATCATGATGGCGCCCCCTCCACTGTGCCATGAGGAAAACACCTCAGATCAGGGGTCTCTTGTAATGCCAGTAACGTTGGAAGTCAAGGTTCAAATTGTTTCTCATAAGAGAATCAAACTTTTTCCCACCCTTCTATGTCTCATGTTTGGTGCTCTGATGCAAATTCCAAACTGGTAATCTTGTGGCATTGAAGGAGACGCTGGACTGCACTCCACATCAATAACAACCAAGCCAATCAGATCCTCTGGCTCAGGGTCGGTGACATTTTTTTTGTTCCATAATACTCAGGATATTTGAAGAAGCTTCAGATGACTTTCTCACTGCATCTGACCCCAGCAGCAATGGAGTCCTGTGAGAGGCCTTACTTATGCAGCTCAACAATGCGACCGCATTCAAAGAGAGAAAACCTTTTTGCCTTTGCCCTCAAGAGATCATGACAGTGTGAATACTTGACAGTAAATGCCAAGATCTTGTCTTTTAAAGGCTGTCGTCTTATACATTTTTAATAATCTGATGACCAGCCTGTCTGAGTTTAATGCTTTTTTGCAATAAACTGCTTACTCAGAATGTTTTTTATCTGACTGCTATTTCTTCCTTTTGCATTTTGAAGTTCTACTTAGAACCTCATTATAATCCAACAGTGCAAAACATAAATTCTTGCAATTTTTCAACTGGTTCTAAAATTTTCAAGAGAGTACATGTCGTTATTTAGAGCGCTTATAAGATGAGACATTTAGTAACCCAAAGTTGTAAGGAACCCATAAAGTACTGCACAAAGGTGCAAATTTTTATTTTCATCATTTTCTCAAGAACAATACTATAATAGTGAAAGTTGGGTGTTGGTGTTACAAGCTATTTAGGCAGTAATGACTGTGTTTTCAATGTACATTCATATAGCTTTCCAGCTGCACACTGACTATTCTGTTATACCCAAGTTTTATTTCAATGTATTGTCCGTTGAGAAGATATACCGTTGCTGAAATGTGAGGGATGCGCTCACTAATGAGAAATCCTGTACTCTTTGAGGCACTTTTTTTGCACTTTCTGCAAGATTATGCGAATGTGTATTTTCCGTATTTACCTGTTTCTTGTTCGATTGTTTTCTGGCAAGTTACATGCTTTCCTGTTATGACGTCACACTTAACAGAGTTCATTAGCTACACACGCTTTGTGGAAACACTAACCAAAGGATATCCTAGTTTACAAAACGGTATCCTCGGAATAGTTGAGGAAATTAATTAGTCTGTATGGGCTGATCTCTGCACTCAAATCTATCTTGGGTCTAAACAAATCCCTCAACAGATTCATTCTCACCTTTCTCCGTGAAAGCTTGGTCTCCTCTGGCCTGGATCCGGCTGAACAGTTCCCCTCCTTCCATGCTATGCACACAAAAACAAACACTAAATGTTGACCCAATGACAATTAGAACAGTAGTGAAAAATGTACATCTACTAAAAAGATGACAAAGTGTACTTTTTGTAAGGACACAGAGGAAGAGACATTAGAGAGAGGAGAGAATACGCATTTGTGCTGAACTCAACTAAATGATGTCCTCGGTTGACCTTTACTGTCAGAGGGAGCAGCTCATAGCAAACAGAGTAACACAAAGTCAGTAGAAACAGTGCAACACACACCGTTGCTATGCAATTAAGTGAGCGTATACACTACGTAAAGAGATCCGGCAACCCATGTGACGGTTGGGAGCGCCAGGAGGACCAGAACAGAAGAGCAGAAGAAGTCCACATGGAAGTTTTGGCCTTCTCGGCATCAGTGCAGACCTCCTCACTATGTTGTGTCAGTATCTGGTCACTTTTACTCATTTTGTCACCACACACATGTGTCCGCACGCACCCACATGCAGTATATGCCACAAAGCAGAAAAAGAAGGTATTGAGCCCTTCCTGTGTTCTAGGGTGTTTTTACATGACTCAGACAGCAGAGGGCACTCTACTTAGATTTAAACCCAGCAAGACTGTAGGATATCGCCCTGCTAATGGACTTCTCACTAACAATGCACAAAAAAGTCAAAATAATACAAATAACTAATCAGACAGTCCACATGGTGGTCGAGCGGTTGGCATGTTGGCCACACAATCGAGAGAAATAAATGATAAAAAATGTCTAAATGTCTACAAGTTAACTGTAAGCCTACTTTGGGCACACCCTGTACATCTGCAAAACCAGCTACTCTCACATAAATGCAATACACAATGACATATGAAATACAAAATAGTGGTTAAGACAACATTTTCCAACACCTCAGCATTCTCAAGAAAAAACGCCGAGGCAACAGTTTTCATTAGGAAACCACACAACACTACATTTATTTTCGTGACAGGGAGGCAATTCTCAAGGAGGTCTACATGAAATCCCTCCACCACAAACCTCAGCCGTGGCTTTGTCACTTTGAAAATCAGTGAGTGAACAACGACAATCTAGAACTTTAATAGCAAACCAAATCCATTCATTTTCTACACGGCTGGACCTCAAAGTTCATGGGTGATGGAGCCTATCCCAGCACACTACAAGCAAGAGGCAGGATACACCCACCCTATACTGGTCGCTAGACAACCATTCACACTCACATTCATACCTATGGGCAATTTAGATTATCCAATTAAACATGCATCTGGGTCTCCCCATAGATTTTTAGATTTGGCACTATCTGGTGGCCCTCGTTCACAAGAACATTCTAAATCATTATAAACAGTCTGTGTAGCCTGTTGTTGATATTTTGTACAGTAGATGGCATTGCAACTGCAAAAACGAACAGCCAGTAACCAAACAGGAGTCAAACAAGAGTCGGTACATACAAAAAAAAAAACAGGTATGTTAAAAAACAACAATGAAATACCATTTTATGTGGGTTATGACGATAAATACAACACACATAACTTGTTAAGTTACAAAGTGGCCGCAAGGCATGCTGTAACATGTAGCGTCTCCACACGTCAAAGAGGCTTCCGCTCTTTAATAATTTTATTCTGACCTGAAGACATCAACAGCAGTACTATTCCAACACCATATATCGTGACCGTATTTTCATCTCACAAACAAACATGCCTGTAGTCCGTTCCTCCTGTGAATGACACTTCTTCACTCCCATTACAACATAAGACGCATTCAGGGACACTCCGGACGTAACAAAAACGACTTTATAATACCTGCATATGTATGTAAAATAAACAGGAAGATAAATGAAAACCAAATATTGGATATTCTTTTCACTCACTTTGTAACTCTTAATTCGGATGTTCATTTTGCTACATTTAAGTATGTCGGAAATTTACCATAAATTACGTGATGTCTGTTACCCGCCTTCTCTGTGTGTGCACACACGTGCTGGTTCCCTGGTTTTCTATGTAAATCCCTACGTTACACCCCTGCTAGGGGAAAGGGAAGTAACATTAAACCCCAAGATGTTCAAAGGCTATAAAGTTTAAATTTGGTAGGTACATTAAAGGAAAGTAGGCTCCTTAACAAGAATAACAATAAAATAAAAAAATTGACAAATTTTAGAGTTTAACTCAAACACACCGTCACAAAATGTCAGGAGGCACGACACAGGAGACACATCTAAAGGGTGGCGAACTGCACAATGGGAAATGTCCAGCCACCCCGAGCGGTGAATCCAGAGCGTTTTTTATGTAAATCCAGCTGCGTGGAGCCCTGGTCCGGATTGGTTGATTACTTCAACGTCTGGAGAATTTTGTCCAGACGTTGGAAAAATTCGTCTGGAGAAAACGTCCTAGAAATTCTGTTGCCCTAAAAAATTCCTTTTTTTGCAGATTATTCATGATTAAAATGTGGTTTTTAAACTCTTAACAATTTGCTATGTCAACAGTATAATCAAGCAGGGAAGCTTTTTGGAAGCATACCAACCTATTATTAAAATAATAATAACTGAAGTTAGTCAGATGATGGCAAAATGTATAGTACCATTCCATAATTATGAGCAGGCACTTCTTCCCGTGATGCATGTTCTCATACAAACTGATGATCCGAACAATGTGCGGGCCGCCAGAGACCCGCCAGTGAAGCTCCACTTCTCGCTTCGCTTTGGGGCTGTCATAGAGGATCTGGAAGACGCATAAGGGAAAAAAAACGAGAATTAGCATCCCTGTTTTCAGGGTAATTTATTTAGTGTGTGTCTGACTTGGTGAGTGTTCCTGACAAGTTCCCCTGTCCTTTCTGTGTCACATTGGATCCCTAGTTTGCCAGGGAAACCGCAGTCAGAAAAAGAGTGAGAGAGAGAAGCCGAGTGTGTGTGAGAGAGAGAGCGTGAGAGTGAGAGAGAGAGAGAAAGAAGGTAGGTAGATAGCTAAATAAAATAAGTGGTGACTAACATCGAACATCGGTAACTGACATGACTTCCTTCTCATTCATGCCCGCAGTGCCAAGGTGCATTAACACATGCTTTATTGGATGCTGAACCCTAGGGTGAGGAGCTCAGCCATCTGGGTGGAGCTCAGAGGAGAACCGCTGCTCCTTCACATCGAGAGGAGCCAGTTGAGGTGGCTCGGGCATCTAATGTAGTCCGGATGCCTCCCGGACGCCTCCCTGGTGAGGTTTTCCGGGCATGTCCAGCCGGGAGAAGGCCCCTGGGAAGACCTAGGACACGCTAGAGGGATTATGTCTCACAACGGTCTCTCTGGTGGAGCTGGAAGAAGTAGTTGGAGACTGGGAAGTCTGGACTTCCCTACTGAGCCTGCTGCCCCCAGGATATATTTTTTATNACAGAGAGACTTTGCGGGGGTTTCTTGCAAATAGATTAGCTTCACACAAATGCTAACTGTCACAGTACTTTGAGGTAACTCCAGACTGTTTGAGCCTTTGCCATTCTGGCTATTCTTCGATCTATTTTGATAGTTTTCCTTCATTTTCTGCCACGTGTCTCTGGTTTTGCTCTCCATTTCAAGGCATTGCAGATCATTTCAGCTAAATAGCCAAAAAAAATGTTTCCCCTCTCCAATCAACTTTTTAATCAAAGTTTGCTGTTCTTTTGAACAATGTCTTGAACGGCCCGTCTTCCTCAGGCTTTCAAAGAATAATGCATGTTCAACTGGTTTCATCTTTAAATAGGTGTCACCTGATTCACACCTGTTTTTAAACACTGATCACTGATTGAATGCCACACTGCTATTTTTCGAACCCCCCCCCTTCAACTAATTGCCCATTTGCTGATCGTAAGAGCATGCATATCATGAATGCTGGTTCTTGTTTGTTCTGCTGGTTCTTGTTCTTGTTGTAGGTGCAGAATCTACTGCACCTATTCGTAACTTGTTTGCCATTTATATATGGCATATATATATAAGCCTCCAGCATATATATAGCCTCCAGCATAAGCTGCGACCCTAATAGGGACAAGCGATATAGAAAATGAATGAATGAATGAATTCAGTATTCATCTAAAGAAGGTGAGAAACAATAGTGAAATCAAGAAAGAACGTGTAGCAAAGCACAAAGGTGGCCAACTTGCCAATTTTGTCGCTAGTTTTGGCGACATTCCAACCCCCCTTGACAACAGACTCTTTCAAAAGCGACTACTAACAAATTTGGCTACTTTTTGTGGTGTCGTTGGGGAGTTTTCTGGTGTTGTGAAAGCACATATTGTTCTGCATTTTCTATTCTCACTGAGCAGCAGCGGGTGCTGTTGAAAGGTCCGCCCCACCCAAAGGCAGTCACAAGCCGGCAGTGTGCAGTCAGCTTGGTCACACTGATGTGGAGCGCTACAGACCGGAAGTGCAAATGAATCACGCATGCGTGAGACGTGATGCTGAGCGGGTGGAGCGCTTCCTGTTTTGAAATTATCCAACTAAGAATCAGGTTTGTTTGTAGTTCGTAATCAAGGTGTTTTACTTACTTTTTTTGGTCTCTCCTAGGAGTTTGTTTTTTTTCCTTCATTTGACAACATGCAAATATGCATCGTCTAATATGCAATTTTGATGATGACGCCATCTAGCGACTTCTTGGTAGCTACTTTTCTTACTGAAAAGTTGCCAACAGTGCAACAGCATGATCCAGGGGTGGCGGCGGAGAAGCAGACAAGAACCTCCAAGCAGCAACCTGCAATCTTCAGCAAAGAGCCCAATCCCCAAAACCCGGAACTGCTAGCTAAAATTTGGGCTAGAAGCATAGCTGATGACAGCTATTTGGTATGGAGGCTAGTGTCAACGACCTATTTCAACACATCAGTAAAACATACATACATTATAGCGATCTACTTTATCTTCCATCCAGCCATCCATCGATTTTCTATAGCGCTTATCCTCATTAGAGTAGCGGGTATCCTGGAGCCTATTCCAGCTGACTTCAGGCAGGAGCTTATTTATTATAAATTGTGTATATTTATAAGAAGAACAACATTAAATTAAAGGCACTCAAAGAATACAGAACCACCATCCACCGGTACCAGCCTGGAGTTGATTTTTCATAGAGGTTGTGTACCACAAATATGCACATTAGCAATCAGGTCATCAGATCTTACCCTTGTGCATTCACACAAAGTAGTATCAGCATTTGGGAGCAAATATGAGGTGAAAGAAAAAGGGTAAAAATACAGAACACTTAACTACATAACAGAATACAAAACTACAGAAAAGTCTATCTGTGCAACGTGGCAGAACGTAGAAGGTGCATTCAAGGACTGTCAAACTATGGGACAAATCGGCACTAGCATTAAACATTCAACAACTGGGATTTCTAACTGTATATTCATTGATTTTCTATACCGTTAATCCTCATTAGGATCGCAGGTATGCTGGAACCTATACCAGCTGACTTTGGGCGGGAGGTGGGGTACACCCTGGACTGGTCGCCAGTCAATCGCAGAGCACATATAGACAAACAACCATTCACACTCACATTCATACCTATGGAAGGTTAGGGTTGCCAATTAACCTAACATGCATGTTTTTAGGATATGGGAGGAAACCGGAGTACCCAGAGAAAACCCACGCATGCACTGGGAGAACATGCAAACTCCACACAGAGATGCCTAACGGAGATTTGAACCCAGAACCTGCTGACTGTGAGGCCAACATGCTAACCCGTTCATACACCGTGCGGCCCAACTGTATATTATTTTTAAATTCAATAACTGCCTATATTTCTAAAATTGTCAACCTTTTACATAAAATGTGATGTAGTTACCATTGTAGTATCAATTTATTTACCACAAAGAGATTTGCATCCCTATTTATTATAGATAAAAACTTTTTTTTAAATTTGTGATTAATTATGAGTTAACTATGGAGTTAAATGTAATGAAATATTTCTAGCGATTGACAGCTCTACATTTTATACAAGAATCCGCTGACTTTAATTATATCATCATAATGTGATGCATCCCAAAAATATTGTGATACCTCCCGATAGGTCCACATCGCCCAAACCTTGTTTGGAACAGATTACATTAACAGATGACATTATTCCTTATGGAAAAATGTGATTCGGTTTTTGTCTGACCTTATGGAACAAATCAAAAACTAAAATTGAGGTTCCAGTGTAAAAAGACAGATACGTGAAGCGCCCACCTGGTAGTAGCGTAATGTGTGTCTATCACGCACGCACGCAAACAGCAGGTGGTAGACACTGACATTGTATGCATGTCCAGTCAGTGTGTATTTTTGGGTATGACACACATGCTGTGATCTGCTTTTCACAAGTAGGCTGCTCTGGTCGGACTGGAAGGTGCTGACTGACAGACATGTGACACACACACACACACACACACACACATACACATTCAAGATTGATTATTAAGAAACCTGCTTATTTGTTGATTCAACAAGTAGAAACGCCACAGCCAGTAACAGCGTTTGACTGTATGCGTGGATGAAGGAGCGATAGATAGTGTCACAGTGCACAATGGGCATTTTGAAAGTAATACTCTACCTGTCACTGTGTGACTTGCCTAAAGCAGCCTCACCCAGTAAACGTGACTTTGATCAAAGTAATGAGAGCTTTTGTGGTTGTTACCTTCATTTATCGCTTTACAACTCTCATTTCCTGCACTGCACTATAATAAAAAGCTACAGGAAACACAGAGTTAGTGAGAAATCTGATGTGGTGAGAAGTGTAAACACTGGCTGGCCCGTTTTGCTAAACCGATTAACAGCCCGCTCGCACTTTTATCATACCCTCCGCGAGGCTGTGTTTCACACTGAGGCTCTGTACTACAATATTATATTATATACTCCCTGCAAGTATTCACAACAATACAGTGGTATGCAAAAGTTTGGGCATCCATGATAACTTTCAAGATTTTCCTTTTTAAATCATTAGTTGTTTGGATCAGCAATTTCATCTTTTTTCTCCTTCTCCCAAATCATGTTGTTGAACAATATTTGTTTTCAGGTAATTTGACAAGTTGTTTTGAGGCTGTTATTTCGAAGAAGATGCAAAGAGGAGAACTGGAACTGGATTTGCAATTTGCCACCTTAAAAAGGCTTTCTCATGACTGGCATGACCTGTGTTTGTAGGTCAAGGGTCAATGAGCTTACCAAACAAATTTTGTGTTCCAATAATTAGTGCTAAAGGTATTCAAATCAATAAAACAATAAAGGTGCCCAAATTTATGTACCTGCCTAATTTTATTTAAATAATTATTGCACACTTTCTGTGAATCCTAAAAACTTCACTTCACGCCTCAAATATCACCGTGTTCGTCTGCTGTATGATATATTTAACTGAACTTGCTGATTGCATACCATTGTATATAGAAAATGTTTGATACAGAAGTGTGGCTGGGATTTTCTGTTTTTGTTTGGGATTGTGTGTTTTTTCCGGGTACTCCAGTTCCCTCCCACATGCCAAAAAAATGCAAATTAGGTTAATTGGCGACTTTAAATAGTTTGTAGGTATGAATGTGAGTGTGAATGTTTCTTGTTCTATATGTGCTCTGCAACTAGCTGGCGACTAGTGCAGGGGGTACGCCGTGGGTGTCCCAGGAACGGCCCGGGGGCCATCTGCGGTCTGTGTTTTTACACACAGTGGCAACACATTCAATAAATATAATTTATCAAGAAAACTAAAAAATAACCAAAACAAACAGCAAAAATTAAAAATCAACAGCAAAAATAACGTCATTTTAGTAGCATAGTGTTGAAATATTAAAGAAAAATACTATGAGAAACAGAAACGTAAAAAAAAATTAATTTCTAGAAATTAGATTAGGAAAAAAAGATAATTATGGGAATGAAGCTGTATAATTTGAAATACTTCATAAAGCAAATTTACAAAGATTTTTTTGAAATATTTGGAAAATACCAAAGTTCATAGATGTTGACAGTTTTTCACCTATTGTATATCACAAAGACCAGATGCATTTTTTCTGGGAAACTTTACGAAATATCGAAGTGGCCCTTGCATCGTTTCATTTTTCAGTATGTGGCCCTTTGGTGGAAAAAGTTTGGACATCGCTGGTTTACGCTGCCTCTCTCAAAAGTCAGCTGGGATAGGTTCCAGCATACCTCAGCGACCCCATTGAGGATAAGCGGCATAGAAAATGGATGAATATACTTTATATGAATTTAAAGGTGACTATCTGGGTGGTATTTGTTATATATATATTTATATGTCTCAGGGGCTCTAATAATGTTTAAAAAAATTATTTAGAAGATTGTAAACAGCTTTTCTACGCAATAAACAAGGGATTACTTTCTCTTTCTTCAATACTGATAAAAAAGTAGCTTTCTGGCGTCGGGAAGAGTATTGTTGACATCGTGGCAATTTTTAAAAGGGGGACCAGCATAATAATAATAATAACAATACATTACTTTATTTTTCATTCATTAATTTTCTAAACCGCTTATCCTCATTAGGGTCGCGGGTATGCTGGAGCCTATCCCAGCTGACTTTGGACGAGAGGCGGGGTACACACTGGACGGGTCGCCAGTCAATCGCAGGGCACATATAGACAACAACAACCGTTCACCATCACATTCGCACTCTAATGGACAATTTAGAGTTGCCAATTAAACTAACATGTATATTTTTGGAATGTGGGAGGAAAGGGAGAAAACCCACGCACGCACGGGGAGAACATGCAAACTCCACACTGAGATACCCAATGGAGATTCGAACCCGGAACCTCCTGACTGTGAGGCCAATGTGCTACCCAATCATCCACCGAGCGGCATTACTTGATTTATGTTTTTAAAAAATATCTTTAGACTAGACGTTAAGCTGAACCCTACATTTCATTTTCTACCGCTTAGCCTGCAATGTTGAGTCTCCATTTAACCGGAATGCATGTTTTTGGACTGTGGGAGGAAACAAGACACACAGAGGTCCAAGCTGAGATTCAAACGTAGAACCACCTGGCTGTGAGGCAGACATAATAATCATGAGTACCATATGTGCTGTTGCTCTGGTTCTTATCATCTAAATAAGGCGGGAATGTGACCAAAAAGGAAACATCAAAAGAATTCCCATGCACCAACTAATGAGTGGTCCACTGGTATGTTGAAGCTTCAGAGCTCCACTTGCAGCATTTCTAAATTGAATATGAGCTTTAACAAGGGTCACTAGTGACTTATTAACTCATTTAGGAGCAAAGGGTTGCTTGGAACAAACCTTCACACGATTGAAGGCTGTTTTAAAGCTTTTTGTGAAGTCTTTGCCAAATTGCAGGAATTTCTTTAGTAAAAACCCAGATGTGTCTCAGGCATGCCGAAGAGTTTCACTCAAGCATTGTGCATGAATGCACAAATACATTCATAATTATGTTACCACCTCATATCAACTTACATACACCACTCCAACAAATAGTGTGGGCTCACCACCATGTGGCAACCACAAGCTACTCACACATTTTAGACATCATTTTAAAGTGCAATTCTTAATGTATGCTGTGATATAATGATAGTCCATCCATCCATTTTCTATAACCCTTGACCCTCATGGGGACATGCGCTATAGAATAGGTAACAAACAGGACAAAATGGTAACGTAAAAGACACACACTCCCTAGCTAGTGGTTCTCAAATAGTGGGGCACGCCCCATTGGGGGGGGGGGGGGGGCAGGGAGTACTTTCAGTGTTAGTGTAAACCTGCCAGCATCCTTCCATCCATTTTCTATGCCGCTCATCCTCAATAGGATCACAGGTATGCTGGTGCCTATCCCAGCTGACTTCGGGCGGGAGGCGGGGTACACCCTGGACTGGTCGCCAGTCATTCGCAGGGCAGACATACAGCCATTCACACTATAATGGACAACTTAGAAATTTAGAGTTGCCAAATAACCTAACATGCATGTTTTTGGAATATGGGAAGAAACCACAGTACCCGGAGAAAACCCACTCACGGGTAGAAGATGCAAACTCCACACAGAGATGCTCAACGGAGATTCGAACCCTGAACCTCCTGACTGTGAGGCCAACATGCTACCCACTCATCCACCGTATATAGTATATATAGATTTATTATTCATAGTGATTATATCGTTTTTAATAATAAGCAAGTTCCACTCTTAGTAGTAAGCAGTAGAGCTAAAAGGGCTAACTATTTGACAAGCAATGTTTGCTTTGCTGTTCTTTCCTTATACTGTATTATATTACATAATCTTTACATCAGGGGTGTCCAAAGTGCAGCCCATAGGCTATATACGGACTGGAGCGCTTTTTTTTTTTTATTTTTTTTGTCCCTTTTTTTTTTTTTAAAATTTTAATTATTAAAAAAAACAGCAAAAATTGGGAAAAGAAACCAGTAATTTTACAAGAATAAAAATAAAATATTGAGAGAGGAACTGTATAATATTAAACAAAAAAATAGCATAGTTATATTATTGGAAAACAGTCGTAATTAGGAGTGTAACGATTCATTCAGTAGAATCGATTTATATTCCTATGATCTAAATACATTGATAGGTGTTCACCAAACTGCCATTCCACATGACATATTGATCTAACATCGTTTTCAAGGTAATCAATTGGTTTAATTGCTACTAGGAAATAATATTGGATTTAAGCACGGCAGATTTCATACAGATGTGGGCTTTTTTTTAAGCTATTTTATTGATACTGTTAAATGTTACCCTTGTAACAGTTTGGTTTTCGTAGTCGTGCCTGTAGATTACGGCGCATGGATGACGTCATGTGTTGCTGAGCGTGCGCACTGTGGTAGAAGAGTCCGCATGGATGTCCTAAAATATGCAATTTTTCATAGGATATGTTGTGTATTTTTATTGGTATAAGTGCTTCTTAGCTAGATGACTTCTTCCACTTCAATTTGCTATGGGATTTATACTGAGTGTTGGACCACATCCAATGTTAAGTCCAACTTTAAGCCTTCAAACTCATGGGGATGGGAGCGTCAGGAAGATGAAAGGTACGTAGTGACCGTAAAGTTATGCTGATGTGCACGTTGGACAGACCAGGAATGAGGGGCTTGTCGTTCAGGAGTCAGTTTTGGGAGCCACTGTTGTGCTGGCGTATGTTCCATTTTTTCCTGCAATGATAAGGGTGTTGACCAAACACCTCCTCGTAGCTTTAATAGATACAATAAAGTATGTAGGATATTCATTTGCTTTAATATCAATCTGCACATGACATTTCATTCAATCTGGTGGTGTGAAGTAACTTCTTTAATACTTGGGTATAGAAGTGAATGAGGTGTCAAATTAATGTTAATCATTTTTAATCAGATAGAATTAATCATTCAGCCTGTTAATTCATTCATTGTTAATTCAACCTGAAGTGTTGCTTGCACTTTATTCAAATAAAAAGTAAATGCATTTGCAATGATTTGTTGTTTGCGTGTTTGTATATATCCATAATTAATGTATATCTGATTAACTTACTAAAGGGAATTTAGGAAACTTCACCTGCACTGTCCGGTATCTAGCTATTAGACTGGTTGAATTTTCGGCTTAAAAGTTACTGAATCGATTTAAAGTTACCAAATCGTGTCAGATCATCCTGTTCTAAATGATCCAGTGTCATCCTTGAATCAAAACCACAAATTGTGATACGAATCTAAACGTTGTTAAAATGAATCATTACACCCCTAGTCGTAATACGAGAAACAAACAAAACATAGAATAAAGTTTCATTTTGGGGGGAAATTAGCTAGAGAAAAATTACAATAATAAAGCCAAAATATTATGACAATAAAGACATACTGTTATAAGAAACAAATGTACAAGATGTATTTGTAAAAATAAAAGAATAACAAAAAGATGTAATGTAGGGAGAACAAGCTCATGCTAGTTCTTCATAACACTTTTCTTTAAATATAAAAAACATCCCAGGATAATTACATGGTTCCCCACATCCTTTGATTTTTGAGTAGACGGTCCTCGGTGGAAAAAGTTTAGTCACCCCTGATTTACATGTTACCAACTAATGACATGCAGATAATTATATAACCGCCAAAGTACAGGCTTTTTCAGTTAAAATCATTATTTTAAATGACCTCTTTGACATTAAGAAGGAACTCTCTCTAAGCAAATGGGTACGCTTCTCTTGTTTTTAAAGGTTACAAAAAGCTGGCCATTAAAACCAGGCCTCTGGCTCCCTGCAGTCAGACAAGTTAATATAATCCTGATGACTGCAAATGAATTACAGTACACTGAATGAATGGTGCTTTCCTGCAAAGTGGATTAATGCTGTAGTCATCCATTATGATCAACACTTCTAGAAAAATACGTAATTAAAAAGCTCATGAGCAGGTGAAATCCACTAACCCTTGCGCCACATTAACAACTCTGTCTCCTCTCTTTTGCCTTTCAAGTTATCCTAATGCTGAACAAAGTGCCTAAATTAGATTTTGTGGCAATAAGGCACTCTGTGGTGTGCTAGGCAACCGTGGGCTTTTAATTACAATCAACGGCGGTCTGCTCGGTTTACAAGCAAGACACACAAGCAACAAGATGAAGAACACAAATATTTCACTTTTGAGCTGCGTGTTTGTTACTCAGTTGTTCTTTTCTCACCTAAAGAAAAGACCTGCTGATTCATGTCAGCCCAGGGTTTCCTGCAAATACTGTACATAGGCATAGAGACATACTTGTCGCTAGGCAATGACGTGAATTCAAATGCTTCGATCAGATTCAGCCCCTTTAGCCTTTATTTGTTTTTAAATGTCCTCTTTTCATCTCTGTCTGCAGTTCCTCCCGTGTCACTTGTGCTGCCTTCCCGCTACAAAAGCACTGCTCTAAGCCACTAAATCCCTGTGAGTGAGTCTGTGGTCCAATATTGGCAGGTGACCGTGCCAACAGTACATGCAAGACGTTGTGCACCCAGAATAAAAGTGTCACCCTCCTCAAAGTTCAGTGCACAGGCTTCTGGGAAACCTAGCTGCATGTCCACACTGCGAGGCACTTGAGGTCATGGGGGGGGGGGAAGCAATGTGAGTCTAGCGAGAGCAGTAGCACTCGCGCGTACATGAACATGTGCAACAAAAGCTTAAGGTGGACATAACGGCTAGTTCTAGTCTTTGCAAGTCTGAGACAAATGAAAAAACAAAACAATCTTAAATCATGTCAATGTTAACTTCATTCAGTGGTTCCCTATTCTTTTCTGTCACGCACCTGAGAAAGTGAGAATACCTACGGCTATTTATTTAGCCGTGCTGTGCAGACTGCTCTTAACTGAAAGCAGGAAAATACGACATAATTGAGAGCAATCGAGAAGTGTTTCTGCGTAGCGTGGGTTGTTCCAAAAGCAAAACTGGACAATCATTGGATAAATGCTGAGCTTTGTCCCGCCCATCGGATGCCGAGTATCTCTGGAGGTCTATGTGGCAGTGGGCTGACCCAGACCCGCAGCTTCTGCATCATGATTTATTCTTGCGTTCTGAACTGATCCGATCTCCAGCGACTTTGTCTTTAAAAACAACTAGAAATGGAAGGTAGAATTTACATGTAAATGAATAAACACATTTATAATGTAGGCCAGAAATAAATTAGCTTCCCCTCCTTTTCTCCAATTCAGTGGTTGTTAATTTACGCCATAGGATGATACATCAGTCCATCTATTATATCTTCTATCACTTATCCGAGGTCGGGTCGCGTGAGCAGTAGCCTAAGCAAGGAAGCACAGATTTCCCTCTCCCGGGCCACTTTGTCCAGCTCCTCCTCCAGATCTTGAGGCAATCCCAGGCCAGTTGAGAGACATGTCCTGCGGCTTCCCCGAGGCCTCCTACCAGTCAGTCATGCCCTGAACACCTCCCCAGTGGGGAGTCCGAGAGGCATCCAAAAATGCCCAAGCCACCTCATGTGGCTCCTCTCAAAACGGAGTAGCCGTAAGGTGGTCAGTGTGTGTGTGGCGGTAATCACAGAACCCGTTGGTAGACACGAGTAGTAAGAAATATGGTTAAGAAGGAGTCACATTAGGCTTATTTGGCTCATGGGACTCCAGAGGTAGCTGACGAATACCGGCAGGCCAAGTGGTCTGCAACTCTGGCAGTCGCTGAAGCAAAAACTCAGACATGGGAAGAGTTTGTAGAAGCCATTGAGAACGATTTCGGACGGACTATCGACACCATGTGTGGTGGGATGGTGTGCTGCTGGACCTGGATTTAAAGACCTCCTCAATCCCAACAACACATCTTCCAATGAGGAAGCAGTGCCTGGAGACTCCACGGTGGGCTTGCCTATCGCAGGGGCTGAGCTTGGTTGACACGACTCCACAGCATTGCAATGACATCACGGACAGTGCCTCTGGATTGGAGGGTGCCATTTTTAAGAACTGCCTCAATACCAACAATACTATTTCTTACTCGAGAAATATTTATATTTTTATCATTATTGACGAGAAAGGCAGTAATCCCTCATTTATAGCAATGAACTGGTTTCATACCCGACGCAAATTTCCTCAAAGCAGGATTTTCATTGATACGGCATAGAAAACCTGTTTACAATCTTCTAAATGCATTTTTTTACATGATTAGATCCCTATAGACACAAAATAACATCTACATTTCCATTCATATTACCCAAATAAGCCATTTAAGACAGTTTACCTTGTAGAGGAGAGAATCAATGGCGGACAGAAAGTGACATAGGGGGTTCATAGTTGAGTTTTAGCTTGCTGTGGGCTATGGCCGCAACAGTAATCCATGGTATTTTTATTATGATGTTATTATTATTGTGCCTGTTGTGAGATAATGTAAACCTGCAATGAAAGCTGGTGCTTAGGTAGTGGTCTCACTGAACAAATACTGACACATAGTGACCAATGTAAAATACTACATTAACAAGCTGTATTTATATTTTAGTTCAGTGAGCCATTTTTATGCCTGAAAATGCTTAATTGGGAGAAAAAATACACACCTTAAATATGCATCTGACTAATACAATGGCGTGGTCAACCATGAAACAGTGATTGTTTTTTCCTTGTTTGAAAAAACGACGACTATATACACCAATTTTATCAATATCAAAAGTATGTAAAATAGAAATAAACCTGACCTACTCAGAAAAAAAGGAAGAAAAGAAAATACAAAACTGGTTACACTGGCCTACGGGGTGTAGATGTAGCGGAAGCCCGGAATATAATCATCATCCATTCTGAAATGTAACATTTACAGGAAAATCCCTATTACGTTGCAAGAAATGTCCATTTGTGATATCATCACATCTCTCAGCAAGAATATCTGCAGACACAGACACAAAGCATACTCCCGTGATGTTCTAATGTGTTATCACTTGGTTTTTTTTTCACATTGGTTCTCTTCTTTTTACACTTGTACGACAGCTTCCCACTCATCATGCCAGTTTGTTAAGTCTGATTTATTCTGCTCGTTTATTTTCGCTTTACAAATAATACTTTGTTTCCTATGGAAACGACTAATTCGAGACATGAACATCTCAGAACAGAACGGATTTAGTTTCACAGTCGAGGTCTGCAATACGACAGCTGGTCAGACTGGGAGAGTGAAAATGTGTGAAAATGGATTACTGTGCATCCCCTTGGACATGTAAAGGCAATTTCCTCTCTGGGATCAATAAAGTATATAAAAACCTGATTGCTGACATCCACGGGACACTTCATTAGGTACACACCTCATCTGGATATGCCAGTTTCTAGAGACATTGTCCAAGGCCCAGTCAATTGCCAAGTGTGGTTTTAAAATGTTTTTTTTTTTTTGTAAAAAAGCACAAAGCCCATCACATTACTTGTTCCATACTTCCACTATAATGTCAGTGGATGGTTTTAAAATGTGTTGGGTTTTTTTAGAGCAGCACAAAGCCCAGTCAATTGCCAAGTGTGGTTTTAAAATGTGTTTTTTTTTGTAAAAAAGCACAAAGCCCATCACATTACTTGTTCCATACTTCCACTATAATGTCAGTAGATGGTTTTAAAATGTTTTTTTTTGTAAAAAAGCACAAAGCCCATCACATTACTTGTTCCATACTTCCACTATAATGTCAGTGGATGGTTTTAAAATGTGTTGGGTTTTTTTAGAGCAGCACAAAGCCCAGTCAATTGCCAAGTGTGGTTTTAAAATGTTTTTTTTTTTGTAAAAAAGCACAAAGCCCATCACATTACTTGTTCCAAACTTCCACTATAATGTCAGTAGATGGTTTTAAAATGTTTTTTTTTGTAAAAAAGCACAAAGCCCATCACATTACTTGTTCCATACTTCCACTATCATGTCAGTAGATGGTTTTAAAATGTTTTCTTTTGTAAAAAAGCACAAAGCCCATCACATTACTTGTTCCATACTTCCACTATCATGTCAGTAGATGGTTTTAAAAT
Organism: Oostethus manadensis; assembly: GCA_024372805.1. Taxonomy (NCBI): domain Eukaryota; kingdom Metazoa; phylum Chordata; class Actinopteri; order Syngnathiformes; family Syngnathidae; genus Oostethus; species Oostethus manadensis. The sequence goes on along the minus strand of QODF01000049.1, from coordinate 97,858 downwards.
GTTTTTTTTTTTTAAAAAAGCACAAAGCCCATCACATTACTTGTTCCATACTTCCACTATAATGTCAGGATATAGAAGTGAAGGATGTGACTGCGAGTGGAGTATTGACGTGTACAGACCAGAAACAGGTGAGTGTTACCTTGAGAGCGCACTTCTCTCCAGTCTTTCTGTTGAAGCACTGCATAACTTTGCCATTGATGCCTAAACCCAAAACCTGGCTGGAGATTTTATAATCGTCTGTCACTGCGTGTCTCTTAATGTCCAGTTTGCTGATGCCGGGCAAGGGGAAGTGGGTCTCTTCGCTTGCCGAAGCGGCACCAGGGGGCGGCGGCTGCCCGGGCTCAGTATCCGGCGGTTCGCGCTCGGCTTCGGCCTTCGGGGCTCCCGGCGGGTTCTCCTTCCCGTTTCCATTTTGTAGCATGTTCGCTCTCGTCGTTATCGGCGGACGAACGCGGGAGTGATTCACCCAAGTCGATGACTCGACGGGTCCCGGCTGTCCTGGACTCCGTCCCGCCCCTTCACAGCTTCAAAAACTTCCTGGTTGTCGCCTCGAAACCGTAAACATCCTCAAACTGTCAAAAAAAAAGCAAAGCGTTGCCTTCTTCGACGTTGGTTTCTCAAAAGAAGAAAGAAGCGCACATGGTTTGTGTTCACATGGACAACGTCCGCAAGCACCACCCTCTACTGTAAAGTCACATTTCACACCCGGACCCCCCCCCGCCCGGCTGTCTTAAAGGGCCAGCAGCCTGTCAACAAGTGCTGATTCACTTAAAATCTGGCCAAAAATGTTGTTGGTAATGTCCTGTTAAGTGTTCACATTTGATAGAGCACTGTGCAAAAAGTCTACCAAGAAAATGGATGAATGGATTGACTGGCGATCAGTCCAAGCTCTGCCCCAATCCAGCTGGGATAGGCTCCAGCATACCCCAGCAACCTTAATGAGGATAAGCGGCATAAAAAATGGATGGATGGATGGATGGATGAATGGGTGAACCACTCTCTCAATAAAGCTGTACTGGCGCTAATGAACAAATCCTCAGAGATGGTAGTTTTAAGTCAAGTCTGGCATAAAGACGCGTAAATCATGAACTACGAAGTCATGGCCTTGAAATTTCCGAGTCCTCACAAGTCATAAGCATGGGTAATATTTACCAAATAAAAAGTTTTTTTCTACACTAAATTTTCCATTAGAGTGTGAATGATTGTTTATATGTGCTCTGCGATTGGCTGGTACTGGTGTACCCCGCCTCTCGCCCAAAGCCAGCTGGGATTGGCTTCATCATATGCGACCCTAATGAGGATAAGCGGTATAGAAAATGGATGGATGGATAGTCCAGAGCTCAGGTATCTGGACTGGCTTCTCCTCACACAAAGAATAGACTTTAAAAGAGCTCTGCACTCTTTTCATGGTCCGGCGCCAAAGTAATCTCTGACAGTTAAGAGCTGTATGAACCATCTCGGGCTCTAAAAAGCTCAGGGAGTGGTCTCCTGTGGGTGCCCAGAGTCAGGACTAAACACGGTGAGGCAGCGTTTCAGTATTAAGCTGCCAAAATCTGACAGTCTTCCAGAACCTTACAGACCTTTAACAATGGCAATGTTCAAACCTAAGCTGAAAATAATTATATTCACTAGTACATTTGACAACTACAAGTTGTTCCTTTTGCACGTTTATGATTTGCGGAGGGCCAAGTGGTTGGCATGTTGGCCGCACAGCCAGGAGATCTGGAAGACCTGGATATGAATCTCTGTGTGTGGCGTTTGCATGTTCTCCCCGTAAGTGTGTGGCTTTCGTCCGGGTACTCCCGTTTCCTCCCACGTTCCAAAAACAAGCATGTTAGGTTAAATGGATACTCTAAATTGTCCATAGGTGTCAATATGTGCTCTGCGATTGAAAGCAACCAGTCCAGGGTGTACCCCACTTCTCGCCCAAAGCCAGCTGGGATAGGCTCCAGCATACCCCTGTCACCCGAATGAGGATAAGCGGCATAGAAAACGGACAGATGATTTTAGTCCTTTTTCTGTAAAGCACTTTGTGTACAGATTGTGCTCTATTAATAGATTTGCCTTGCCCTGCCTTACACTTGCCAAACATAACAAATGCCTTTTGAATTGTTTTGTTTTTAAATAAATAAAATGGGACGTCACATGAAAAGCATGCTGACATAGCATTCTGATTTTAGTCAGTGCAAAGCAGTACAAAACCAAACTTTTGATATGTTGAAAATATACCACTTTAACCGATTTCACTTTTGTGTGTGTGTGTGTGTGTGTGTGCACGCGTGCATGTGAATAGCTTTCCAACTCTCTCCAGCAGTCTGGCAATCACAGAAATGAAGTTTCTGGTTTGTTCTTAAACCTGACTGGACATTTATAGTTGCATTCAATAAGGCAGATTCTGTGGGAAAATATGTTGTCTTGCTGGAATTGATATAACAACGGTCACCTTAGTTGAATACTTTCCATGTGGACGCATTTTACTCAACACTCACTCAAAATCTCAAGACTTAAGTCCCGAATCATTGATATCAAAACCCAAGTCGAGTTGCAAGTCTTTGATGATATTGTCAAGTTGAGTCCAAAATCATCAAAATTGTGACTTGAGTGTGACTCGCATTACATCAGTCCATACTTCTGCAAACTGGCAGAGCCATTAGAATTCTGGGGGGTGGACAAATGTGAAAAATAACTTCCTGTATCCACACCTTTATCGAGATTCTCACCAAAATGTCACAGATTTTCACGGTCAATGTCACGGTCTTCCTTGGACCGTGCGTCACACCTCCACAAAAGTTAGCGCTAATTACTTTATTTTTTTTTGCACGATAGCTGTCCTATTTATTTTTGCAGTGAAGATGTTATTAAACACACCAACTATTGGCCAAAGTGTGTTTTCAATAATCCAAAGCACAAATGAGGGCTACTCCCCGTTTGATCCAGTGTCCCGGAGTGTGATCTGTAGGCAGCTCCACTGCAATCACATAGTTGGTAGAATGACCTGTGGTAGACAGGGTGCCTGTAAAGAAAGATGAAGACTTCAGTGACATAAATAGGACAGTCAAACCGCTCACTCCTCGTCTTCTGTTTGGCTTCTTACAGACCAACATGACAACACGAGGTGACGCGGAGTACTGTGGATGGAAAATACAGAGCTTCGCTTTCTGGGCCGTCGTGAAACAGGATACGAGCTGACTGCAGTCTATTTCGAGGTGAGTAATACAAACCACAAGGAGATACAACCTCAGCAATACTCACTCTTACACACGGTTATAACCTGACCTCATTATAGTATCTCCCGTAAGCGACCACTACACGCCTCACATTTCAGCAACCAATTTAATAGAAGTGAAGCTTGGATTTAATTTAGAGTAGTCTGTGTGCAGATTAGAATTCAGGGTAGATTTACGATACTCTGAAAATAACTAATAATAACACATAACCTATATTGTCTAAACACAACCTAGGTGCGCATACATTACAGTGAACGTGTCAAAAGTGGTCATAGATAATATTTAGTGTGAGCATCTTGCACTGCCTTAATCCTCTTGGGGGATGGAATTTACCAAAGTTGCACAGGTTGTTACTGGAAACTTCTTCCCCACCGCCAGTGTTTTCCTCTGTGAACCGCAGCTCCCTAGTGCTGGCAGCACTCGTGCGGCCACAGACGATACTACCTCAATGTTTGACTATACAAGACACAATTATCTTGGTACTCACTTGTGTTGCAAGCTATTTAGACCTCGTTTTATGACATTTTTTGGTTACAGCGTTTCTAGAGTTACATACATAAGATAGAGCTATGTAGATCGATTCTACAGGGTTTTTTTTCTAATGTGGGTGTGACACACAGCATGAGCTGTAATGCAGTTTGTCATGCTTATAGTATACTGACCAGCACGTGTTAGAGTCTTATAGATGGGGCAGATGTAGATCCCAGAGGTCGGAGGTTTCCGGTTAGGTGTGGGGATAAGCCAAATGGCAGCCATTTCCGTGTACAGCTCCTTCGGTCTGGACTCTGTGAGCTGAGCGGCGTCATTATCCCAGCGAGCACCCTCAATGAATAAGCCATTGATGTAACAACCTGTGTCTGGCTTCTCATTTATATCAGACACTGGTTTCAACACAACCTGAGGGGACAAACAGAATTGTGATCATGTCTGCACAGACACGTTAGCATGACTTTCAGATACAGAACTAATATTGTAGAAGTCTACCATGCAGCTACCTCAAAGTCAAATCCAATGGTGTCTATGGAGATGCCAAAGCGCCGAGCATAATTCTGCAAAGTTCCGGTGAGAAAAGCTTGAGGGAAATAGAAGCCGCTAATCCAGAAGACAGGTGGAATGCCATTAGTGATCCAGCCCTGAAGAAAACTGATCCTTTTCAGCAGATCAGACACCCAGGATGAGAGGGGCTTCAGAGATGGGTATGCCTGGAAGGGGCATGCACAGACAGAGTCCCTGGTGGTCTAGTGGTTAGGATTCGGCGCTCTCACCGCCGCGGCCCGGGTTCGATTCCCGGTCAGGGAACTTCACATTTTTGCAAACTGATATGATTTACATATACTCTAGCTAGTTCACGGTCACTACATGCGGTGACGTCAGATAATTGAAAACAGCTTAAAGGTTCCCTGACGTGATTCATCTGCTTTGCTTTAATGTTGTAAATTGTTAGTAATTAGGCTGTTCTACATTGTTTAATTTCTGAAAGCAAACGGTAAAGTGGCAAAAATTACATGCATATATGGCTCGACCCATGATCAAGTAGCTCGCAGCTCAGCCTCATTTCCGGAAGAGATATCATCGAAGTGACACCTCTCAGCTAAAGCAGAGTAAACAAACGCTTCTCGAGGTATAGTGTTGACTCGGCTCAGTATATTTTGCATCAAAATAGAAGTCATGCCAAAATGTTGTGTTGCTGTTGGATGTTAACTGTGTTCAAGTGCTAGTCTTAGTTTGGGTTTTTATTCTAAAAGAGAAAGATTTAAGTTAAGAATGGACAAAGCAATTACAGAGAACAAAAAATAGATGGACGCCTCCCTCAAATTCTTTTCTTTGCAGTGACTGTTTCACTGATTACTGCTTCGAAAGAAATACTTTACAAGAAGAACTTGGAATGAGGTAAGACTTTACATTAAGGTGCTTGTATTACGCTTTAATACACAGGAATTAAAGTTAATGCGCCTCTTAAATTAAATATTAATATAATTCATCCTTATTTGCATTAATTAGGCTATATACTGTAATGTTAACGTGCTGAAGCCGATTGCAATAAGCACTGAGATATTTACTGACAATAGTGCTCAGGTAATGGATAATAACGCCTTATAAAGGCTAATAATGCTGGTATTATGTACTTATTAACAGGATCAGTGGGAACAGTGCCTTTTAAGAATTAATAAAGTCATTATTACGCACGAACTACCCCAACCCTCTAACGATAACTCTTACCCTAATCCTTTAATACATAATGTTATTAAAGTAATAACAGTTATATTAACTTTAATTCTTACGTTTTAAGGCTTATTACAAGCACCTTAATATAAAGTGTTACCCTGCAAGGCATTATAGAAGGTATATAAACATATTTGTCCAGCAATATATTTGCAAATTTACCGTTCATGTTAAAAAAATCAAACAATGTCGACCATATTTATCAACAACATATAAAAATATCATAAACTGTAAGCAAAATGGATGAATCATCACAGAGACATTTAAACTCTCCTCTAAATTTTTGGCGTTATTTCTGCAACTTCTGAATGGAGTCTCTGTATGGGAGGAGCTAAGATGCAAACTGCAAAGAAAAACAAGGACGCAGGGGGAAAAAAAGGAAATGAAAACCACCCACTGAATCATTTCCTGAGCACTGCCGAGATGCAATTGAGGAAGAAAGCAAACACGCCCTGATAGTTCATGAGGGTGCCCCTCTGACTCTCTGTGCTGCATGTATTAATGAATTAATAATTAGTAGTTGCATATTCTGACTTGTTTCTTTTTAGAATGCCGTGAAAGGAAAAATAAATTCAATCTTGTCAACTGTTCAATTTTGAGACATTTTCATCGTCAATGTGATACATAACTAAGACATGCAACGTGACCTCTGCACCTTTGTATCAGCCATTGATGTTTCCGTGTGAGTGTGTGTCTCACCTTGGCCTTCCACATATCAGGAACACTGTTGTTAAACAAGCTGTTGGCCATCAGCTCCAGTTCTGATGACATCACCACTAAGCCTTTCAGAGCTTTCACAATATCCGTGAGACTCTTTGCGATGACAGCTAGCAAATTGTTGTATCTGAAAGGTACAAAAGACAAGTAAAATTTGTTTTTAATAAACATGTTAAAGTTCCAAGACCACAGACTTATTGGTGCCTAGCTTTATTTATTAGGATTTATTAATGAGTATAAAAAAGTAATTTCAGGTATAGTGTCAAAATTTTCAAATATTTGGCTCCACATACTGTCATAAATAAATATTCATATCATCAGGCATTTTATTTATCGTTTTGTATTCAAGTGCAATTACGTGGCTCAATGTTGCTGTTATATTTGGTATTGTATTTATTATATGTTTGGTGTTATATTTAACACTTATACTACAACGGCAGGAGAAAGGAGCCTCAGCTGACTTAGGGTGGCGGGCATCCAGCCCCTGGAGTTACTCACAGAGCAACTGTTAGCTGTAGATGCCGGACATTAACACACGCCGACTCCTGTGTGTGAACCTCTACACTACCACCAGTGCCTTATGCTAGAGCCAGTGTGTCCAAACATTTTCCACTGAGGGCCACGTACTGAAAAATCAAAGAATGCAAGGGCCACGTTCATATTTTTTTAAACCAACCGTTGTACAGTAGATCTGTCGCGACGTTTTTTATGTTTTAAGAAAAACTTTACTTTATGCTTTTTTTTTGCTTTCTCCGTGAGCATGTTTTTTGTAATATGACTTTATTAATCTTATTTTCCAAAAATTCGGACTTTCTCATTTTTACCCTTTGATATTTCAACTCGATGCTTTATTTCTTCCTGATATAGTGACTTTAGTCTCTCAATATTTCATCTTTATTTATTCATTTTAAATTTTTGCTGTTTTGTTTTAGTTTTACGCATTGGTTTAACGTGTGATGTAAGTGTAGTAGATATGACGGTGATGAATACTGTATGTTGTTACCTGATGACCTCCTGGATGAGGACCGTGTTCATGGACTCTTCATAGAGCACAGGGTACTTTTCCATCACCTCCTGAATATCAAAAGGCTTTGGGATCTTTACCACAATGCCCGCTACTATGTCCTCCACTATCTGTTGCACAGGTAGAGGTCAGCCAGCAACTATACACATTTTACAATAGCTGGTCCAGAAAAAAACATTGCAGTCAACACTTAATAGGGATTGAAATTATTTAACACCTCCTCCAAGGTCTTGCCTCCGGCAGATGCAGTTCGAGGCTGGAGACGTAGCACAGCACCCAGCAGAGCAAACGTCTCATTCTGGGCAAAGCTGATGTTAGCGTTGTCATGGAGACCAAATATCTCAGGTGTGTCATTGATGGGCAGACTGTGGATGTATGCTAAGTAGCCCTAGGGTCAAAAATGACACATCATCCACTCCCCCCAAGCGACAGTATGTGCATTAAAAGCAGGGGTTTGATTACACCTTCTTGTGAAATTACACACATTGAAGATATTGGCACATTCAACTTAAACTGCTAATCTCACCTTGATATCCACATTTGTCTCAATCTGCCGGTAAACGCCAGACTCAGAGTAAACATGTTCCTCACTAAGCACAGCGGGACAGTAGAAATCTTCCAGTACACTAAGAAGACAGCGCCTGTCCCACTCATCTGTCACGCGGCCGCCATAATTGATCTCCCCTGCAGTGTATTTCAGCACCTGGACAAATTCCGACCCAATAAATGACACATTTGCCACATACTATATATAAATGTGAACTATGATCAGTGATAGGATAATATAATAGCTTACAGAGAGTGACATTTCATCAGTCCGAGTAAAAACAAAAACGCAGCCTAAGCACAACAAATTTTAAAACAATTTAAAGAAAAAAATCCAAAAGTTCAGTTACACAAATGTAATGTCTACAAAACACACTGGTAATAATAATATTAAAAAATTAACCTTCAGAGAAAGCGTAATAACTTTCAGCATCTTGAGGGAAGATCCTTACAATCTGGTTTATACTGTATCTGTATCTATGCTGACAGGAAATTACATTCAAATAACAGACAGCCCAATGCTAATTAATAATCGCTGAGAAACCAATGACTGTAATTTTTACAGGCTGAGTGAAGTCACCTTATATGGAATATTTTGGTACTCGTCCAGAAACATTTTGAGCTGGCTGATGCAAATGTTCAGATCGCCATCCGTGAACTCGTATGGAATATTGAAGCCTAAAGGGCCAAACTTCCTCCGCTCAAGAGCAATTCCGTGGAACAAACACAGAGACAAGAGCAACGACTTCAAGTGTGCTACCTGGAGAGAAGAAATTTGAGTCAACTGAGTATCCGAACCAAGGAATGACATTTTTTGTATACTCTGAAGAGTGTAAAAGCAGCACCTTGTTGGAGGAAGTGATAAAATCATTTGTGAGCTTCAAGTAGGTTTTCTGCAGGTTGGCCTTGATGCCTTTAGGCAGCTCAATGGTCATCTTTGTTCCATTTTGAAGAATCGACACTGGGAACCTATTGCTTGGGAGACTTGTGAGCCACAAACGGAAATCTCTGTGCACCTGTGACAAAATAAATAAATTAAGTAATTCTTAACAGGTGATGTCAAAAACATTGTGCATTCTCAATGCCCCAGTACCTTCAGGTCAATGTTCTCAATAAGGCTCTCCAGGGATGGCATCCAACTTGGCGCCAGGTGACAGTTCTGAAAGAAGACCCACTGACCTCTTTCCATGGCGGTGCGCATCAAGGCTTCAGCCAAAGGGCCCTGAATCCGACAGAAAGCCAAAGTTAAGGAAACAAACACCTAACAAGCAGCTTTTCGTACAGCTTACAATTAAGTCACAATGTTTTGGGTGGGTTCCTGAGTAAGAAAATTTCTAACCTGGCCTTGGCCAAGGGAGATTGCGCTCATTTTCTTGGAAAAGTGCATAACATCTGCAAACTTGTAGAGGTCAGAAGCCGGGTCAGTGCCGGGAGACAGAACAAAGATGAGGGGAGAGGAGGGCGACGACTCCTTGAAGACCACAGCCAGATCTGATGTCTAGGCGAAAGATATAAAAAATGAGAATCAAGCCATAGATACACAGTTACTGCTATTCGTTATAAACCAGCACTGTCAATTGATTAAACATTTTATATTGTGATTAATCGCACTTTGTTCATAATTAATTGCATTTAATTGCAGGTACTTTACCTGTAGTTACACTATTTGTAAATATGCAAATATTGTATATCTGATATTGTCTTTATTTTTATATTATTTTTATTTTATTATATTATATCATGTAACATTATATAATGATTTATTAATATTGCATTGCATTTTTTTAATTAAAGAGTGTTTGTCTATTTCCAAGCAATTTCACTTGCAGATCAATAGAAAAAAGTCTGTCTAAGTCTAAGCCTAAAGCACCTTTATCTATAATAAGTAGGGATGTACATTTCTCTGTGGGAAACTATTTGATATACATTTACAATAACTACATCAAATTTTGTGTGAAAGGATATCAATTTTGGAAATATGAGATATTATTGTATTCAAAAATAATATACAGTTTGAAATTCCCCAGTTGTTTCATGGCATTCATGTTTAATGCGTGCGACGATTTGACCTACTGTTTCACTGTCCTTGAACGCACCTTCTTCGTTCTCACACGCTGCACAGACTACTAGACTACTACCCTTTGTACCCTTTTTTTTCACCTCATATTTAATCCCAAATGCTTATACTACGTGGGAATGCACAAAGGTAAGGTTTTATGACCTTACTGAGTGCTAAAGTGCATATTTGTGGTACGTAACGTCTCTGAAAACATAAACTCCAGTGTGAAGGTGGTTCTGTATTCATTTAGTGGTTTAAATTTGAGGTTGTTCCTGTCATAGTTTGCAGAACTCATACTAAATAAGATAAACTAGATGGGTATAATGTACGTATGATCGCTATAATGCTAGTGTCAATTACATGGTATTAGCTATTGCCCCAAATAACCTAAATTTTACGGCTTGCATGTAAAACACTCATTAGTTGGGACACTTTATGGCAAGGAACCACTGTATAAATGACAAAACATTAACTGCAGCGTGCCAGTAACTTCTCACTCCTCCCAGAGGCGACATACTTCGTCACATCAACACAATCTTTCACAATGTCTTTGGTTTTGTTGAGAGAGCCATCTGCCAGGGCTTTGAAGCTAATTTTCCTATTGAAAATGCCATTTCCTTTGCCCATTTCTGCTCAATATTTGCTCCCACTTGTAGCTTCACACAAAACTGCCGCCGCTGCGGTTCCTCAATGTACGGACGTGCTCACGTTAATCGTGCATACAAAAAAAATAGTACCGTTTAAGGACACTCCCATTAACGCGTCACTAATGCCTTAACTTTGACAACGCTACACAAAACACAATTCTCTAGATTTTTCCTTTATTTTATCAATGATTTCTCAACCTATTTTTCACAGCACAACACAAACGTGGAAAACGCAGACGAAGCACAAAGCTACCTGAGGTTCAATGAAGCGCTGTCCAAGCTTGGCAGACACAAAGTCCTGTATGCCTTGAACGAGACAGTCAGCTCTTAGGCAGCGCAGAACTAACAGCTTTTGAAAGCTGTCTAGCTTACTATCCCACTCTCCAGGGAGCGGCTCCCTAAAAGCAGACGAATACATCAGCACAGTTTGTTTCACATGGACGTCTTTGTTCGGTTCAACACGAGAGAAAGAAAATGTGTGTTGCTGCTGTGCGTATTTGCCTGTGAGGAAGGTTGCTGTCAAAAATGTTCTTGAAGCCTTGCAGATGTTTGTCAAAGCTCAACGCCAAGTCACTGAACATCTGCAGTTCACTCAGGCCTAGGATGTCCTTCCAGGCCCGGTCAGACAGCCAGCTTACGGCTGGGTTGGGAAGTTCCTCGCTGGCCATCCCGCCGGATAACAGATAACGCCACTCAGCCTGCCATTAATGAACAAGCAGATTGATGTCGTTCACGTGGATTAGTTCAACATTTGCACAGTGAAAGAGACCAAAATGATTAAAGGACATGACTGAGCAAATGTCTCATTTAGTCACCATGTCAATTTCCCCATCGTTCATTAGGATGCGAGCAGAAAGGAGAAACGCAAACATGAGCTTGTGCTTCTCAAACAAGCTGCGACACACATTACAGTACAGGCTGAAGGTGAAGTATTCATTGATATTGGCGATTCGCTTCTCCACCGTGTCTGTGAGTAAAAAGAAAGTTAGTGGAGGCTGTTTTTGTATTTGTTTTGGTACATTGTATGCTCAAATTCTAATATCCAAGAGGTCCGAGAGAATCTTTTATCCCGAAAGCTACCTGCTCTCTCAGCATTGGTGATGCCAACCATGAAAATGCCAAGGAACCACTCCAGAGAGTACTGGTACATGGGATCTACATTGGACAAGTCTGAGACACAGAAGAAGAGAATCTGGGTGCGCACAGCCACGGGCACATACTCCAGACGTGTGGCGTCTATGTCCTTCTCAGTCGTCTCTGCCACAATCACTTTGGCCTGACAGAAAAAATGCTTGTGTTAGAAGGTCCAACAATACTTACGGAAATAAATACTGATTAGAAGGGTTTTGCACTGAATTCTACAAGGAATAAAACTACTACAAAAGAACCAGACCTGGATCTCCCCAGCTTTGATTTTGGAAGCTTCCAACACTTGAATGAGCTCTTCATTGTCCACTGGGTTTCCCTCAGTGGAGCTGAGACGGAACAAGATCTCATCTTCAATATCTTTCAGCTCCTGCTTCATTTTAGCATTGCTGACTATAAGTTGGTTCTTAGCCGTTTCCAGTTCTGGTCTCTCCGCTGCCACTACCTGGGCCAGAAGTTGGTCTTCCAAACCACTGGATACAAACAAAAGATACATTGATACATTGATATTAGGAGCTGATATATGAAAATTCAGGTTTTATAGCAGCAAAGTGGAGAGTATGGCCAGGTATAAAAATATCATATAGTTGTATATAGTAGTCAGTGTACTGTATATAGTATATATAGTCTTCTCCCATCAGGGACACATTCTTTACAGTTAGTCCATATTGCAAAAAGGATCCTCAATTCTGCACAAAATGTTTCAGAATAACGAAGTGAAAATGTTTTTTGAAAAGCTTGCAAATCTATTAAAAACAAAATACTCAAATCAAGTATTCACACTCTTTTTTACAACACATAAAATTCAGCTTAGGTGCATTCTGTTTTTACTGACATGTTTTCATCCCTGACATGTTTCTACATGCTGACCTGGAGTAATTTCCATCGATTAGACATGTGAATGTGTGAATTGCAGAAGTGGTTGTTTCTGTGTATTTTGGCTTCACCGCCTCCTGCCCAAAGGTCAAAGAAAAAAAGATAAATCTGTCTACAATATGTATTACCTTGGTGACAGCGTGAAGTTGATGAGGGTGACCTTAGTGGAAATCTCTGGAGAGTAGTGTGGGTTTGGTAGCTTGGTGGTGATGTAGAACTTGAAGCTCTTGTGATAGGGAATGGTTGAATCCCCCAGCTTCAGCTTTAAGGTGCCTTGCTCTTTAAATGTCTAAAGCACCAAAGAAGTGAGTCTATCAGTGTGAAGAACTGTTATACAATATAGTTATATTGCAGTATTTACCTGCTGTAACAGTACAGGTTCTAGAGAAGGGTCCAGGTCTTCTTCTACATTCTCAAGTAAGCAGGGTTTACCAAAGCGAATTGCATTATCAAGACTGCGTAAGAAATCTCGGTCACTGAGCTTTATGATCTCCAATCCACTGTCTTTCTCCTGGTTGACAGAGCAAGGCAAATTTGTATAGAATGAGTATTTAATACAGCAAGTTTTAAGTACCTTTTTAAGTGTCAAACTTAAATAAAGGACTACAAGACATTTGGTGCAGATTCTATTCGATACGTGTAAATGATACAGTTAAACGCACATATTGAATCCATATTGAACACACCATGGTTTTGATCCACGAGTTGGCTTGTCCTTGCGGATCGATGAAGAGAGCCCAGCGGAGAGAATACTGGGCAATCACACCATTCTCCACTGAAAGGGTGTCCTTAGGCAAACCTAACAGCTGTTTATAAAATAAAACATGCAATGTAATTTGGGACATAGTAATGGTTCTAAAGACTAATGGCAAGAACGATTCTGACCTGCCAGGAGCGAATCTTGACAGGATCACCGAGGGTGGTCATGAGATTGGGTGCATCAGTGTGTGGAACATTTAGCTCCTTCAAACATTGCAACCACTCTTCTGCCAAGGCAGCCCTGTACTCTCCCTACAAACACACACATGCAAATTATTAACTACAGTACATGTCAAAATATACAGTAGTTCCATTTTTTTTCAGTAGTGACACTTGCTTACCGTGAAGGGTCCCAGGTATGCTACATACCCTGCAGACAGTAATACATCCCCTGAGACATTGTTGAGCATGTATTCCAGATGTTGCACAGTATCTTTCCAGCGTGTTTTCTCATCTGCCAGTCCAGCTATAAGCTGAGGAACAGTAGAGAATAATCAATATGGATCAACCAGATTTAAAGTAATGTACACTAGTGTTCAAAATAATAGCAGTCCAATGTGACTAACCAGATGAATCACTGTTATTAGTATATTTTTATGGCTACATGGCAAACAAATTACCAGTAGGCGCAGTAGATTCTCAGAAAAAAACCAGACCCAGCATTTGTGATATGCATGCTGTTAAGGATGTGCAAATGGACAATTAATTAAAAGGGGGGTAAAAAGAAATAGCAGTGTCTGCCGGTGACTTACAAACACAAAACTATTTTGTACAAACTTTTTTGTTTCTAGGATTTGGCAATCCTGTGATTCATAAAACTAATATTTTGTTGCATGACCACAGTTTTTTATAACTGCTTCACATCTGTGTGGCATGGAGTCAACAAACTTGTGGCACCTTTCAGCTGTTATTCCACTACAAGATTATTGAACAACATTCCACTATTCATTAACATTTCTTGTTTTTTCTTCAAAAACAGCATTTTTGATGTCACTCCACACGATTGGATTAAGGTCCGGTATTGGGATGTCCACTCAGTTACATTAATGTTGTTGGTTGGGAACCAAGATTGTGCTGGTTAACTAGTGTGTTTGGGGTGATTGTCTTGTTGAAACACCCATTTCAAGGCCATGTCCTCTTCAGCATAAGGCAACATGACCTCTTCAAGTATTTTGACATATGCAAACTGTTTCATGATCCCTGCTATGAGATAAATTGGCCCAACACCACAGTAGGAGAAACATGCCCATATCATGATGCTTGCACCACCATGCTTCACTTTCTTCACTGTGTATTGCTTTTTGAATTCAGAGTTTGGGGTCGTCTCACAAACTAACTGTGGCCCTTGGACCCAAAAAGAACCATTTTACTCTCATCTGTCCACAAAACGTTTCTCCGTTTCTCTCTAGGCCAGTTGATGTGTTCTTTGGCAAATTGTAACCTCTTCTGCACATGGCTTTTTTTTTTAAACACAAGGAGTTTGCGGGGGAGAAGAAGGAGAGGAGGCTGGTGTCCGCAGGAGGAATGCCAAGCGTGTAGGACTGAGAGTAGGGACTTTGAATGTTGGAACTATGACAGGAACAAGTGGAGAGTTAGTTGACATGATGCAGAGGTGGAAGGTAGACATATTGTGCGCCCAGGACACCAGGTGGTAATCTAGCAAGGCTAGAAGCTTAGGACCAGGGTTCAAGCTGTTCTACCATGGTGTAGATAGGAAGAGAAATGGAGTAGGGCTGATTTTGAAGGAAGAATTTTCTTGGAATGCCCTTGAGGTAAAAATAGTGTCAGATAAGTTGATGAGCCTGAAGCTAGAAATTGACGGTGTGATGTTAAATGTCGTTAGTGGGTATGCTCTACAGGTCGGATGTGAGATGGAGGAGAAAGGGAAATTCTGGTCAGACATTGATGAAGTGATGCAGGACATCCCTAGATGTGAGAGAGTTGTCATTGGTCGGGACTTCAATGGACATGTTGGTGTAGAAAACTGAGATGATGAGGGCCAGTTTGGTATCCATGAGAGGAACGCCAAAAGACACATGGTGGGTGACTTTGCAAAAAGGATGGAAGGATGTAAATGGCTGTAGTGAATACTTTCTTCCAGAAGAGACAGGAACATAGGGTGACCTATAAGAGTGGAGGTAGGAGAACACAGCTAGACTACATCTTGTGTAAAGGGTGTAACCTGAAGGAGGTCAGTGACTGCAAAGCAGTGGTAGGTGAGAGTCTAGCCAGACAGCATAGGATGGTGGTGTGTTGGACTACTCTACTGGTGAGGAAGATGAAGAGGGTAAAGGCAGAGCAGAGGACGAAATGGTGGAAGCTGAAAAAGCAAGAGTGTTGCGTGACTTTTAAGAAGGAGTTGAAACAGGCTTTGAGTGGCCAGGAGGTTATTCCAGATGACTGGACAACTACAAGTCTACTGAGATCAGGGAGGCGGGTAGGCAAGTACTCGGTGTGTCATCTGGATGGAAAGTAGAAAATGAGACTGGTGGTGGAATGAGGAGGTGCATGACTATATACAGAGTAAGAGGTTAGCCAAGAGGTGGAAGAGTGAGGTTACAGGGAGAAGAGATAAAAAAGGTGGAGGATTTTAAGTACTTACAGTCCAGAGCAATGGAGAGTGTGGAAAAGAGGTGAAGAAGCGTGTGTAGGCAGGCTGGAATGGGTGGAGAAAAGTGTCGGGTGTGATGTGTGATAGAAGAGCTTCAGCTAAAATGAAAGGAATGGTGTACAAAACTTTTGTGAGACCAGCTATGTTGTTTGGTTTAGAGACAGTGCCGCTGATGAAAAGACAGGAGGCATAGCTGGAGGTAGCAGATATGAAGATGCTGAGGTTCTCTTTGGGTGTGACCAGGATGGACAGGATCAGGAATGAGCACATCAGAGGCAAAGCACATGTTAGATGTTTGTTACAGGAAGTCGGAGAGGCCAGACTGAGATGGTTTGGACATGTCCAGAGGAGAGATAGTGAATATATTGGTAGAATAATGCTGAGTTTTGAAATGCCAGGCAGGAGGCTTAGAGGAAGACCAAAGAGGAGGTTAATGGATGTAGTGAAAGATGACATTAAGGTAGTTGGTGCGAGAGAAGAGGATGCAGAAGACAGGGTTAGATGGAGGCAATTGATTTGCTGTGGCGACCCCTGAAGGGATAAGCCGAAGTAATCCAATGTAGAGCCGCTACTGCTCATCAATAGTAAAACATCAAATGTATAAGGGCAGTACAGTAATTCTAATTCCATCCTATCATAACAGTGTTCTTCACCTTGTCTGCCCGAACCAGGCGTATCTCACACAGTTTAAACTTATGGTCCAGTTCATTTTTCTTGGCCAAGCAGTCTTGGTACTTGACTTGCAGTGCAACAATACCACTTTCCACAGCATCTTGCTTTTCTTTAGCAGCTTTCAAACTCCTCTGGGACTCATTATATTCCTCTTGGGCTGCCTGGAGAGCTTGCTGTTCAAATATAAACAATTTCCATGATTAGATGTCATTCTTAAAGTGTCAAATGCACAGAAAGCACAACGATTCAAACAGATAGCAGGTTTTACCCGTTTAGGCTCCACGCCCTTGGCTACAAAGTGATAAAGATGCATGGCTCGAACCCACTGGCAAATTGAAGTACAAGCTCTGGAAACCTTGGCAATGGCAGCTGGTTGGAATTCTTCATTATCTATGTAGGGCTGCACTAGAGCGATCACTCTTTCAGGGATGTTATCCTAATGAAACATTAAATGGAGAAAATTCTTGTTTTTTAACCACATAAAACATTCTTACAATAACTTAGCGCTTAATGTACAGTAGTTTTATTAAATGAGGTTCCAACAACCACAACAAACAGTAAACAATAAAAGTCCCATTTTGCTGAATCAGATCTACATAATTGATTATACAAAATTGCTTGGTTAAATGAACTATGGTGATAATTGCAGTTTTTACTACTAATTATCATAAATTAAACTTACATGTACAACCAAGTGATGGCTTTGAAAATATGTTTATATTTCGGATGAAATAGGGAATAAAATAAATGTACTGTATATGCTACCTTATCATAATTAAAAAGGCTATCCAGAAACTTTGCAGGATCTTGCAGCAAAACCTTGCCAGGTTCCCAGTAGTCATCGACCTTGGTTCCAGGTTTTTCTCCAGCCACCTTCTTAGGTTTGACTTCCCTCATGATGCACAAAGCCTCAACTACCAACTTCACTCCTTGAGGAGGGCGTTGCAAGGCTCGCACCTATGAACAACAGTTATAATTCAATAAGATAAAGGTTGAGTAGCTTCCACATTTGGATCTAAGTCTCTGACCTCACTGACGTCTCCCTTGTTGAGTGACTTGAGGCTGGTGAGCGCAGATTCAAGGGCTGGCAACGCCTCATCTAGGTCTCTCTGCGCATCGCTGGCGATCTCTCCTGCTACACGGGCTTTCTCTGAAGCTTTGGCTTCCTCTGCTTGCACTGACTTTCGGGTCTCCTCTGCAATCACAGAGTCTTTCTGCCATGCGAAAATAAAAAAGCTCAGTTGGCTTATCACCACACATCCCATACAGTAAATCACACGTTTTCATACTTTGATGGTCTCCATTGTGACCTCAGTTTCCCTGGCAGCCTCCTCCAAAAGAGGTCTCATTGACTCCTGCTCCTCTTGCATTTTACTCACGTCCTCTGCTGTGCTAAGAAGCTATAGAAGCAAGACAATAAATTTAGTCCCAAAAGGCTATTAAAGAATATTTACACATAATCCACATTACATTCTCCCCTCTCGCATAGGTGTGATGGTGCAAAATGAACAAACACAAATAATTTCGCCTCTTGAGGCCTTGCCTTGTCCAGACCAGTCCTCATGCGTTGCCGAGCTCGACTGAGCTCCTGTTTCTTGCGTCCAATGAGATCCGAGAAGATGTTGAGTAGCTCCAAGTAGCTCTTGGGTGTGACATAGTTTTGTCGAGAAAGCTCAGCCAGAAACTGTTCACACTTCATGGCTACACTTTGGTGGATCTTCATGCACATACTTGTCTGGAAAAATGCTAACTTATAAGCGGATTTGTTTTTTTTTCTATGACAAACACAAACAACGTCCTTACCAGTCCATCCAAAACAGCAGGGGTAGCATCCAGCTCATGTAAGTCATTAAGAAACGACGTGGCCACGGCTTGCAGGGCCTCATCGGGCCAAGCACTAAACCAGTCTATGGTGCAACATGTTACCAGGGAGGGAAACTGCCTCAGTCGTGCACGAAACACCTCCCCGATAGGACTGTAAATATTAAAATGTGGAGGGATGTGAGCAGTGGAAAAGGACAGAAAACAAAATTATATTCAATAAAAGACTTTCAATGGCCTACTAACCTCATGCAGAGTACTGTGTGGATGTTGCTACGAACTCTTTTAAGGTAGGCAGCCATAAGATTGGCTTTGGTTGGCTGCTGAGCCAGCTCTTGCACCACTGGCTTCATTGCTGCCAGGATGCGCTCCTGTTCGTCTGATGCATACAAGTTGGGAACATCGCCGGAGTTCAAAATGCTGTTGATGTCTTCAAGGAACGACTCACTTTTAATCTGGGGAGTGAATAATCCAAAGATTTACACTCCAGAGTAGTAATGAATATTTGACGAATGCAATTTTGATTTGTATGTAAAGACAGTAAATTTGGATACATTTGTGATAAAAGGTACTACTGAAAACCTGTGTATCCACAAAGAGAAAGGTGATTTGCTGGTTATGAATGCCAGCCTTCAGCATTATGCTTTTAATGTCGTCCCTCCACTCGACTTGACCATAGTTCTTGGACAGCTCAATCTGGAAACACTTATACTCGGATCTAAATATGAAGAGGAACATTTTTTAAGATGACAATATGGAAGTAAAATGATTTATGTTAACAGCTGCTGAAATGTTAACATGTCTTACACTGTTGTTTAAAATTGGTAAATTCAGGTAAGAAATTGCAGTTGTTTTTTCATGGTTAAATCAGTAAAGGGAGGGAAAATGCGGGGTTCTCACATGTACGAGGCAAGCTTTGTGAGGGACTGTCGTCCGCTGCCACCAACTCCAAGCAGGAGGGCATTGCCAAGCGGCTGGCGCAGGACACGACTGATTCTGCACACATGCTGGATGGCATCCATGAAAAGCACAAGCTTCATCTTGGGTGTGCAGTTTTGGTTGTAGTCTTCCATGTATTCCACCATAACATCTTCCAACTAGAAAAGGTCATGCAAAGAAAACAATACTGGTAACTAATGATTCAGCGCTCATGAATAAATTTCTACACAGTAGCCATGGTTATGTTAGCTGTATTCACCTTTTCCTTGTCATTTATGAATGTGTAAACTTTGTGGAGCGCACCGGGAATCATGAAATCCCCATATAAGATAGGTTGGCATGGCACAACTTCCTCATACTTGCAGCCAAACTCCTCAATACAATCTTTTAGGAGGCTGTTGAACCAGTCCCTGTCCTCCTCACACACCAAGCGGTCCTGGAAAACCCTGCAGTTCTCATGGTACCACAGCTGAAGCAGCATTTCTTTGGTCTAAGATCAAGCAAAGTCGTGTCATTTACAGACACTTTATGCCATCACACATCGTTATTCTAGGTGTCAAGGTCATAAAATCGCTCCAAACTATTCTGATTTTGTTTATAGACTTTCAGCCTAATAGAACATATGCTGCACTATGAACAAAAGGGGTGTGACTGTGAGCGAGGTACATGTGTGTCACTACAATGTCACGTATTGCTATTACACATTACATAACACTGTTAACAGCACGACCGCCTGCCTCTTATTGAATAATTTCTTCACACAAGCAATACTATGAACTCATTTGTAAGGATCAAACTACCACTGTGAGCCCCAAGATGAAACCCCAAGGAGGAATAAAAGAAGACAGTAGTAAAATACCACAGATCTGAACCGGCCTTAATCACATTTTTTAATATGCAGATGGGATCGATTCCCTCTCATTAGGTGTGAGTGTGAATGGTTGTTTACATATACAGGTTCACTTCTGATCAAAACTCATTTTATGTCAGGTGTTCACAATCTCACCATCTCTTGATGCCAAAGGCAAAAAAGATTTCTCTTTTTGAATGCAGTCAAAAAGTTCACCTTTGAACTTCGTCAAAGATCCAGAGTGTTAGGGATGAAAAATGTGGGAGGTCCAAAAAAAAAATCACTGGCCTTGACCTGGAGCATCAATTGGATCAGTTGCAGAAACGGCATATACCAAAGTAACCACTGTCCTGCGCAGTGCAGAGATGCGTTCTGGAAGTCCAAATAAGGATTTCCGGGAAGGAGTTGTCCAATAGCAAGACAGCTCACTGAGTTATACATGGTCTGCCTGGAAGGGGTTAAATTAATAAAGACTGGATAGGTTGGGAAAAAGGCACGGGGAGAAATTCATTTAAAGGGGAAGTCCACCAGAGGGAAGTTTTGGAGAAATTCCACTGAGAAGTTGGGGAAATTCCACTAGGCACAGGATTGGCTGAGCAGTTGAGGAAATTCCACTTGGCACCGGATTGGCTGACCCATTGGGGAATTTCCACTGGGAAGATTTGGAAAATTCCACTAGAAACGGGATTGGCTGGGCATCTGGTGGCAGCAGCCAATGGAGAGAGCTAGGAAAAACCAATCCCACAGGAAAGATGGCATAAAAGGAGGCTGCATTCCATCGACAGGGCTTTTTGCCACTCGCGGAGCTGCGTGCTACTCGCTGAAGCATTAAGCCTGGTTGGTTCTGCTGGCTGACTTTGTCCGCTGGGTCCCTCAAACGGGTTCCTCTGAGGTGTTGGGACTTCTGAGAGGCTCTGGCTGCTGACAGATAGATTGGAACCCGCCGGTAGTCATCTGTGATAGCGGTCTGGAGGAAACTTCGGATGACCGTCAGATGAGCCGGCAGCATAAAGAGAAAGAGAACCTTGAGCCGTGGAGCTACCCTAAGAGGAGCTGAGCCCGGTGGGATATAGAACCAACCACAACAGCCAACCTTTGTCTTGCCACTTTCGGGAGCAACTTAGATCTATGAGCTCTTCTAGGGGAAGTCGTCGACCTGATCACTCGCCGTCCCTTTCCCCTGGGTTAGAAATAATCCCCAGCAGAGAACGTATTCTTACTGGATATACCTATTTACTACCTGGCATCGCCTTCTGGGTGGGATTGAAATACTTGGTTTCCAGATAGGACCTGGTCCTTACCTAGCGGTATGTAGGTGGAACTCTGGGTAGTTCATCTTTGAAGAATTGTGTCCTTATATTCATTGTTGTCTGCTTGTATGCCCTTGCTAATCTGTCCTAATAAAACCTGTCATCTATTGCAACTGAACAAGAGTTGTCGTTCGGTACTTTCTGTGAAACAAAAAAAGTAAGCGGTGTGATACAGATTAAATTCCTTGGAGGTTGTTCCGGTACTCAATACAAACAGGTCCCTCTTTATCGCTAGCAGATAGGTAAATTATCCCAGGTCGTTTCCAAGAGCAACAAACCGTTTAGAGGGGGAGCAGTCGTAAAAGGCAGAGGGTCCGGTGTCGCTCGCGACCAAAACTAGTGGAGCGGTTACTCTGGTCGTGTGCGATCCGGGTGCAGTGGGGCCGCCTTTGCCAAAGCTAAGGCTGTGAGAACCTGGGTGAGTTTTCCTCGCCCCTGACTAAGAAGGTCTCCAACCCTCAACGGGGGAGATTTAACCCTTTACACGGAGTAGTCGGGTCAGGGAGGTGCGCCTGCCTCGTCTCGCACGAG
The DNA here is from genome assembly GCA_024372805.1 of Oostethus manadensis. Lineage (NCBI taxonomy): Eukaryota > Metazoa > Chordata > Actinopteri > Syngnathiformes > Syngnathidae > Oostethus > Oostethus manadensis. Next base: position 75,900 of record QODF01000049.1, on the reverse strand, counting down.
GACGGGGTAAGGGTCTTGCACCACCTGGGTAACAAGGGTTTTAGACACCGTCCATCAAGAATCAAGATGATCTTCACCGAAAATAAGGATTGTTAATGGTGCAGAGCGCAGTCCAATAACCATCACATGGCATCTGTGAGAGAAGACTCTTAACGAGAAAATTCTTCTTCAAAGTCTTGTCTCCTTCAACGCCACAAAATTGCCTTTTCAGAATGTGCACAAAAGCACCAAACATGGGACATTGAAAGGTGGAAGAAAGTCTTATTCTCTGATAAGAAAAAAAATGGAACCTTAGCAATCCTGATGTCGTCCAACGTTACTGGCACGACAAGGAGATCCCACCTGAGATGTTTTCCAATCTGGGGTGCTTTTTCCTTCAATAGAACAATGGAGCTTGAGCTTGTGCAGGGGTGTCTGACGGCAGTTAGCTATGCGGAAATGTTCCTGGGGGTCTCTTTCATGACTGAAGACCCTTGTCTGTGTTGTATAGATGGATTTTTCAACAGGACAAAGCTGCAGTTTTCCCAATTCCCACCTGACAACGGAAATTCTTGCAGAGCAATAACCTCAATATTTTGGTCCATCCTGCGACCCTCCTATGACCTAAATCCATCTGAGAACATTTGGGAATGAGTGGCACGGGAAGTTTACAAAAACGTACATCAATTCCAGACAGAAGATGTGTGAGGCCATCTTCCCCACCTGGAGCAAAATCCCCACCATCCTCCAGGAAACACGGCATCAAGCATGCCCAAACCAATTTTTGAGGTCATTAACAAGAATAGCACAGCTACTTATTAATGAGCCCTCTAAAAAAAATCTATTTCTTGGGGTATTTTGTGTTTTTCTGAGCTAGGGTCTTACACTTTTGATCAGCTTATGAACAGCCTATTTCAGTTTAACGGTAAAGCCTATTTGCCTTTGCCATTAAGAGATTAAGCTTCCTTGAGACCCTGAACAGGATCAGTGTAACAAAAATGGACGGGTGGTTGAAAATTTGTAAAGATTGTTCATTTTTCTCATATTCATCTAGGAAATTTGGTCAAATGCCCATCGCTACTACCTGCTAAAAGGACATTTTTAAAAACCTTGAAATATAGTTATCTCAGGTCACTTAAAATGCCGGAAGTTATGAAGTTATGATTACAATCATCATCACAATGTGTTTCACCGCTATGCATATTGACTTTTTGATTGTACTACCTACCTCTACCATGGTAGTCTCTGCCATGAGGATACCCTGGAAGACCTTGGACAGGTCTCTGAGATTGAATGTGTAATGAGATTTTGCAGGAGTTGGGAGAAGCTGAGAGCAAATAGTAGCGTAGACATGGATAGTGGCTTTGACGATTGAGTTGTTCAATGGCACAATTTCTGGCACAGATCCTGATAATGATGATATAAAGAATAATAATGATAATTGGGGAAAAAAAATCAGAAAATGTGACATTGTTGGTTGTAATGTATTACACTTATTTGTTTAAAACATATAATTTAATGGACAAGTTGTACAGAGGTGAAGAACTGGTGAAGAATGTTTACAAATATGGTTTAGGTATGATTTACTTACTTCCTGGATTCTTTTTACTCATGCTTCCATCTAAAAGAACAGAAAAAAGAGAAAATACATTGAATTAGAAACTCTTTTTCATAAGCCACCAGTTTTGATGTTTTTTCCTTTTTTATAGAGGTGTTTGCTGCTTTCCTGATTTTCCTTTTGTTTTTGAAAATTTGTCACAATTAAACATTTGAGATCATCAAAAAATTTAAATGTTAGTCAATGACAACACAACTGCACACAAAATGCAGATTTGAAATAAAACTTTGTAATACTAAAGGGGAAAAAAATCCACAACTACAAGCCCCAGAAAAAGTGATAAAACAAGTGGCAAGTGAGGCCTGCTGTTATTTGCATCTTGTTGTGGGGTCTTTTGTGACGTCTTGGATGAGTCATCGCTGGCCACTCCTGGGAAGGATCCCCACTGTTTAATGTTTTTGCCAATGGTGGATAATGGCTCTCACTGTGGTTCGCTCAAGTCCCAAATATTTGGAAATGGTTTTATGACCTTTTCTAAACTGATATGTCTCAATTAATCACAGCTAAGTTGTGTTTTAACAAAGACGGCAAAGACGTCACTTTTTATTTAAAAATAAAAAGTTTCATTTAAAAACTGCGTTTTTTATTCGGTTGTGTCCTCAGTGACTAATATTTAAATTTGTTTGATGATCTGGAGGTCTGCACTACATTTATCAACCTTCTAGTAATGACAATTCATAGAACAACAAACGCAAAAGTAGCAAAAATGTCAACAACTGCAACTATAGTTGCTTAACTAATGCACACATGGCACCGCTGACTCACTCATCCAACTGCCTAGAATTGTAGAGAAAATCTTTTTCATGCTGGCATCCTCCAGTTCAGTGAAGGACAGGAAACTGAAGTGGCGTGTGAAGCGCGGTGTGATGGGATTCCGTCCTCCACCCGGCGGCCCCATGGCGCAGGCAAAATTAATATCCACTATTTGCTTAAAAGCCCCTGTGAGAAGGTATCGAAAAAAGGATGAAGAAAGAAGATTGGTGTTCAAATGTATCCCAACTAAACACAAGGTGTTTTGTCAACTTTTAAGCATTGGGTAAACGTAAACTGCAAAAATATTTTTAAACTCCATTATAGAATAGTATTTTAAGATTAGTAACACAAATGCACGTGACCATACTAACCAATCTGCTTCCTGTCATACCAGCCAGAGTGGTCCATCCACTGCCGCAGCAGTTCAATGGGGGGCTGGGCGCCATAGGTCTCCAACATTGGCATGTTTAGGTCATCAATGAAGAAGATGAAGTACTTGCCCTTAGGAGGCGCAAATACACCTTTCCGCCTAACACACAAAATTCAAATGTCGGGTTACGGTTTACTGAATATTTTGCTTGTCTATTAGAAAAGCCTACCTTTTATCTAGCTTGCTGTCTATAAAATCTTGAGTTTGGTTGGCTGACGTGCGGGCTGAGAACATGAGGAAGTGTGTGATGTACTGTCCAGGCATATTTTTTAGCAGCTTGTCAGACAAGGCAAGTGTTTTTCCTGTGCCAGTGGGCCCAATACAAAGTAACTGGTTCACAAAAAAATAAAATTGTATTAAGAAATATATCAATGAAGGTAATTTCATTGTGCGCTTAAAAAAAGGTGTGACTCTACACATCTTTTTACTAGTATCTATTTGAAACAAAATCATTTCATTGCCAAAGGATGCACTTACAGGCTTCATATTGGACAAAAGCATATCCATGAGGAAAGTCATTCTCACTGTGTCCGCAGTGGGAACAATGATGTCAGAATAACTTGTATCTGGAGTGATTAAAACATTCTTCGCATCATTCACCCAGTTGACCCACTGAACCTGTTGGATGCCGATGGCCGATGGTTTAAATGCAATAAATCACAATAATGTCTGAAATCCTCCGGCTCTACATGAACTGCTCACCCGTCTGTTCTTGCTATTGTCTTCCTCGTCATTCCAACGACATATCCCTGCGTCATCAAGCCTGTAGTCATACACCAGACCATCTTCGGGAAAACACAAATGAACCTGAAGCAAAACAACAACTGCATTCATTTCAAATACATTTAATATGACATGTCCAACAATGTAATGCAAAAGCACAGATGTGGATGTGACCTTTTCTTCTACCATCTTGTTTTTGAGCCAGGCACTAAAGCGCTGGCCACTGGGACCATCTCCTGTGGCACCGACACTCCACACGAGGGAGAAAATGAACCACGGTTCAATCAGCTCCTTCACACGGTCCAGTTTATTCCGGGGTGGCGGCTTGTCATCCTAAGAGACAAAAAGAGCTGTGGTTGGTGCAGTTATTTTTAAAAACTGAGCACATCTTTGATATGTGCACAAAAACGAAGGTTGCGACACACTAACCTCACTAAAGTTGAATTGATTGAAAAAGCAGTCCATAAGTTTGAGAAGACTACAGGTCAGATTGCTGTCGAGTGACGTGATGACCTCCTTTACTGATGTGCGAACAAAATTGATAGAGTCCTGTGTAAACATGGAAAAAAAGTAGCACATACACTATAAAGATGTCTTGGTTGTCTCTCATGTTTGCTCCATTCTCACCTGCAAGAACCTCTCAAACAGGGAAGTGAGCTGCTCCGTGAACTGTGTCAAGAGTTTGGGGATCTTCCTGAGCCAACATTCTGTGAAGGGGACAAGGCCCAAAATACTGGGCTCTAGGTAGATCATACCACAGCGAGACACCGTAGCTGGCGATGCCACAGCCAGGTCCTGCACCTCAAACATCATAGTCATGGTCTGCAGAGAGGGAGGATATTACTTGCACTCTGTCCGGTTGAGATGGATCAAAACTCAAACAATTATTTCACCATACATCCAAGAGCTTGATGATTTCTCCAGAGCTAAGGCAAAGTTTTTTGTTGTCATCCAGCACGGTGTTCATGTTCTCAATCCAAACGGCATCTACCGGACCATCAAACATGTACCACTTTTTATCATTGTCCATTACTGATGTACCCACCCGGATTAAAGAGGAGAGGATGCCATCTGTCCTGGAATGGAAAACAGTTTTGTTTGTAAGTCTTCCATATTTCTTATTTAAAGCAAAGTTTCACTTACCACTCGTGAGTGAGTAAGTCATACTCCCCGTAAAGCTGTCCCATGGTGATGGACTTGGGGTTGAGCACATAAGTCTGAACTGCCTCATACAAATCACCGCTGACAGAGGGCTCACCCTTTAGAGCTGTTATCGCCGCACCAAGAATCTCATAACACTGAAAGGTGGCAAAGATAATGCTTACGCAGAACATTCTTCAAAGTAAACACTGAAACACGACACAAAGCGAGACTCACCTTGGTTTTACCTGATCCAGAGGGTCCCACTAACATAAGGCCATGTCTCACCACCGTAGTCTCATACAGCTGAATACACTTAGCAATGTATTCTGTAACATATAAAACAACTGTCAACCCACTCCAAGACCGATGACAGCATATCAAATATATGACAAATATCGCAGAAAACTAACTAACCATTCACATCCTTCAGGTTCATCTTATTGCATACGTTACGCATCGATTCTTCAAGTGTGCCATAATCTATTGGCTCTTGTTTTGTCTTCGGGAAAAGGTCAGACACAATGCCATTAAAGAGCTTCAGGTCCTCTCGTAAAAATTTCGGTACGTTGACATCTTTGATGGCCCGCAGGCAGATCAACTCCTGTGAGTTGGTGGAAATGTTTAAAAGTATCCGTGAACTGTGTGTGTGATTCTTTATACATGGAATAAAACGCCAAACCTCATTCATATTAGGATTTTCTCTTTTCAGGTTCCCTGCTGCTGAGATGACAGACTTCACAGACCTCATTCCAAAATCATAGTGATCCTGAGCATAGAAAAACTTGATTATTAGAAATGCACACTCATCATATTACACATGCACAATTTAACGAGATCACACACATCTCCTTAGTATGATGCAGTGTAATTCTATACCACGACAAAACAAAGGGAAACCAATAAACAAATTGTTAAATTGGTATCTGTCTGACAGTTTGCACTCTGCTCCATGTGATGTAATCCCTTAGAGATTGCCGTGTCGGCGGCTTTTTGAATTAGTTTTGCCAAAAAGCACACCATGTGCACTGAGTTAGTCCCTCGATGCTTGAAGAATTGAAGTCTCTTAAAATTGGGGACGTCATGCACAACAGTGGTTCAAATTCCAAAGTTCTTGTACATTCCAAAACTTAACAAGCATTTGAGGTTCTTGTGTTGATCTGGTTTTGAAATCATTTTTGTGCACATTTTAAAACATTTTTTCAACAATCTTTCTGTGTAATTTATATCTTTGTTTACAGTTAGTATTTTGTAATTTTTTTATCCATACAGAGGATGCCTATTTTCAATGTTTTAAAATTGTGAAGCACATTTGAGTAAACTTCCAAGTATTATTTGATTATGTCAGTGGTTTTCCAGCTGGAAGGGCACGCTCGGTGTTACGATGGGGGGACCACAGACAATTTTCTTTTATTACCATATTTTTCGGGCAGGGGGAGGCGCTTAAAATCATTTTATCTCCAGAAGGGGGGCGCTGCAAAAAAATTTGGGGAGCCACCGGATTATATCATTGTCGGTCTGAGTGCATCTGTTGTGAAACTAAACAACATTGTACTTGGGTAAGCAAACATTTGACGAATATTTGTGATTGGGCATGGCAAAGCGTGGCTCGAGGAACTGCACAAGTTTTTTTTTTAATAATCTGGCACCGCCATTAGTGGCAGCCTTTCAAGCAGCTCTGTTTGTTCTCCTAGCATTATCTCCTAAGTATTAAATTTTATCCTATGAATATGGACTCGTCCACGTTGAGACTTTATTATTCAAGCACATTTTTAAGTGCCGTGAGAGCGAGGTCCCCCATCGGTGTGATTCCGTCACGGTCAAAGCCAAACGGCTAGCAAAGAAGTGGAGATTTACGCCTTCGGTAACTTTTATAATCATTGCAAACCTGAATTCATCTCCAAGCAAGATTGACAAGCTGGAATAACCATCATGACCTTCAGGGGATGCAGCTTATTGTGCATCACTGAAACATGGGTAACAGCTTGCACTGTATGTGAAGAAACGCTGGTGTCATCCTGGATCATGTCAACATTAAAATGTCCATCCATAGAGATTTTTTTAAAAAATCAGTTTTCATATCTACCAAAATTGCATCCCTAGTTAAGGTCATCCCTTTTTAGCTAATGTCCCAACTCTGTTCTTTGAGCAGTCTGCAGAGCGTAAAACCCTCTGACAGTATTTGTTTTCTACAAAATTGTGCCACAAATATGTCCAATTAAATCCTGGGGTTTCTGCTCTATATCCTCACCTGAGAGCTAAGCTGTTCAGAGGATAGAGTAAAAGTACTGGTTATCTTCTGAGAGAGGACTTTGGCATCGCTGAAGCCAAACGAGTACAATGAGATCTCCGCGATCATGGCAAAGTTCGGGACCATCATGGCTACTGGACGAAACAGGGCCTGCAATGAGAGTTTGTTACATTTTCTTTAAGTGGCTGTGGAGATGTAATCCACATTTCAAACCTTGAGATTGTCTGGCAACTCTGTGCGGCCGGCATAACCAGGATTCATGGTAATGAAAACAGCGCACGAAGGGACAAGCGGGATCTCCGAACCCTCAAAAACAAACCTCTCTGCCTACAAACACAGTATATGCAATTATTATTTTATTGACATACAAGTTAAAGTAAATTTTACACAAAGTTAGCCTAATTTGGAACTTAATTTATAGACACAGAATAAAGGCAAAAAAACTAACAAACTAATACTAAATATTAACTGTGATGTGATCGGTGTACTTGTACAACACTCAGTTGGTTTCCAAGCAGCATCTCACCCTTTGTTGTTGGGCCTTTTGTATTGTGGTGATCTGTTGTGCCACCACAGACAACACTTCAACATCAATACGATTAAACTCATCAAAACATGCCCAGGCACCAGAGCTGCGCAGAACCAACAAGACATGTTTTTAAAGTGAGTGACATTTAATCACATTCATTGATAATGTTTGGTTAAAAGGAAAGTACCGCTTCCTACCTAGCCAAGCCTTTGAGGAACTTGCCCATTGCCATAAAATCCAACTGGTCAGAGCAGTTAAAGACCACTGTTTGGATGGCAAGAGCCTTTCCCAGATCTTTAGTGGTCTCTGTCTTTCCCGTGCCTGCTGGACCTGCGGGAGCACCTCCAAACTTGAGGTGGAGGGCTCCGGTCAGGGTCAGGTAGCATCTGAGAAAGGTAGCATTCAAAAATATTTTGCACTAAAGCCATAAATACATCAGCAGGGTTGTCATAGTGTGGGAGAAGCTGCGTGCAAAAGCATACTTGTCTGTGAGTGGGGTGATGACCAGTCGTCCAGAATTTCCAAGGTATTCATACCCATACAAGAACTCTGCATTCACCGCTCGGATGTACAAGTCTTCTCTGGCCCAGTAATATCTACAAGCAAATTATCACCACACAAATATCATGACAGTTATACCAACTTACAAATAAAGAGTAAAAAAAAAAAAACGAACAGACCTAAGCTGACTAATCCATTCAAAGTCATTGACGCTTGACACCGCCTGCTCCACCAGTTTGGCAGCTACATCTTTAGCATGCACCTCAATGACAATGAGGGCAGACAACACTGCTCGCTGCATTTTTGACACGCCCCCTCTCACCAGCTGCACCAAGTTTCCCAACTTCACAAAAAGATAATATCACACAACCTTAATACATCCAATTCAAAAATATACATACAGTAGTGTTCAAAATAATACCAGTTTAATGTGACTAACCAGATTAATCAGTGTTATTAGTAAATTTTTATTGCTACATGGCAAACAAGTTACCAGTGGGTGCAGTAGATTCTCAGAAAACAAACCAGACCCTGCATTCATGATATGCACGCTCTTAAGGCTGTGCAATTGTTGAATTGTTGAAAACTTGTTGAACATGCATTTCTCTTTGAAAGCCTGAGGGAAATGGGTCTTTTAAGACATTGTTCAGAAGAACAGCGTACTTGGATTAAAAACTTGATTAGAGACAGGGGAAAACTTATGAAGAGGTGCAAAAAATGTTTGGCTTCTAAAATGATCTCCAGTGCCTTAAAATGGAAAGAAAAACCAGACACAAGTGGCAGAAAATGGAAGACTATCAAAATGGATGGAGGCTCAGCCAATAATCAGCTGGATGATAAAAGACAGTCTGGAGTTACCTGTAAGTCCTGTGACAGTTAGAAGACGTCTGTGTGAAGCTAATCTATTTACAAGAATCCCCCAGAAAGTCCCTGTGCAGAAGAGGTTACAATTTGCCAAAATACACATCAACTGGCCTAAAGTGAAATGGAGGAACATTTTGTGGACTGGTGTGAGCAAAATTTTTCTTTTTGGGTTCAAGGGCACAGACAGTTTGTGAGACCCCAAAACTCTGAATTCAAGTCACAGTACACAGTGAAGACAGTGAAGCAAGTAGCAAGTTGTACAAGTATCATGATATGAGCATGTTTCTTCTACTGTGGTGTTGTGCCTATTTATCGCATACCGTGAATTGTGGAATGTTGTTAATGAATCTTGGAGTGGAATAACAGCTGAAAGGTGCCACAAATTGGTTGAGTCCGTGCCACGCAGATGTGAAGCAGTTATAAAAAACTGTGTTCCTACAACTAAATAACTGTCACAGTACTTACAGGTAACTCCAGACTGTCTTTGATCATCCTAGAGCTGATCATTGGTTGAGCCTTTGCCATTCTAGTTCAAATTCTTTCATCAATTTTGACAGTTGTCTTCCGTTTTGTGCCACGTGTCTCTGGTTTTGCTCTCCATTTTAAGGCATTGGAGATCATTTTAGCTGAACAGTCAAACATTTTTTGCATTTCTTCATAGGTTTTCCCCTCTCCAATCAACTTTTTATTGAAAGTATGCTGTTCTTCTGAACAATGTCTTGAACGACCTATTTTCCTCAGGCTTTTAAAGAGAAATGCATGTTCAACAAGTGCTGGTTTAATCCTTAATTAGGGGGCGATTGATTCACACCAATATTTTCACAGACTTGATCACTGATCACTGATTGAATACCACACTGCTATCTTTTAAACATACCCCTTTCAACTAATTGCCCAATTGCACAGCCTTAACAGCGTGCATATCATGAATGCTGGGTCTGGTTTGTTTTCTGAGAATCTACTGCACCTACTGGTAACTTGTTTGCCATGTAGCAATAAAAATATACTAATACCAGAACTTAATGTGGTTAGTTCCATTGGGCTGCTATTATTTTGAACACTACTGTATAGAAGTTTTTACGGTTCTGCACCTGTGTCTGGAGTTGGGGATAAAGACGGTTGGCCAAGTCCCCTTGCTCCAAAGCCTCTGACACCTCCAGCGTCCAGTAGACCTGACAACCGGCTATTACCACTTGCCCAGGCCACGATAAAACCCACTTTTCACGAGGTGCCTGAGACGTCAAGAGTTTACATACATAAGAGCTGTACAACAGTAGATTCCATATTAACCCTATACAGCGAAGTTAATCTCACAGACCTTCGGGTAAACCTTAAGTGAGCGGTCAATGTAATCCCTGACTGTAGCCTTCATAGATTTTTCCACATCCCTCAGCCAATCCTCCACATTGCCAGTGGGTGAAACAGTCAGAGACAGCATCACTTCTTCTCCCTCACCAGAATACATATGTGTGATCAGTAGATCTGGCTGGAATTTAAGCTGAAAGACAACAGTGGCAGTTTCAGGTGTGTTTCCAATTGTTAGATGGTTCAAGAACTTGTAAGAAACTAAAAACCTACTCGTGCAATGTTCTCAAAGCATTTGCGCAAATGTGGCTGTACAGCAGTGGGATCTTTGGTCTGAGACAGAATCTCCAGAAGTTCATCATCTGACAGGAAGTAAAACCTACAAACAAAGAGTTGCTGTTACTTTGAGCAGTGTTCCCTTTTATAGTCAGCAATATCCATATCAAGTAGTTTCAATATTCAATAATACAAATATAATGTAACATTATTTCTGATTATTTAAGGACAAGTTTTATAGAGAATCAATGTATGTAATATTTTGGATTTTTTTTCTTATATTTAAAAAATAGTATATTATAAATAAAAACAAGACGAGTTTACCTCGGAAAGGCGTCTCGCTTAATCTCTAAGTATTCGCTGAGACCCTTCTGCACTTGTTCTAAAAGTATATTGCACTTTTTCAGTTTGTCTAGCAGATGAGGACCAGGGCAGAATTCAATTATCTGGATGTGAACAAAACAAAACAGACAAATAATAGTTTTAGCAACCTCTAAAATTAATTCTAAAACAAATTGAACATACTGTATTTCAAACTCATTTTTGTCACTGTGTTTTTATTCCGACTCACTTTTGGGTTTTCATAAGCATTTTTCATGATTCTTTTCCATATTTCTTCCATTTGTTGGTATCTCTGTCCCTCTACTGGTAGTTGCTCATTGATATCATCCGAGCTGAAGATAGGCTCCAGGTAGAGCCAGGAGCCCTGACAGAGCAGCCACTCTTCCAGCACGTCCTGCAAGGATCACAAGAGGGCAGTAGCACAACATTAGTAAGATCTTACTGACAACAGACCCTTTATCTTAACCTGGATTGTGCATTATGGAGTTACTTGAGTTGTTCTGAGTTTGCTCTCCCATTTGTTGATTTCTGCCTCAAATGCCTTCTTATAGGGTGAGAAGGACATGCTTTGTGTCATGACAATATGGTCATCCAGCAGCTGTAATGCTTCATCGGGACTCTTCAGGATGTAGGTGCCAGTGTCCTTGTAAGGCATCAAATCGAACAGAATTCCTGACCACTCATGTTTCATCTTGTCCAGGGCCTAGGGGAAGAGACAGGTAGACAATGTTGAATTAGCAAGCACAGTCTCCGTTTATCCATACTTTTGCATCAGTGGCGACTGCTGGTAAATCAACATCATAAATGCGCTGATATTGATATGTACATTCTACCCTGCATTCGTAGTTGTTTTTAACAAAGACAAAGTCGCTGGAGATCCGAACAACGGAATGAAAAACTTGGGTCGGGTGGAAGTTTATACTTGATGATTCGCTCATTTCCCTGTCAATCAAAAAGGGATTCCACCTCAGACAGATCATCCAATCATCATGCAGAAGCCAAGCGTCTGGGCAAGCCCACTTCCCCATAGACCCCCAGAGACGCAGAGCGTCCAATGGGCGGCATTTATCCAATGACCGCCCAGAGTCCAGCGCACTCTAAGCTTCCCGATAAAAGTCAGTAGACGCTCAGCGTCCGATTGTGTAAAAAAAAAAAGTGCCGCTGCGTGGATGAATAAGAAGGAAGTCGTGTCAATTACCTGTGATAAGTAGGTGATTCTGCACAAAAGATGAAGATATTGTAGCGCATATTTAGTCAATGAAATCTCATTTTAGACATTTTAGGGGAAGATGAGCTTCCCCTTGCAGTCTCAGTGCAATCACCGCTGTTTTGCATGAATAGCTCCCCTTTAAACGTTACTATAATAAATGTAATTGATTAAGGTACCTGTTCAATGATGTACTCTTTCCCAGCCGTCTCAGCTACTTGAGTAATTGCATCCATGTGATTTTGTAGGCCGAGTTCCAAGCAGCGGGACAAGGTAAGATTGGCTTTAGGCGCGACTTTTATCCCAATGGTATCTGAAAGAGCCTTCCAGTGGTGAATTCTCATCCCTGGGTTCCTCAAACCCTGAACCAGTGGAACATAAGGAGAGAAGGCCTCAACCTTGCCAAGGATGATAGATGCCACCATTTGGCAATCTAGAAAACCAGAACAAGTCAGAAGCAAGTCAGTGATAAAGACACTAGTTTGAATAGCAATCAGTGTGACTCACCAGGATTATCTTTGAACTGTTTGATACATTTATGCGTAGTATCTAAGGCTTCTGTAACATTGCGCTCAAGCAGCTCAGGGTCAATGGTAGACAGCGGGTCGCTGAGCCAGCTCTCATATCGATGGATCCAATTGTAGGTAGTGGTCCAGAGGTCAAAGAACGGCTGAAATTCTTTTGCCATTCTGTGCAGACGATCATACTGAAAAAAAGACAGTGGTTCATTTAAATGAGAGATTATCGTAATTATTTTTATATGTTTGACTCCACCAGTATTATGGATGCTGTGTTACTCACATTAGTGACGGGAGACCCGAACAAACGTTCTCTGGTGTTGTAGGTCTGAGCCAGAGCCTGGCACTCTTTCAGTTCCTTGCTTACACGCTTCACCTCGTTGGCCACCTCAGTGGCATGATCAACATCTGAATAAACTGTGAACTTGCCAACCAGCATCTACAAAGACAGTGGAGGTGGCCTTAAACTAACTGGCTTACTAAAACGGATTCAAAACAATACCTTATGTTAATTGGATACTAAAAATTTTGGGTGTGAATGGCCCAAATTGTGATCAAAACAGTCTTCTTACCATCACCCTGAACAGGATAAGCGGTAGAAAATAAGAGAAAGACCAAATGTATCAAAGACGCTTCAGCTGACCTGGAGAGCTTCAATCCGCTGTTCAAACACATCCTGGTCGGTTATCTGGATCTTCTTGAAGCGCTCCTCTTCTTCAACAAGTTGTTTGGTTACATCTTCCATCTGTCTGATGATTCTTTGTGGCCACTCAATGGCTTTCCACCTTTGCAAATAACATAACAAAGATTAAATATGGTTTCGATATTTAACAGCTGAAATAATAATGCTCAGTTTTGATTAACAGAGTTTATTACAGGCACTTGTAGTGGAGTAGAACTTAACTGCAACATAGTAACCGGCATTACTAATATTTTGGTTACCTAATTTAGCAGAATGAATGCAGTAAAATATGCGTATATGCCAGTACATATTAAATTACACATGATTCAGTTATATATTTATGACAGGTAAGTTTCCACTTACTTTTTATTAAAATCATCATTTGATAAGGAGTAGTAGAATTCTTCAAATAGCTCATACTCTGCTAAAATCTTCATTACACGCTCCTAAGGAAAAAAAAGACAATGATCCTGCAACACATTATGGGATACATAACAACAATAGCACTTTATTTTTTTTATGATATTATTGTGCACCTTGCAACTCTTGAGCTGGTCAGGGATTTGTTTTATCCATTCCCTCTTGTCTGTCAGTTCCTCAATGCTGTTGGGACGACTGCTTAGCGTGTAACTAATCGTGCTGAACTCATCGCATTCCTGGACACACACAAGGCAACAGTAGCTTAGGAGGACACTCTTACCCATGCAGAAGTAAATTACCCTCCAGCACGAAATTACAAACACTGGAATGCAATCAACTTACATCGTCTACTTGCTTTCTAAGCTTCTCAGCATGGTGCTCCAGGGTTGCAAGGGCTAAAGCCTTTGATTTATTTAATAGAGCCTGACGTACTCCCTCAACATGCACAATAAATGCACCAATGATAATGGAGGATGGCAGGGAGACATGGAGCTTTTCCTTTTCTTGGATATGCTGTTCCACTTCCTTTTTCACTGCCTTGGATGTCTTCTCATCATCACTACTGGGTCTGGAAGACATTATGAAGATTGAAGTCTGATCCACAGCTTTGTGGAAGTGTTTCAATAAAACAACAACAACCAAAAACCACTTACGGGAAGTGCGCTGCTATGTCCAAGTTGTAAAGCTCAATGTATTTTGTGTATTCAACAGCGTAAGCTTTGAGGGGTACAATTGCTTTCTTGAGAGCCATGCAGATCATCTCTCTCATCTTTGTTACTTTTGGCTCGCAAAGATTCACTGACTCCAGCACAGGTTCGTCACCAAATAACAAGCGCTTCATCAAAAACTAGCATTGACAGAAATGGAACAGACTTGTTATCACTATCCATTTGCACAGCACTATGACATGTGCACTTTTAACATCTTAAACTTGCTTTACCTTATCCAGCATTGGTATATTGTGCGTGGCCAGGATGCCCTCATTGAATAGGTTTGAAATACAAGTCTCAAAATTCTCCAGAGGTGTGCTGTAATGCACGCCAGTCTGACTCAAAAGCAAGTCTACCTGGAACAGAGGCTTGTTCTTTGGCCTAGATAAAAACAAAAATTATAACATTACGGACAGTTACAATCAAACTGAATTTCAAACATTATTAACACTAGCCCTGCCAAATATTCATATACTGTATTCATTTTCTACCGCTTAGTGTGGAGCTGGGTCCTACCCCAGTTGAATTTGGGCGAGTCAAGCTACACCCTAGACTGGTTGCCAGTCAATCACTGGGCAAAAATGGACAAACAACCATTCACACATTTGATCTCCAATTAACTGCTGTACTGCTTTGTCCGAAGATATAAAGTGGTCCCAGAAACCACAAACACCACAATATTAGGGATACCCATTGTAAAAGAGCTGTATCAAATACTGTAGTATGCTTTTGACACTATTACGTAATGATAATAATATACAAAAAATTTCACAAAATGTTTTTTATTAGGGGCCACATGGTGTCCTAGTGGTTATCATGTCGGCCACACTGTCAGGAGTTCTGGAAAATCTAGGTTTGAATCTCCTTTGGGCTGTGTGGAGTTTACATGTTATCCCCATGGGTTTTCTCTGGATACACTGTTTTTTTCTCACATTCCAAAAACATGCATGTTAGGTTAATTGACGACTCTAAATTGTCCATAAGTATGAATGTGTCAATGGTTGTTTGTATGTGCCTTGCAATTAACTGGAGACCAGTCCAGGGTGTACCCCGACTCCCACCCTACGTCAGCAAGGATAGGCTCCACAGCCTATCCCTGTGACCCATAGAATTTTTTTTTGTGGTTGTACTTTGCAACTGTGTTGAATTACTGAACGCTGGACTTTGCTGCTTTATTTACAACATCAATATGAATGTGTACGCTGTCTTACTTGTAGGGGCTTGTGATGTGGTTGTCGCCCCACACCAGGTCATTAGGGCACGTCAGCACGCTGCAGCATGCGTCCAAAATCAGCTTGCTCAGGCAGGCCAGTGAGTCCTCGACAAGGTTCCGCAGGGAGTCCTGCAGCGTGTAGTGCACCACAGCCATCAGCTTGTTCAGCTTGGAAACCTTGTACATGTCCCATTTCGTCTCGTTCATGTTGTACGCGCCTTTGCCAATATTGCTGAGGTTGTGTCGGAGGCTGTACGTCACGGTGAGCATCCATGCCTCGCGAAGAAACAAGCTGATCTGGTCAGAATCAAAAGGTTGGATTTTTCACTGTAAACAACAACTCACTGGGTATGTGGCGAATACCTGAGTCTGCATTTGGGCCTGGTTTGTTTCAAACTCATCCAATCGCAGAGGTTTGGTTAAGGAGACGTTGAATAGTTTCATGGTTGCTAGTTTGTTGCACTCGAACCTTATTTCACATAATGTGAAGATCACTTGAGGCTCTGTGAGCATGGACTTGGTGAAGAATGCAGCTTGCTTCTTCTTATAGTTAAACTGGGGAACTGTTACACATCCTGCACAGGCAAAGCAGTGTCCAATGTTAAACTTCTCCGCATACGTGGTGATCCCTCAGTCCGGAATAAAACACAAAATTCTGAAATCACCTTTAAGTGGCACATGCTCCGGTTTCTTCTGTGGCACCATGATGTGGGAGAACTCCCGAGGATCACTTTTTACCATTTTATCCAGAATGAAGCGATTCATAGTACGGTCATAATCCAGCTTTATCTCTTTCCCCAGTCCTTCTGCAAACTTTTGAACACTGCATAGAAAACATTCCCCTTGTCAACAAGATGATATTTATTCAAAACGTATTTTCTCACTAGCTGGTAGCTCACATATCTAGTTTAAGTCCATGGCTTAAGCGGGCACATCGTTTGATACGGTAGAGACACTGTGGATCAAGAGATGGCGTTTCCTTCCAGATAGGCATGCAGTCAACAGTCAAGTTATACAGGATGAGGGCTTCTGTTTTCTCTCGTAGGTGCATGGCAAACTGGATCCGCTGGACAAAGACTCGTGGGTCCTCAGCGCTGAACAACAACCTGATCCTGGGTACCCAGTGCCGATTGCCTGTTTGCAGGCAGCGCTCTCCTTTATCTTTTAGCTTGCTGTTTTGGAAAACCTTTTCTACCAAATACTGACACTTCTCCTTATTGTAGTCGAGAACGCCTACTAAATGCCAGCTATACTCCAGCGATGGGGGAGGTTGATCGTCGTCTGATGCCAGAGATGGAAAAAAGGCTGTTAAGGTCATATTTTTTCTATCATTTACAGCAGGGGTCTCAAAGCTGTGGCCCATGTTTTTGTGGGCCCCTAACTTGGCATCAAAGTTTAGTGTAAGTAGGGGACAACACACCCTGGGGAGAGGTTGGGAGGCACTTTAGCTTGCTTAAAAGAAGCAGAACTGGGAGCTTGTCACCAAGTGAAATGAACGGGGGGGGCGGGGGCTCTAGACAACACCTTGATTACGGTGGCAACACAGAAATGACTGCATAATATGTAACGGTTAAGTAAACCGACATTGGGCAACTACTACTACTATGGGGAATAATAAACAACAACAATGTTAACTCTACACACTTGACTTTAGCACCCTACAAAACAAGTGCCGCAAAGCATGCTGGGTAGCCAGAAGCAGTGACGGAGATGCTGCATGTGTTATTTACTGACGGTTAAAGCATTGTTTGTTTTATGATACCGTGAGTCTGACTGATATGTTGCGTAATGACTTTCTGTTTGATTCTGAAGATTGACAAGACCTGGTTGAAAAGTTATTGCGGACTACGCGGCCTCACACAGACTCTCCTTTTAGCGGCCCCCAACTGAGTTGAGCCTGAGACCCCTGATTTACAATGTGTATTTTTGTACACATTTTACCAAATAATACTGTGTCATCTGTAGGCAGTAAGGCTTTTGCAGGGATTGCTTTTCGATCTTGTGATCCTGGAGGTTTTCCCAGGGAAAGCCAGTCTTCTGCAGTGCGACAATCAAACTCTTCGTTGTCAAATATCTAGGACAAACAATGTTTGAGAATATACACCAAAGCATTGCCTTTTACATTTGAAAGTACAAACACAACATGCAATGGCTCACCTCAAGTGGAAGATAAGGTGACAGAAGACTCAGCTCGTCACGGCCGCTCAAACAACGTGGCATGAGAAGATTAGAGTCAATATTTTTTTCTGCAAGAAGTTCTTCAAAATTAAGCTTTAAATATTCCCTTCGACACCTGTGAACAACACACAGTGGGAAAGTGATGAGCTAAATATGAGTATCTCGATGTGGCTTACTTTGTCACGCAACGGCTGTATATACCGTTCTTTTTTTAAATCACGAGGGATTTTGCCACTAACGGTTTTGAAGGGCATCTGGACTTTGGGTGTATCACCACCATGGCTGAAGTATGAAGTGAGTAATTCCTTTGAGCATGGTCCATAATAATCTTTGTCATCAAACATGTATTGGGCAAATGGGGACTCTGAGCTTGTGCCTGCAGATAAATAAGAAGAGTAGATATTATTGGGCTCAGTTCATGAGAATCCTGCTGTGGGTTGTGAACAGTAGAAGTGCCTTTGATGCTTAAGCAAAGTGTCAAAACTCCAGCACAGTTCCTACCTTCTGATGCATCGCTAAACTCTGCAGTGGGTGACCTCCGCTGGGTGTCTGGTTCCTCTGCACAAGTCTACATCAGTAAACAATGTTTTTTTGTCAGCAGGTAGAGAATTTGCATGCCTGTCACAATAACTTTTAAAATTTTGACATGGCTATGGTTGACTGAAATTGTGAATGCTTTTACCTTGAACCTTAAAGTAGTAAAGACATCAGAGTAGAGGCCCTTCTGTTTATTCCTAGAACCTTTTCTTTCAGGAGGTAGTTCTTGCCTGTGACTTCCAATTGATTGTCTGTGTTCTGGAGAGCTTTGGGATGAGTGGGGCATAAATGCCCCAAAACCAGATAGATGCTTACCCTCCATATCAGCTGTAAATATAGTACCTGCTCTGTAAAGACAGAAGGAAATAACATTGACAAAAGAGTTGGACCCAGCGGCGCTGCCAGGAGTTCTGGGCCCCATGAAAAAAAATCACATTGGGCCACTCTGGGCAGCTGTGGTGACTACATCTCTAGGATCTAATGAACCCTTAAAGTTAAATTTGTATAATATTTGACATTAATGTGGTTTTAGTTAGATGCATATTTTGGAGTAATACATATTTTTTTTAGAATTCAGAAAACAGAACGACAAACAACAACAAACCCTGGGACCAAAACCAGTTGTTATCCTTTGAATTGTCACATACCTGTATATCATTACGCCGCAATGGCTATGTGGTCTAGTGTGTGAAATCTTTCATTTTAGCTCATTTTAATGTGTTATTGTTGGCAGAACACAAATGAAGCTTGGTGTATAATTTAATGTAAAGCACGCTGTAATTTATTAAACAATTATACAATGTGGTCATATTTTTTTTCCATTTTCTTCTGTCTTTGCTTTTTACATTTTGTCATTACTTTTTCGAGATTGCCTTTGTTTTTTTTTCATTTTGGCATTAATTTACCTGTTTTTTTTTGTCTTTTCCATTTGCTGTTTGCCATTTAATTTACTAGATGCCTCCAGCTGGTGACAAAAGGCAAATGCAATACCTGTCGGCGGGTCCTTCTGCCAGAGCGAGAGAGTATCCAGACATCCAGGCTGTTAGCTGCTTTTCTCAGCAACTTCGAGATGGACTCCATCATAAGATGTTTGCGCAAAGTATGTGCATGATGGCATGATAGTGATGTTACTTCCTGTCCGTGACCCGCTTCCGGTCACCCACGCTAAAAGCTAGAGCGTAGAATTCTATAACGTAGAATTCTACGTTGCACTGAGTCGCCAAAAAAAGTTCCTAGTTTGTGAATTGTTCACTTACAATGGCAATAAAGTTTTTCTGATTCTGATTCTGATTCTGATATTTAAAAATAGCTACTAATAGTCACAGCATGCAAGCATTGTGTGATCAGGTATTTACTAGTCAGCCTGGCAGAAGGACCCGCGCATGTATTGTCATTGCTTTTACCAGCTAGCGTAAGCCAGCCGCTAAATGCACTAAGGAAAAGCAAATGACAAAGACAAAGACAAAACAGGAAAATCAACGATAAAATGGAAATAACAAAGACAATTCAGAAAAAGAAATGACAAAATGGAAAACGCAAAGCCAAAATGGAATTACAATATGAATACATTTGTATATTTTTCTATTATTGATCCTCTTTATATTTCCACATGCTTTTCCTTTTCATTTTGGCACTGCTCTGATTCCATAGTGCATGGCTGCAGCACCAGTCTGTGTGCTAAGCGCAAGACCAAACCAGTTCATGCAGATATAGGGGTGTCTGGCTGGTAATTATGGATGTTGATTTTTTTGGTGTGAATTAAACTTTTACCAACAACGGATGGAAGAGATTGGTTTGGATTATTTATTGCTATATTTGGTGGAAAAATTTGGAAAAAAGCAAAAAATATATTTTAATGTGTACTCGTTTTTGGGGTCCCTGTCAGTCAGTGGTCCTTGGAATTGTCTTAAGATTTTCCCTTTTATGGTGCCCCTGGTAGGACCAATCCACAGGGGACACGTGCATACCAGGTGAAGTCCAATGCTCCGTTTATTAATAGTTTTCAGTGGTATAGAACTTTTCTGTAAGACACTGAAAGGCGCGGGAGTGGGTTTATAATGCTAGTTACTTCAAAGCTAGAATTGTATGTAAAATCATTTTCGGCATACCTTCTTTTTGGTTGCTTCGGAAGAAGTAATACGTTGCTGACGTCTCTACTTCGGTGAGGTGACGGCTACAAAAACACCGCGCGAAGCCGCGAGCATAGCGCCATTCTCTGGCCTATTTCTTTTTTTGAGAAATGTTCAACCCCCTTTTGTGACGGTCACTTTTGCTTGGCTCCTGAAACAGAGCTCCGAATGTGTATTTTTGGATTGTTTTCAAATCTTCCGCTTCGAGAAGTCGACGTCACGAAACGTCATCGATGACGTGGGTATTTGTAAAACGCTTTGTCATAGATAGCCTTGCTATACATCATGCTAGCTAGCTAGCTAGCTAGCTAGCTAGCTAACACGCTCATGTTGAGTGAAAAGCAAAGACAAAATGGAATTACTATATGATTACATTTGTATATTTGGGATAATTCATTCTCTTTATTTTCCCACATTTTTTGTTTTTGTTAATTTTGGCTGTCCTGTGACGCCATATATTTCAAATATGCATTCCCTTAGCACAAAGAAGTTTATTCTGTGTTTATTCATATAAGTGTACAATGAGTTTACTTTTTATAAACTAGGTTTTATATACTTAAGAATAGTACCGTGAAATATACACGGTATATACTGAAAAGTATAAGCAAAGGTCGTAAGACTGAGTACAATAATATACACTTGTACTAAACTCATACTTCGTATACTTTTTTACATCTTTCTGCCACAAAGTACTAATATTTAGTATACCTTGCTCCAAAAAGCCTAATAAGGTCAAGTCGTTAACTTGTGCTTAACATGTAATTTATATATTATTTTTATTTTCTCCGGTATGGACTTGATTTTGTAGGTCTTTTTGAAATGCTTGTTTTCTTGGGATGTTGTAAATGCATCACACTATTGTGTACATACAGTACGAAAAAACTTTAAGAATACTGTAAAGAGTATATTTAATGTTTGCAGGGCTGTGTAAAACGGATATACACCAAGTACAATGATAGAATCTACTGTAGATTGGTGTGTATACTTTAATGTATACTTGAAATATACGTTGCTATATATATATTTATGAACGTAAAATTGAGGTGTTCAGGGCACACCTGACCGGTAGGAGACCTCGGGGAAGACCCAGGACACGTTGACAAGTTCCCAGTCGGCATGGGAACGCCTCGGAATCTGCCGGGAGGAGCTGGTCGAAGTGGCCAGGGAGAAGGAAGTCTGGGCTTCTCTGCTTAGGCTGCTGCTCCCACGACCTGACCTCGGATAAGCGGAAGAAAATGGATGGATGGATGGATGAACGTAAACTGTTCCAAATTAGTCCGAAAAAGTATTACATTTGTGTACTTTGTAGTACACTAAAAGTGCATGGTCTGTGGTATACTTTGCTAAACTTATACTGAAGTAAATGTAATAAAATTAACTATAAGCATACTGCTTTTTGCTAAGGTTAATAATAACATATTTACAATTACACATTTCAACATGTCCGAAAAGAAGTACTGAGAAGCCAAAATTATTTAACCTTCACCATGTCACAGCAGATAGTCATCATTTGTTCGCTTTCGGTGTTCAGCTTGTTTTAATTTTAGTGTATTCTATATTGGTTGAATGACATTTGTACAATGATGCATCTAAGGCCATATTAAATGTGCATGCATTTATGACAGTTTTAGTAGTTTATCAAGATTTAGAAAAATACCGTATTGATACCGTATTATAAGATGTTACTCTTATAAAAAAGACTGGCAGGCTCTCTTGGATGCAAGGGCACTTTCAAAGTTTTAGTGTATTGTGAAAAGTAAAACTGAGCTGGTAAAAATAGCTAAATATATATATTAAAAAATCACAATCAATGCAGCTGACAATTTGTTTTGGAATATTTGGATTACGTAATTTTACCATTCCGTAATATTTGAATTACGCAAGGGCCAGGCCTTCACCTGTGGGGCCTGGCCGGGCCTAGCCCGAAGAATCCACACGGGAACTCCCCCCCGCAGACCCACCACCTGCAGGGGCAAGCATAAGGGTCCGGTGCAATGCGATTTGTGCAGTGGTCGAGGGCGGGTGTTCAGGCGACCTGGTCTTCGGCGGCCAAATCTGGTTTTTTGGACATGCAATGTCACTTCTCTGGTGGGGAAGGAGCCCGAGCTTGTGGAAGAGGCCGAGAGATTCCGCCTAGATATAGTCGGACTCACCTCAACCCACAGTTTGGGCACTGGCACCAAATTCCTTGAGAGGGGCTGGACCTTGTTCTTCTCTGGAGTTGCTGCAGGGGAGAGGCGGATAGCTGGTGTGGGCTTATCAATGAATGGATGGCTTGCGGGACTCCCGAAGTAGCTGAGAGGTACCGGCAGGCCAAGCGGCACGCGGCTTCGGCGGTGTTTGAGGCAAAAACTCGGGTGTGGAAGGAGTTCGGTGAGGCTATGAAACACGACTTTCGGTCGGCCTCGAAGAGGTTCTGGCAAACTGCCCCACACCTCAGAAAGGGGAAGCAGCCCCCAGTTCACATTGGTTACAGTGCAGACGGGGGCTTGCTGACCTCGACTGTGGATATAGTTGGTCGGAGGAAGGAATACTTTGAGACCCTTCTCAATCCCACTGACATACCTTCCGTAGAGGAAGCAGAGTCTGAGGATACGTACGTAGACAGTTCTATCACTGGGGGTGAGGTAATTGGGGTAGTTAACACTCCCCAATGGCAAGGCTCCGGGGGTAGACAAGTTCCACCCTGAATTCCTCAAGGCTCTGGATGTTGAGGGACTGTGTTGGTTGACACGCCTCTACAACTTTGCATGTAAGTCGGGAACAGTACATCTCGACTGGCAGACCGGGGTGGTGGTCCCCATTTTTAAAAAGGGTGACCGGAGGGTGTGTTCCAACTATAGGGCGATCACACTCCTCAGCCTCCCTGGGAAAGTCTACTCCACGGTGCTGGAGAGAAGGGTACGACTGTTAGTCGAACCTCGGTTACTGGAGCTGCAATGTGGTGACCCAATACTACGTACCATTTGGTCCTTGTACAATCGAAGCAGGAGCCTGGTTCGCATTGCCAGCAGTAAGTCGAGCTTGTTTCCGGTGAACGTTGGCCTGCGCCAAGGCTGCCCTTTGTCACCGATTCTGTTCCTAATTTTCATGGACAGAATTTTAGGCGCAGTCAAGGTGTTGAGGAAGTCCAGCTTGGTGACCTTAGGATCTTGTCTCTGCTATTTGCAGACAATGTGGTCCTTATGGCCTCATCAGGCTGTGACCTTCAGCGTTTAGTGGAGCAGTTTGCAGCTGAGTGTGAAGCTTCTGGGATGAGATTCAGCACCTCCAAATCTGAGGCCATGGTTCTCAGTCGGAAACGGGTGGACTGTACCCTCCGGGTTGGGACTGAGGTCGTGCCTCAGGGGGAGGAGTTCAAGTATCTCGCCTTGTTCACGACTGAGGGACGGTTGGAGCGTGAGGTCGACAGACGGATCAGTTCAGCATCTGCAGTAATGCGGTCGCTATACCGGACCGTCGTGGTGAAGAGAGAGCTGAGCAGGAAGGCAAAGCTCTCTGTTTACCAATCAATCTACGTTCCCACCCTCACTTATGGTCATGAGTTATGGGTCATGACCGAAAGAACAAGATCGCGGATACAAGCGGCGGAAATGAGTTTCCTCCGTAGGGTGGCTGGACTCACCCTACAAGATAGGGTGAGGAGCTCGGCCATCCGGGAGGAGCTCAGAGTAGAGCCGCTGCTCCTTCACATCGAGAGGAGCCAGTTGAGGTGGCTCGGGCATCTAGTCCGGATGCCTCCCGGGCGCCTCCCTGGTAACGTGTTTGGGCATGCCCAGCCGGGAGAAGGCCCCGGGGAAGACCTAGGACACCCTGGAGGGACTATGTCTCACAGCTGGCCTGGGAACGCCTTGGTGTCCTCCCGGTGGAGCTGGAAGAGGTCGGCGGAGACCGGAAGTCTGGACTTCCCTACTGAAACTGCTGCTCCTGCAACCCGGACCCGGATAAGTGGAAGCAAATGGAATGGAATGAATTATGTAAAGATGCCTACTCATGTCCTTATTTTATGCACGTTTAATGTTCTGCCTTTAGTCCAATAGCAAAAATACTAGTGTGAAAACAAAACCAACTATCAAAATGTGCACAAGTATGATATTTATTTTTTGGTCCCTGAGCAGAATGCCAAACCACAAGTCTGGTCATCAGTGAAGCACAGTCTTCAAACAACTATCAGCTAAGAAATAAATTCATATTTTGTAGGTTACATTATGGACAATAGCTGAGTAGCTCAGGAATGAACATTATTGCAGAAGCCTTGGTCATGAACCAGTATAAAAGTGGTAATTTCCAGCAAAAACTGTGGTTGGCCATGTTTTTAGGCACTTTTTAAATGGGTAGCCAGTTTGTATGGAATCACTGGAGTGCCAACATTTAAAGGAATCTCTATAAAGACAATCAATATTTAGAAATAATAAGTCATGTGTTTTTTCAGTTTTGTCTTTTCCATTGGCTTTTTCCTCACTTCATTTATCAGATAGCTCAAGCTGGCGACTAAAAGCAAAGGCAAACAAAGGAGAATGTGGGCGGGCCATTCTGCCAGGGTGACTAATCCATATCTGATGACACGATTCCTGCTTGTAGTGGCTATGTTAAAATGTAGTGTGTGTGTGTCTTAGCACGGGTGACCGGAAAAGGCACCATGGCAAACAGACCACGCACATAATGCGCTGAAACGTCTTACACGCTGGAATCTATATTAAAGCTGCTGAGAGACGCGGGTAACAGGCTGGATGGGACTAGTCGGAATGGCAGAATGAGGTTCCTTCTTTTGCCTTTGCTTTTAGTCACCAACTTGAGCCATCAGGTGAATGTAATGAGAAAAAGTAAATTGAAAAGACAAAATAAGAAAAGTAACGAGAAAATGGAAAAAAACAAAGACAATACAGAAAAAGCAATGCCAAAATAAAGAAAGAATATGACCGCATTTGAAGGGTTTCTGTTTTAAGTATTTGAATCCGCTAAAGCGCTAAGCATTCATATTATATTTAGCTAAGCATTCATATTATATTCAATAGTTACAGGCAGTTACTAAACACATAGAGCTTGCAGACCTTGCGCCTATAATCACACACCCAAACACCTGACTCACAACTGATAAACTACCCAAGGCAGGAACACTCCGATCGCAAACACCTCCTCCTGTCCCAGACGGCTGGCGCCAACATCCAGTGCGAAGGCCACCTTCATACGGACCAACGAGGGTTACCATCCTCTGGCTGATTGGTTCTTGAGAGCTGCAATTCTCACATTGCGGCCTCATCCGACTGGATCCATACCATCTGCAAACCCGGGCGCTGTCTTCACCCATTGGCTGAGACTCAACCGACATTTGCAACTTGTGATGTACAAAAGGCCGGGGAGGGACAGTTAGCTGTTGTTCTCGTCTGTCTCTGTAGTAAGACTAACTTTTGTGTAGGTCTATAGGGACAGGCGGGCACCCCGGAGCTCCGTGTATTAGATTTGTTTGTCAGGAAATAAATATTCATATCTAAATCACATGGTAGTAATTTAATCTCCTTTCCTCCAACTCGACACTCACGGGAACTGCGGACCTGAAGTCGCAGGAGGCCGCATTCCAACAATTTGGCGCCCAACGTGGTTGTATAATTATGTATTTTTATTATATTTTCTGAATATGTTGGTGGTGGCCACTGCAAAACTACTTGAGTTCAGCGTCTCTCTGGAGGGCTTGGAGGTATAGGCTAATTGAGAGCCGATGACACTTTTGCTTTTCTTTATTTTGCTCAAACAATCAAAAGGGAATACTATAATTATATTATTAGTTAAAATTGTTAAAAATAATTATTGTTAAACTGTTTCTGTCTTGTATTATACATAGGGTTGCATATATTGTATATTGTTCATATCAACAAACAAATGTTTGAATTAAAAATCTTGGTTTAGTCTGATTATAAACATGATCACCAAGTAAAAGGCAACAGCTCAGAATTTCCAAAAATATCAAGCTAAAAGTATCGGTATCCGTATCAGTAATACTAGCCTGGTATTACTTGGTATCAGACCGATACCAAGGCTTGCGCCCGACCGTAATAGATACGCAACGCACCAGACGTTGGCGCTGTTTTGTGCACGTTTGACAGAACGTATGCGCCGTTAAACCCTTTTGACACGTGACAAAATTGGGAGCATACCTGCGGTGATTACAGTGCGCTCTTCTCTCCAACAGGAAGGATGGGACGGTCTGCCGGAGAAAAGCCTGCAAGAAGTCGCACTTTCGGCATCGCTGCCTTTATAGTAAGTGTGCGCCACACGGGCAGCGCGACTGCATGTGATCCCCCAGTCTTTACCACTCACAATTCAACTGTGGAAATCTCAGTTTACCAGTGGTGGGTAAAGTTGCACGTGGCAACGGTTGCCGTGGAGATGATGTCACGTGCCGCTCTGCAGCCTGTAGAATTTGCGGCCCCCGGAGGAAAGCATACAAAATTGGGTGTGCATTTTATGTAGCGTGCCTCATGTATTTGACTCATAATAGGTTAATTGGCAGGTGTAAGAACGATGAAACAGCAAAAACTTCAACTCAACAGGTGGGTGCATTCAAAAGAAAGCATACGTAACCTCAAAGATGGACAACAAAAGTGGATGGTGGTGCATAATGCTTTCCCCGGTTAAAAAAAATTTTAACATATTTACAAAATTAAGAGAAGTCTATAATACTCTGCTATAGGTTGGTGTGCCTGCGGAACATGCTCACTTGTGTTTGTTGACATCTGACTCCTGACAGAAGTACCCATACGAATTGAGTTGTAACGAGCTATACTCTGTCCTCACATTAAGACAAATGTGACAACAAAAGTCAGTGGTCTGATCTCAAGTCAATAGAGCAGCGTTTCACTTAAAAAAAAGAAAGTCAAGGCAGCATGACCCACAAACAAGCAGCAAGTGAAGGAGTCTGCAATGTATGGTATCACAGGAGTGGCCAAATGAAAAGGAAGTACATGTGGAGATATAAAGAGATTGTACACAAAAATATACAAATGTGGTCATTATTTTTCCATTTTGTTGTTGCTTTTACTGTATTTGTTTTTTTTCCCATTTGCTTTTACTCTTTGCATTTACCGGATGGCTCAAACTGGTTTGTTGCCAGCTTGAGCCATCCGGTAAATCTAATAAGAAAAAATGAATGAATGGAAAAGACAAAGACAAAACAGGAAAAAACAAAACAAAATCGAAAATAAAGACAATACAGATAAAGAAATGATACAATGGAAAAAGCAAAAACAACTCTCCTTATATTTTCACATGGACTTCCTTTTAATTTTGGCACTCCTGTGATTCCATAGCAGTTAAGTCATCTCTATGGAGGTAACTCTAAATTTCACAGCAAATGATCTGAATGCAATACCAGGAACATCTGCGAAAACAAGTGAGTGATGACATTTGATGGTCATTAGCAGAGTTTAGGGACAATGTAGACACATATTTCTGTTATAAGATCATTTAAAACAATACACTTTGCATATTAAGTGATTTAAAAAAATAACCAATTGTCCAATTTTTTTTTCTTACCATTGAGATTTGAATGGCTGTATGGTGGGGGTGTCACAAGACACCCAACTCAGAAGACGAGACAATACACGAGATTGTTAAAAATCTTGTCTTCTCATGGACCCAATCATTTTAAGAAAAGGACAACAAAAAAATAAGACTGGACAAAAGAACTTTAATTGAGTCACGAAACAATGCTAGTGTGTTTTGAAATGTTTATTGTCCCACGCTAAACGATAATTATTATTGTCAACATTTTGGAGACCAAATAAACCGCTGCTAAGATCCATCCATCCATTTTCTATGCTGCTTATCCTCATTAGGGTTGCGGGTATGCTGGAGCCTATCCCAGCTGACTTCAGGCGAGAGGCAGGGTAGACCCTGGACCGGTCGCCAGTCAATCACAGGGCAGACATACAACCATTCACACTCAAATTCATACCTATGGACAATTTAGTCGCCAATTAACATGCATGTTTTTGGAATGTGGGAAGAAACCAGAGTACCAGGAGAAAACCCACGCACGCACAGGGAGAACATGCAAATTCCACACGGAGATGCCCAATGGACCACTGCTATGATAATATATCAAAATAATGATATATCATAAACTATGCAATATTTTCTTTAATATGTCCTCTTTCACTCTGTAAAGTTGCTGCATTGCCGTTTGAAACATATTTTCTCAAAGGCAATTTGTTCTGTCAAACGTGTGCTGCATTTCTTGAATTGTGGATTTTCAATAGAGATGCCAGCATTACTACATGTAGTTCCAGCTAGTAGTTGACCAATTCCAGCTCACTGTTTTTTTGTCTTAGCTACTTGCCTTTGTCCAACTGCCCACAGTATGTGCGGACCCAGGACTGTGTCAAAGAGACTGTTCTCTGCAGTGTAGCAGCCCCCCAGGGAACGTTGCTCGCACTGTTTCTCCCACCTGTTACCCTCAGAGGTTCTCTGATGACTCTGCCATTGTTGGACTCATCACAGATGGGGAAGACCGGTCGTGAAGAGAACTCATTCAGGACTCTGAAATGGTGCCAGTGAAACCACCTCTTGTTAAATGCCAACAAGACAAAAAACTACAGTAGTTGCTGACTTTTGTCGGTGCCCCCATCAGAAGTAAACATCCAGGGAAGAGACATCATACAGTATATCATCATGGTGACATCATAAGTACCTGGGTGTTCATCTGAAACATAAACTGAACTGGACTGACAACACAACTTCACTTTACTGAGAAGACTCTGCATGAAGTTAAAACCATGGACAAATTGTGGGCTTTCTGCGATTGACCGGCGACCAGTCCAGGGTGTAGCCCGCCTCTTGCCCCAAGTTAGCCTGGATAGGCTCAAGCATACCCCCACAACCCTAGGGATGATAAGTGGCATAGAATATGGATGGATGGAAATTGTGGGCTTTCTGGGCAGTATGTATGCCATACATTTTACCTGTATTATCAAATATTTATAAATTATGACAGACTACTAAATAAGATGTGTTACTTGCTGAAAAAACTATTTTCAGAGAAAAAACAAAACAAAACATTTTTTGGACCAAAAATCCTAGAATTTGCAGAGCCGTGAATGGTGAAGTTCGTCCTGTGTGGGTGACCCCTGTAGTTCCTAAAATGATGATTTTAATAATAGTAATTTGGTGGTGTGAAAATGTCAAAACATAACAACTCTGTCATCTTACTCTCATTGTTGAAAATAAAATGAATGCAATTAAAAATTGTCCTTGCATAAAGAAAAGTGTTCCTCATGCCACAGCACACCACAAGTGGCTGACGCCAATGTACACGTTCCTGGGCTCGATTGTTTTGTTGTGTTCCCTTCACATTCATGACAGAGTGAATGTGTCTGCAAGGGGAGAAACCCCCACTGACCTGTGCACTCCCCACACTCCTGGGTCGCGGGGGCACCACAACCTTGTCTGTTTCCCATGAGGATCACAGGCATCATGCACTGCAGCCCCTGCTCCTGCCCCTGGCCTCTTCAGTTGAAACGCATCAGAGCAACCTGAGATTGGGTAGCCAAGCACAAATGAACAGTCTCATGTGTTTGAAGCCTCACGTGTCCCTTGTGAAGGACATGCTGCCTTGCATATAAGGAACAGCTATGTCAGGCGGAGACAAACTGAACAGTAAAGGTGTGTGAAAGTCAGTGATTACGTTAGAGAAAGTGTTATGTTTTGGTTGCAGTCCAAATTACAAAGACCTGATGTAAATATGTTCTATGGGAACTCTATGGGAAGGGCAAATGAGATCTTTACAGTGGAGCAATGCCCAAATACAAAGAGTGGCTTGATTCGGTCGCTATGGATACTGAAATTCTGCACAGTAATTGGTCATTACTCAAGATGCAGTTGTTGACATGTCGGAGGCCCTTGGATTCAGTCTCAAAATAATGATCGCATCTAACGAGGAAGCCCAAACCAAAAGAAATCTTTCCTTTCCTAAACATCGAAATAAACCACATCTGATGATGACATTATCACAGCCAGGTTGCGTCAGTGCTGAAAGCATGCTGTCAAAGCATTTTATTAATGATTAACATATGACTAATGGCGTTGATTCAATCAGCAAGACTATCCTCCAGGCAACAGAGGCTCCAAAGAAAACCACAGAAGAACCACCAGTCTCTGATGAGCCAGTGAGACTTAAAGCAATGTTTGGTTGGCAGGGCAAGCCACCACAAGGATGGTACCGTGCAGTTCTTTGTAAGCAAAATAGATTCAGAACTTTTATTACAGCTTTTTCTTTCACCCAGTAGTCATTTAACAGCAGGAGAGAAGAATTACAGATCTGGCTCAACATCACCTATTGATAATTACATCCTTAAATTAGCAGCTTTCTCCTGTTTCTTTAAATACTGAGATGTTGTGAGGCCTTGGGAATACAAAACCTATTTTCCATTGTTGACATCAGGGGTGTTTAGCTCCTTATGAGGACCAGATGTTGGCAGATCAAAAACCTTATTTTCCACTTACTGTCAGGCTGTTGGGAAAGCTTTAGAACATATTTATACCTCCCCCTGGCAGCAAACCACAATTGTGGGCACACCCTCAACATGTGATCAAATGTTTGCACTGGAACACCGGCAATGAAATTTTCTATTACCGCTGAAGCCTCATAAATTTTTTTGCATTAATCCTTTAAACATGTCAAGACCACCTGTGAGTATTTTAACAGTCACTAAGATACTGATGCACAGTACTCTTTTTAAATAGATTATGAGCTTTGAGGAAAGTCAAAAGGATGCCACCGCTGTCACACAATAATGTTTTGTAGCTGACCATTTCACATTAGTACTACAACGCAGGAAGCTGCCTCCACAAAAATGGGGTTCTTGATACTTCTAGCAACGATCCCAGAGTTTGGTCCTACAGTGAAGTCGCTGTCATGTATGGCAGATGGATGCTTTGCAGTCCAATAAAAAAAAGCACGGTTAATGAGTTCAGAAGGGCCAGACAGCAATAACATGACCAGATGAGGGGCACACTTCAATCCCAACCTGTGGTCCTGCAGGACTTCAAACACCTGCATTTGATCTTTCCCCTTTCATTTGCTTGATTCCTATGGGGGTGTTTATAAAGTGGGTTGTAAAAATATTCAGCGTATTTAACCAACATAAGCCAGTGCAGCCATTCATGCCTGTAGCTAATTTTAAACACCGATGGGTGCACACATGATAGTTAGAACTCATTTAGTACAATAAAACAAATCCAAACCCCTATACACTGATTTTGAACTCTCCAGTCTACCCCCAAGGCTATATAAAGACAAAGTAAATACATTGGAACCTCCAAAGTCAAACAAAAAATTGTGAGAACTAGAAAGGCAATGGAGGGTCACAAAAAATTTTAAAAAAAATCAATCATGAAAATAACAGCAGGAGAACATTCAAAGCACCGGGGAACAAAAACCACCACATGAGATGATGGCAACCAGACAAAGACTCAACAGAAGCCAGCAAACTAAATATACAAGGGCTAATCCGACAATGAGGCACACCTGGACAGGACACCAGTGGACGGAGGGCTGATTGGCGAGGAGCTGTTATTAATGAGACACAAAGCAAAAACAGTTTAAACAAAAAACAAACAAAAATATTGTAAGGGTGCGTTCACACTCGTGTTTGAACTGGGTCTGGTCCTAGTCAGAGAAAACCTTCTAAAATCTGTTCAGGGCTTCAAACATAACTCACAAGTTTCACTCAGACCTAAGACAACAGGGGTAAATTTGGAACAACAGAAGGCTGACCTAAACCTACTTTAGCTTCGAAAAATCCTGAAAATGGCTGTCTACTAACATTCCACATCCAACTTGACACAGCTGGAGTATCTAGAAAAAATAATGCATTCCCAAAAAGTTGCAAGATGCCAGGGTAGTGAGCTGCAGTCAGTGTAGGGATGAATCACAACAAATGAGACCTCAACACATTCGCAGTGCATTTACAGATGAATAGAATCTGACATAAACGCAGAGAAGACAAATACAAAACCATCCAGTCAAAATCGTTTAAATGCAGTTAAAACAATTCAAACAAACGGCTGTGTTAGTGTGATTTATCTTGGTGGGTGAGCAACTCTGTGTGCTCGACCACTTGTTTTTGTGGGCAAAGAAAATATATGTTTTACATTTCTTTGAACTTCTTGGTTAAAAGATTGTAAAAGTGTCTGTCATAAAGTACTCAAATAATGGGAATGCTTTTATGCGCAGGGACTTCAACTTCAGTTTAATATTAAAACGGTTATAATTAAGCAAAGAACTAACAATCTTGGAATTCTCCCGATTAAGAAAGACTTTCATATTTCAATGGAACAGAACCGACAAATCCAGGCAGGCTCTGATACACTCATTATTAGTTTGGCAACACGCCCCATGCACGTCAAAGAGGGCTTCATTTGTGGCTTCTGGCTTCTATCAGTTCTTGGCCTGGTTTAAGCCTTGGCCCCCTCAAACACATCTTCAATTTGCTGCTCTGTGCCAACCCAATGTCCTCTACAACACATGGTGGTAGCACACGCCTGTGGTGGATGGGGTTCATGTTGCAATATAAGTTGGAGACATTGTTGACTAGAAGTGAACCCACAAATTTCAATGTACACCCAATGTACACTAGTGTTCAAAATAGTAATATATTTTTATGGCTACATGGCAAACAAGTTACCTGTAGGTGCAGTAGATTCTCAGAAAACAAACATGACTAAGCACTCATGATATGCACGCTCTTAAGGCTGTACAACTGGGCACTTAGTTGAAAGGGGTGTGTTCAAAAAATAGCAGTGTGGCATTCAATCAGTGATGAATTTTGTGAAAAAACAGGTGTGAGTCAGGTGGCCCCTATTTAAAGATGAAACCAGCACTTGTTGAACATGCATTTCTCTTAACAGTAGGTAATTTAAGACATTGTTCAGTAAATTAAAAAGTTGATTGGAGAGGGGAAAACGTATGATGTTCAAAATATTTCAGGCAGTTCCGCTAAAATGATCTCCTGCCTTAAAATGGAGAGCAAAACCAGAGACAAATTGCAGAAAACGGAAGACAACTATCAAAATGGATGGAAGAATAACCAGAATGGCAATGGCTCAGTTAATGATCAGCTCCAGGATGATCAAATACAGTCTGGAGTTACCTGTAAGTGCTGTGACAGAAGATGTCTGTGTGAAGCTAATCTATTCACAAGAGTCATCTGCAAAGTCCCTCTGTTAAAAAAAAAAGCATGTGCAGAATCAATTGTAGAGGTTATCTTGCCTTGACAATGACCCCAGACACACTAGTAAATCAGCAAAATCTTGGTTCCCAACCATAAAGAATTTATGTTATGGAGTGGCCAGCCCAATCCCCGGACCTCAATCCAATCGAGAAATTATGGCGTGACATCAAAAATGCTGTTTCTGAAGCATTTCTAAGCAGTTCTAAAAAAACAGTGCTCATGCAACTAAATATTAGTTCAGTGATTCACAGGATTGCAAAATCCTACAAACAAAATAGTTTTGTTTATAAGTCACCGGCAGACACTGCTATTTTTGAACACACCCCTTTGAACTAATTGTCCAATGGCACAGCCTTAAGAGCGTGCATATCATGAATGGTGGGTCTTGTTTGTTTTCTGAGAATCTACTGGACCTACTGGTATCTTGTTTGCCAACAGAACAGTGATTCATCTGGCTAGTCACATTGGACTGATATTATTTTGAACAATACTGTATTTGGTTGAAATGCCTTCCTTGTGGGTTCCAGCAGTTTGGCCACTGATATTTTTAGACTTGGTCTTATGTTGTGTTGTGAGGCGCAGATACAAAGTAAGGAGGTGATTTCTTTCACTGTCCTAATTCCATTATTTTAAATGCATTAATATGGCACAAATGCTTACATGGCTATTACAATACTACTTTTATTAGTAATATTATTACTTTAATTATTATTTCTATTAGTATTATGGGCGTCATAGTTGTTCAAAATTGCTCAATTCTAGGCATAAGCAAGCGACGATGCTGGTGCAACAGCTTCTGCTGGCTGTGTTTGTTCTGCCCTGGTATTCCTGCATCTAATGCTTATCCGACGCTCTCACTATTCATTGTTGTATTTAACCCACCCCTCCACAACCAATACCCAATCTCAGTGAATGATGAATTAAGATGCCAAACAGGACAGGTTTTAGAAAAATAGCACTATTTATGGAAACATAACAAGGCCCGGTTCCTTTGTAAGGCTAACATCTAGGCAACTAATCCTCACACCAGCTGACATACGGGATGCAAGCATCAAGAGAAGACATGGAGATGCTTGGAGCGACACCACGTTCTTATACATGCGTGTATGAGCAGTGTGAACAAATGCTGAAGATTATGATGAAAAAGGGTGGAGGTGGTCACTGTTCATCTGACCTTTGCTCGCCAACCTCCAACCCCCGTTAAGCCTTGTAAATGAGAGGAAGAGGAGCAATTAGAGAGGCAGTCATGGGGCAGGTAGTAGATCCCCCTCTGACCTCTCCTGTCTGGTATTTGACCCCTCACAGCTGGGCACTGCAATGAAGAGCCATCTTCAACAATAAGAGAAACTATTTAAAAAAAAAAAAAAGAAGACTGTAAGACATTCCTATATATTTTACAGCTTAATTACTTTGGGGCTGGGCTGGCATTCCTACATGATGCAAACTACCACATCACCCTTAATGACTGTTCAGTCAATTTAGAAGTTAGGGTGTTTTTGCATTTTGGAAGTGCAACCACATGCAGTGACTTACGTGCAGAAATGCCGCTTTTTAAAGTCTTTTACGGCCCATTTTTCCAACCTAATGAAAACCTTGACCTCAAACCTCAATTGCTCCAATTAAACACAAAATGTCCTGGAAGCAGTTATACTAAACACATGATTTCTTTTCCAGAACAATATTAACACACTACTTCTACATGTTGTTACGTTACAGTCTTATACCAAAAATTAATACATTCATATTTTTCCTCAAAATTCCTCACATGACACCCTACATTGACAACATTAAAAAGTTTTCTTTTAAGTTGGCAAATTTCTAAACAATTGATACATCAAACAAATCACATGTACGTTTTAATTTATAGCCAAGTATGTACTGAAC
The DNA here is from genome assembly GCA_024372805.1 of Oostethus manadensis. Taxonomy (NCBI): domain Eukaryota; kingdom Metazoa; phylum Chordata; class Actinopteri; order Syngnathiformes; family Syngnathidae; genus Oostethus; species Oostethus manadensis. The sequence goes on along the minus strand of QODF01000049.1, from coordinate 40,485 downwards.
ATGTGATGTCATACAACAAATTTCATAACCATGGCATGTTGTGTGAGGAATTTTGAGCAAATAATGTCTTACGATTAAGTCTGTATTGTTACAAAATGTGGAAAAAGTGCTGTAAAGTCTTTCCAAATGCACTTTATACAAGATGATAGGATAGATTATTTTATCCCACTATTCAATTAATCTGCACCGATTTGTACAATCACTGGCCACAACATTCGGTACACCTCCACAATCGGTCATACAATGAAGAACTGTGTCAAATATTCCCAAGTATACTGATGCTAAATTTTGATTATTTCGGTGGTGAAGCGCTGCACGGCTTCACAACGTAACCTCAATAAACACCTCGCAACAGTACACAACTGCAAAGTACAGCCGCAATAATTTAGCGTTGCCATTTATTGAAACCAACGCTGTCCTGTGGTCGTGCTTTCCTTGGTTTAGGAATAAAACGGAAAAAGCGTGTAGTTTATTTTGTAAGGAGGGAGTGGTATATATCAGGCATCTGTGTGCTTACAAGAATGAATGAAAAATGACGATTATAGGTCCATCGCATGTGTTTACTATCAGATGCCACAATGAAGACCGACAGTGTAATCCCATTAGTCAGACATACGGATGACAGAAGGCCAATTCCATTTGTCAGATCACTTTGGGGCCTCAATGCACCATAAGGCTGCACTAAGGACTATTTTTATCCCGGTCTCAGGTTTCCTTCAGCTAGACATCAAAGAGGCGCGTAATTTGGATTTAGTGTGGCTCAAAAACAAGAAAAGCAGGAGCAGATAGAGCTCATTTCTCTGAAAAAGAACTGCCTGTGAGCACTGTGGTAGGGGTGGGCGGATCAATCCAAATACTTTATAATAAGAGACCAAGTAAGACCAAGGGTGGTAGTAGCAAATTGGCATTTTTCAGTTCTCCATATTTACTTTCACAAATAACTATTTGTTATTGTTCTGTCGTTCATATTGATAGACTGTTAGTATTATTATTTACACATGAAGGCTTTGCTGGCAAAAAGTCAAAAGGATTTGAATGAGCGCCAGTAGTATCATTATCGGTAATTCTGGCCTGTATTTACTTGATATTGGACTGATACCGAAGTGCAGTGTCGGCCCAAACTAATGCCAGGTAGTAATGTGCGGCTAATTTACATCAACACATTGCTACACTTTGAGGTTGATTTTCTGCTACATCTTTCGCCCACGGTGCGTGCATGTGTGTGTGTGGAGACATTTTAGGTGGGTGGGTTGTGTGGATAAATAGAGCGCACCCACCGCTTCAGTGCTCAGAGCTTTGAACCTTACTGGAGGACGGCACTGTTCTCTGCCTCTTAACTGGTCCGCATCTATTCGTGATTCTCATCCTTGCTTGGATTCTTCACTTCATCTGGATTATATTTTGTGGTGTCTCATGCGGAGCGTTTGAGATTTTTTACTAGGCAAGAGCACTGATGTCATCACCGATGCTTTAAATTAGTCTGCAGTCCACATTTGTATTGATATTTAACGCTCTCAACATTGCGTAATCCACTAAGAAATGCGCTTGTTTGTTCACCATGACATTGGAGCTTTTTTCTCCTCCTGGATCAATATTGTAAAGAGAAATGGAAAGTGGTTTGAGAGCGTTTAGGATGTTTGTGAAAGGTGATCAACGGATGCTACTGGCGCTCAGCTGGATGTTCGTGGTCGTGACAAGGGGCCGTGAAGGTGAGGTGCACTATTTCATGCGGGTGTATTAGCATCAATCATTGGACGGGTGTAGAAGAGCCCTGCCTTATACTGGGTTTCTAAGATAACGGCCATCTCATCCAAACCATTCATAGCTCTCTGACAGTGTCAATCAAAAGTAAGCACAATTATCTTTGTAAAGGCAGAATTTCTAACGGCTCTACGGTTGTCTTTACTGAGGAGGCTTCTTTCTTCTCGCATAATAGGCGTGTCTTCAGTTACAGGTGGCATTCTGTCTGTCCTTTTACATCCTGTAAAGGTCATAGATATTGCTGCTTTGCGTATGAAAAGGAAACCCGAGAGTCCATTGGGGAAGACGTATGGGTTGTATGTAACATGAACTCAAAGAAACACATGTCTTATAGATGGAAGCAATTTAAAAACAACCATGTGCCTTTCTGTACTTAAGGGTTATTACAATGGATGGCAGAGCCACATTTATTCTACATCTGCTTCAGTCTCCAGATGTGCGGACCATGCCTGCAGTCCACCCATTAGGAACTTGGCTACAGGCAGAGCCCTCACCACCCTCTCAGGCCGCTGTGGGAGCAACACCATCCCGTGCCCCCACCCACCCAGTCACATGACTGATGACCCTTTCTTGCATCCAAATACCTGGTGGGAATCCAGTACTGGCACCATTGTACAAAGGGGACATGATGAGATCCATCTGGACCTGGAAACACAGTTCTGTCTGTCCCATGTGGTTGTGTTGTTCCGCTCACCACGGCCTGCTGCCATGGCCATTGAACGATCTACTGACTTTGGCAAATCCTGGGATGTTCTTAAGGTGTTTGCACACAACTGTAGCATGGAGTTTGGTTTGCCCGATGATTTTAATGAGCCTGGCTCTTTGTGTACGTCCCGTTACAGCAGTGCAGAACCCTGCAGCGGTGGGGAGGTAAGGTGTGCAAACACAGCATGATTTGAGCGTTCAGATTCCAACTAGTCCACTGTCTCTTCCAAGGTGATATTACGGATACTGGACCCCAGCAGTGATATAATTCTGGACCCCTACAGTCCAGAGACTCTTTTCCGCCTGACCCTCACCAACCTCCGAATTAAACTGCTGAAAGCCCAGACGTGTCCTTCTGTCCAGCAACCCTCCAAGGACAACTCACAGCCCCAATTTCCTTCTCTAAAACCCACAGAACAACCAGCCTATGCGGTTTATAACTTTCTTGCCCAAGGTACTTGTCTGTGTCATGGACATGCAGAGTTTTGTATTCCACTTCACAGCAGCCAGAATACAGAACAGGACAATACCATGGTGAGTAGCCTTTCATAAAATATGCCAAAGGGAGAAAGTACAGCTTCATAGTCTGTATGTGAGTGTCATGTGTGTCATTGTAGTCTTATAGAACGTGATAGGTCGGTCATGACTGGAAGGAAATATTCACGTTAACCAAATAAAATAATTTCACTACAGTACTGTAGTTCCCCCTCTACTCACGGTGCGACATTTTTGGCTCTAAGTTGTAATTTTTTTTATTTATTATTTGTTAGTAAAATACAGTGGAACCTCGGTCTTCATCATTAATCTGTTGCAGAAGGTCAGACGACCGAAACTCGCGAAAACTGAATCAAAATGAAATACTGTAAATCCAGACACAAAAAAGTCTTAACACAAATTACATTTTTATGGAGAATAATTATAGTTTTACATGCAGAAAACAAGGTAAAATACATATAAATCGTGTTTGACAGGGATAAATGAACATTTAATATCACTTTTATCTTTACGTATATGAGTTACAAAGTTAACTTTAAAGTTTAACTTTAAAAGTGGATGGTTAGAGCTGTACAGTTGCCCCTCTGTAAATTTCTGTTCAAAGCTTGCGCTCTCACTCTATTGCAAATGTTCAGAAATTAATTGCAGGGTCGCTATTTTGTGGTTAAATAGTTTAAAAAAGGCATATTTAAGCAAATCGTACGTATTCATGGCCTAAATTAAGCATTTTCAAGCATAAAAATGACTAAATAATTGAAACTACAAATATAATACAAATGTATCTGTGACTTGTGTACGCCTTTAAGAAGCAATAATAATAACAATAATAATAGGAAATCACATGTGTGATGTCAGCTGGCTGGAGTTGACTTTTAGCTGAGTGCTAGCAGCAGGTTAGCAGTGTAGAGAGTGGCAGACAGCAGCTCCTGTGTGCATGTTCACTACTCATTAATCAAGTGATCCAAGTGCATCATGAGTATCTCCTTAACCATAAACAGCAGTAGCGGAGTAGTATTGTATGCTGGCGTCTAGGTGTCAGTAACGCTGATGAGACAATAGCCACCAGGAAGTAGGCTGCTAAGTGAGTCTATGTTATTTATAACTAAGAGGGCTTATTTTCTATTATTTTGTCTTCTATATTAAATAACAAGTGTATAGGTGACTGTAGCATTGTTGTTTCATCTCTACAGAGCTGTAATGGGGAAAAACGTTTTTAGAAAGAACAGATATTCTGTGCTCTACCTACGAAAATATTCCATTATTGAATCCTACTTCACGGAAATTCACTTACAAATGACCATTAATCGCCATACCTGCTGCAAATTCAGCAGCAGGTACAATCATTACATGCATTGTGTCTCCTTTAAACTCCACTAGAAACCTTTACATCACAATCCTATTGTAACTCTGCCTTCACACTGACTTCTTCAATTTAATAGTGTTCCTCAAGGAGACAGATACAGAGTTGTTCATCATTCTGTGTACGTTCTAAGAACAACCCACCCTCACACATAAGAAAAATGATTAAAGGATTCCCTGATTGGAATCTGCCTGTAGTGTCCCAGATCTAAAAGAACCCCAGTGACTCTGAATGCATGAATGCTTTGTTTGGGCACTCAACTAGTTTGTTATGTGCATCGTTTGGCCGATGCTAAGACAACTAAGACCTAATTTTGCAAATAAATTTATTCAAAAACCAAATTCTACAAAAAAAACAGGGTCTACGAAAAACAAAGGTACACTGTACTGTATACTGTATGGCTCAATTGTTTTTTAATGTGCACATTGAATTTAAAATGTACTTAATAGCTGTAATAGTCATAAGGTTGACAATATAAAAAATAGGCATGTTATGGGTCCGTCCATTATTTACATTTTTCATTATTCAATGGAAGTTTTGAAAGCCCACCTTTTAGCGTATACCACAGTACCTTTCAACTTAACTTTCATAAAATCATTTCTAATGATACACCAGTTTATATTTGGTGGACATGGTTATGGTGTGGTCTATTCATTTACCAAATTTGGTTCCTTTCCCTCCCCGTCACCTGAAGGAGATTATACAACTGTCATCTGTGATATAGCTCTTATAACGTAACGCTGTGGCTGGTCAGCATTTAACCTTCTTTTCTAGACAGCGCCTGTTTGGGGTGCACAATACTGAAAATCCCTGCATGTGCCTTGCAGGTGTCTGGCCGATGTGTGTGTAGTCACCACACAGCAGGCCACCACTGTGAGAAGTGTGCGGCGCTCTACAACGACCGTCCGTGGAGACCCGCTAACGGCAGCAACCGAGATGCAAATCCATGCAAGAGTAAGTGACCGCAGACACTCGCAGATAACCATCCTGGAGGTAGGAAGAATAAAGTAATTCCTTCATAAAATATGCCACAATACTGAGATTGGGTGTCATTGTAACCCCAGATTACATGCAAATGCGCCCCCTATGGGTTGTGAGAAGTACATACATTTTCTTATTTGATATTCCTGCGTAAAAAGTAAAATATGTGTGGTTGGGGCTCAGAAAAGTAATACAAATGTGTTCCAAACAAGGTTGACATTTTCTTAATACTTAAATACATTCCGAATGCCCAGAATAAAACATTACTACATTTTTTTTTTGGGGGGGGGGGTCATCCTCTCTCTGTCCCATCTGCTACGGTATGTCTTGTGTGCAACATCAGAGTGCGAGTGTCACGGTCACGCAGATAGCTGTCACTTCTCCCAGCGAGTGTGGCTCTCCACCGGGGGCTTCAGCGGCGGCGTGTGCCATAACTGCAGACACCACACCTATGGCCGCAGGTGCCAACGGTGCCGCCGGGGTTACCGCCGCCACCCGACTCTGCCCATCAACTCTCCGCGCACTTGCCAACGTAAGCACTATTTTGGGATACTGCAAGAGCATCTATTCAAAAGAGAAACATAAAAATCTGTATCTTGTCTCTCAGGCTGCTGGTGTGACCCTCAGGGCTCCTCACCTCCAAGTGCTGGAGAGGACGGCCATTGGTGCCACCCTCGCAGTGGGCAGTGCAAGTGTAAACCTGGCGTCGGAGGCACAAGCTGCACGCACTGTCTGCCTGGCTACTGGGGCTTTGGAGATGAAGGGTGCAAAGCCTGTGCTTGTCCTGACAACTGTCATCCCTCCACTGGGCTGTGTCTAAGCAGGTGAGCGACCCATTAAAGGCCTTTACATGTGACTAGAAAAATCTAAATTCTAATTGATGCTGCTCATACAGCCACTCAAATAATCAGGTGTTCAACATACCAATCGGTGGAAGAATCCCTGCTTTGGATTCTCATTTCTTCATGGACGAAGAGGAGGCACACTGGCCAAGAGAGCAGGCGGTATCTGTGCTGCACTCCACAGGTGTGTTTAAAACTACAGAATCCAGCAAACTTTTGTATTAGTGTCGCACACACCTTACACCATAAAAAGCACGTTTTCAATTATCTGAACTTCAAAAGAACTTATTTTTGACTAACAATATACTTTTTACTCCTATTTGCTTAATCTTAAGTAATATGTAATACAGCTGAAGCAAGAGAAAGAGCAAAAATATTAAGTTTGACTCTTCAAAGCACTTGGAATGAGTAGAATGGTGCAAAAGGGGCACACAAAATGTTCTTGATGCACAGTTTTACAGCAGTATATCACAAAAATTATTGTCATCTATAGCGTTACATACGTGCATTACTTAAATGGTCAACACACACACAGTTACTGAAAAAACCTAGTATATGTGTGCACAGGAAAGTGCATCTGTAAGGAGAAGAAGCTGAGAAGTAGGTCGGACCTCTGCAAGATCAAACACGACTATGGTAAAACAAACAACCTAAAAGGTTCCTTGACTAACATGTTTTAGTTATTTGAATGTACGCTTTACTTCCCATGCTCCGGTGTCACCGTGACAGTGATAAAGGCGAGTGTGGTGTCGGCTTATGACAAGGGCAGCTATGCAGAAGTGCAGGTCAAAGTACGCAAGGTCTTACGATCGGGTCTGGTGGCGCTGAGTCTGGGAACAGTCAGCATCTTTCCTGTGTTCTGGACCAGCCGCGGGTGCACCTGTCCAATCCTAAACCCAGGCAAATACTGTACAGCACATTGTAGACATTAAGGCAAAGTTTGAATAAAGATGACCAGTGTGTTGTCTTCTGTAGGTATGGACTACCTGCTTGCAGGACCGGAAGAGGTTGCCACGGGCCGTTTGCTGGTCACCTTGCAGAGTGCAGTGGTCCCCTGGACACCCAGACTGGGCCTTCTCATAACAGAGAGCCTGAGGAGTGGATGCTTATGACTGACAGGCAGGAATTCCAACAGAAGAGACTGAAAAGACTGGAGAGGAGTTAAACCACCAGCACTCTTGGTCTATAAACTGGAAAATATCGAAGCAGACATGAAAGAATGAAATAAATGTCATGTTTGTGTGGCTGCACGTCGATCTGTGCTTTCTTGCATGCAAAGCAGGGAAGGGGGACAACACTGAACTTAAGAGACAAAGAAAAACACAAGTTAGAATTGTTTCACCACCTCAGTTTAATTCTTTATGATTGACTGCCCAGCTAACAGGGTTGTTCGACGAGCAGCAGATAAAGACGATGATCCTGAATGTTTCTCATGGTCTAGTCTTATCTATCATGGAAAGCCAAAGACTGTTTGCGTGTACTGCTGATTTCCGTGTTCATTTGAGTCAATCATTTGGCTTTAACGCAGGTAGGTAGTATTTGCACGAGCACGCAGATCGGCTATGATAATGCCTTTTATTCTTGTGGGAAAATCTATTTTAACGTTGTCATTAAATCTAATAATATAGTTCCTCCATAACAGGGGTACTTTCAATTGTACGGTTACTGGGATTCACAAAAAGGGTTAGCTCTTTTTTAGTATGTTTACAACCTGATGACCAACAGTGTATACATTAAAATGAACACGTATGACAAATACAATCATACAGTATTCGTACTTTCCATAAAGGACATGTAAGGCAATGGTTGTTCTTTCATTATTTTTGTAATGGGACTGCTGGTTGAAACTCCACAGCTGGCAGCAGAGGAAGAACATGAATAGGTCACACAATGGACATGTTCTAAAGGACAACACCTTCTATAAACTGTAAGGATGAGAGACTGGGATTTGTTGTTGAGAAGCTTCCTCCTCTCGTCTTTTTGCTGTACCTGGAAACACTGGATGGCCCAGAAATGGTGACGATGTAGTTCATCGATAAGCACCTAGGTGTCCCAAACAGTTTCATGACAGGAGAAACACAGATCTGTACACACAGTGAACCTTAATTACCACAAGTGTCGCGGTCAAACCATAGATCATCCGATATCTTACATAACATCCTGTTTCCCAGCAGTCTGGTGCCCTACAAATACCACCCACTGCACAAGCCCTTTAACAACAAAAGGGTAACCTGGTGCTGGAATGTTCTGCGGTGCTTGCAAACGGGGATTTAAGAGCCTGCGGATGACGACCGGTTAATCTTAGCTGGCATCCTGATCGTCTGTAGCGGAGCTTATTGGAACAGAGTCTGTTTCTTGTGATAAGACCGAGTCCTCAGTCGGGGCGGCGGCAGCAGAGTCAGAACCAGAGTTGGCGTCTGGTTGGTTAGAGCTTTCTTTCTCCTCCTCCTGAGGGTAGAGCTCAGGGAACTTTTGCATGCACTCCTGCATGTTCCGGAAGTGGTCGATGCACTCTGAGCCCTTAATCTCTTCTGTACTGTAGTGGAAGCATGAGAAAGCCTCCTTGAACTGAGAGCCACAAGGTCCACTGGCCATGCCGCCAAGGCATGGACAGTTCCAGTTTATGTCTCCATTGGGCAGGATGAGGCCTACAGACACAGGAAACCAGACAGTAGCATCGTAAACCGGAGACTGTCACAGGTTCTAGTTTCGTGGAGATTGATATGTCCTTGGTTGACAAATTACTGATTGATTGGTCTTTTTTTCCTTTACATTTTAAAGGCAAGAGTGTATCTCCATGAATGTCTCCTGTTCCCTCCTGTAGGGTCAGATTAAGCCGAATAATGCATGTTTCCACAGCAGAGATTGGCATGGATGGAGTGTCTCAACTTCCCATTGTTGTTCCTTTTGTTTTGTTCTAGGCTACTGGAAAGTAGGAAATATCCCACCTCGAGCCTTCAAGTCAACCAAAACTAAGCCTAACTGCTGAAGTTAGTCAAGATGCATAATTTTATTAAATTACAAACCTTGCTCTTCATATGGATCATTGGGATCATCTGCAACCAGCTCAGCATTGCTTGGAGCCTCGTGGTCCTCCTTGGTTACAAATATGATGCGATCTTTCCCTGGAATGAGAGGGAAACAGCATCTAATAAGCAGTTTAAAGCAACTACTACTTCAGTGCGTACTCCTGATGCAGGCCGTTGTTGTGACTACTGACTAGGCACGGACATGTTTATGCCGATTGAGGAGAAAAACAGCAAATGCTAACGACTCGGAAGAACCATTAGCATCAAGTTGCATAAAGTTAGCCTAGCATGGCAGCACGAACGGTGACATTGCGCCGACACGCGCCCAAATGAATGAAATGTCCAACGTACCTTCTTGCTTGCAATACGACATGGCTGTCGCTGTTCGTGTCCTCTACCCGAGTCAAATACGGTTAGCCTGAGATATATTACTCAACAACTGAAAGTATTTCATCGGGCAATCCGGCCGGGGAGCCGCAAAACCTATGACCTATTAGGCGGCGCGGGATGATGACGTCAAGCGGATGTCTTCCAGTCATCCGTTCTAGTGATGGAAATTTCGGCTCTTCTTAAAAAGTCGGCAATTTGGCTCCTTTCACTAAAAGAAACCGGCTCTTTCAGCTACCATGTGGCTCCTCATATGGTTTTGTCGTCTTAAATTATTATCAAATTGTGCGTATTGTGTAAAAATAATTAGTAATGTAAAAAATACATGATATAAAATGTTGATTTTTTTCATTGAGTGATTTAAAAACTCAATGAACAGCTACAAAAAAATGTTTAAAAATACAAAACCCATCTCAATAGAAAAGGCCAAATACGTGCTTGTATTTTACAAACAGCAGAACATAAACAAAACAGCACACAACAAAACATAAATTTAAAAGTGCAGCAACAAAAAGCAGCATCCAGGTAACAGTTGTGTCTTTACTGAATAATGGCATTCATGCTCTTGCCCCGTCCGCTGTTTGTTTAAACCCCGTCACAATTTAACAGAAAAAGACGAGGCTTAAAAACGAATCGGCTCTCAATTGGCCCCCAACGACGCGAGCCGTCCGTTGCAGCTGATTCGTTCGCGACCGACACATCACTATTTCATTCCCCCACTTTCCTTTTTCCCGCTAGGGTTATGGATTCGCACTTCAGCAAGTAATATTATTGCAGTTGCGAGATAATATAGACATCATTTATTTTCTGCAATGAGAGCTTCTTCTATGGAGTTTCCTTGAAAAGCGAACAATTATGTGACGCTGTTGTAAGCGATTGCTTCAGAGATGAAGGAAGTGGTGTCTACCATGCTTTCCCATGCGGGAGCAATGCGTGTCGACCGTCCTGAGCTGATATTAAAAAGTAAACAGTAATTCCGTTAGATGTGAATATCATTAAAAATAATATTATTATATTCTTAAATAAATCTAATAAAATTAGGCTTTTCGCGCTCACAAATTGCGCACCAGGTGTGAGGTTTCTTACAACTGCATAATCAACGACCCCTGGTGGAATATTCTGGTCACTGCAGTTTCCAGCTGCTCATGAGATCCATGGAAACGTGCAGTTGGTTCCAAAATGAAGGGTTTGAGTAACAAATTGACTTTACATTGAATATAGGCTGCTCCAAAAACACACCATTAATAAAAATGACAATTACCCGATTCCCAAGTGTTGAAAAAAACATTTTTTAATAACACAATTATGTCTGTTACATAAGAGTAAAAACCAAAATGAACCCCCTTCTGCATCCATAGCAAACCCACCCTCTTACACACCACCCCGGCAGTTTTGTGCAGCAATTCAGTCTAGGAATGAAAGAGCAAGATATCACACACCATTACTTTCCATTACAAGCCAGCAATGTAGGACTCAAACACTGCCTCCTACAAAAGACCAGAATTCATATAAACAGTCCATTATTGAAATTATCAACAAACGTGGACGACTTGCGGAGATGAACAGAAACCTTACCAGGACTACAAGTATATTTTGTTTATACTCTTTGCATCCTGGTAACAAAGCCTCTAGAAAACTTGATTGCTGCCTGATGAGCATGACATCTTTGAACACTCTCCCTCAAAATGCTTTGTTACTTGTGTTACTTAGTGTTCCTTCAACATGCTACAGTGAAAATGCTCGAAGTGAGTCAAAGCCAGCACCACACTGAGGTGCGTTGAGGGATTCGTCAGCTGACCATACAGTCAAGAGGGAAGTCAGGCAGCTCGCAGGTTGACGGGTGACAGCGGAAGAAATGGAGACAATACTTTGCTCAGAGCGGGGAGACAAAAAAAAAAACTCTCTTGGCAAAACAGACAAAAAGGAGAAGGTCAAATGATCAATTCCAGCTGCAAAATCACCGGGTTGTGCAAAAAGATGAAACGAGAGTGACGCATTATGGAGGCTCTGTGTGTGTTGTGTATGGCAGAGTTGGCATGTTCTAGAAGAGCAGTGCTCCCATGCTTCCCACTTCACTCTGCTCCTTGACAAAGATCTCAAAGTACTGGTAAATGATGGTTACAGCCAAGAGGATTCCTGTGCCAGAGCCGATGGCTCCCAGGAAGTCCGCCATGACAGACAGTCCTCCTATACAAAGGCCACCAAAGGCAGCAGCTGTGGGGATGTACCTGCAAACAGGACATTCATCAAATGTAATCGTGTTGAAAATACATTTTGCATGCTCATCCGTACCTGTTGAGCTCATGCACCATGGAGGTCTCCCTGTGTCCCCTCATCACCATCTGCTGTTCTTTCAGCTGCTTGGCCACCTGACACGCACAAAAGCACGACATTTCAAAGTTTAATGAGCGAGTGCACTAGAAAAAGTGACGTTGCGCATGTGCATGCAAAACATACATCTTTGGCAGAGGATCCAGAGACTTCGATCCAGGTCTTGGAGAAGAAGGCACACGAGCCAAGCATGAAGACAATGTAGATGACGGCATGGACAGGGTCGTCCAGAACAGAACCTAAGGACTCTGGAGGGGACAGGTAGTAGCAGAGGCCGCCCACTGGGTAGGCCCTAGCTGGTCCACCACTGGATGTGTCCTAGATAAGAATGAAAATAAATTTGACACATGAACCAGCCCAACATTTTCGGATGAAAGACTGAGGTCATATTTCTCACTTACCGACCAAGTTCCCAGGAGGTTAACCAAGAAGTTTCCGCTGAACCGTGTTGAGAGCATCTGGGAGATGACGTACAGATTGGACACCAAGGCCGACTGCAGGATGATGGGGATGTTGGAGGTATAGAACAATTTGATAGGGTAGGTGTTGTATTGACCGCGATAACGTGCGGACTTGATGGGGAGGTCCACCCTGAAGCCCTGTTGAGGTGAAAAAGAGAGCTGAATAAACTGGCCCTTCTGAGGTATACCTTCTTTCGTCTTTTACTTGACAAGATCAGAAGAGTATATTTCCAATGTGGGTGACAGGCAGAAAACAAAAAAGATTTTGGACCTCGCAGTGGAAACTCTAGATAGAAAAGGAGTGGGCAAACCTTTTGATTCATGGGCCCCATCGACTTAAAACATTTGTCCGAGGGGCCGGCTCTATTTAAGTGATCAAAAGGAATTATGTACTTTCTCACGGGGCAACGAAATAGGACATCCACAGCAAGTTGACGTATCACATACATCAACTACTGTTGCTACGCGGGCAATAAACAACAACTATGCGCTAAACATACCTAAACGCAACTTAAACTGTCATTTACAAGCGCCCGCAGGGCATGCTGGGAATGATCAAACACTGGATCTCAAGAGTACGTGAACGTCCTTACCTTGTTTACTTCCCTGACAAACCCAATGTTTTGCAAACAAGCAAAAATGCAACAAACACGGCGAGTACCAGAAGCTACCCAGCATGCCTTGTGGCAGGACTAGATGGATGTACATTATGCGTGGTTGCTGTGCATAGACGTTTATTTGTATGCCCGCATGGTGCAGTAGGTTGGTTACATTGTCACGTGTGTGTTGACGTGTCGTTTGGATCGCTTTTTCGAACTAGCAACAAATTGCGTCAGACTACTTCCTGTTCAACTACAGCGTGCCACAGTAGTCATGTTGCCAACTACAGTTTTCATGTTTAAAAAAAAAATAAAAGGGGGGAGGATTGAGATGTTTGGTGGGCCTGATGCTGCCTGCGGGCCACAGTTTGCCCTCCCCTGCTCTAGAACGATACAATCTGCAATTTGACCAAAATTTCCAGGCAAAATGTGATACTTCCATTGCACAAAACTTCAGACACAAGATACGATACCTGCCCTCACTTGTTAGAAAAGCAAATATTTTGTTTACATTTTTGGGCATTGTGATACAAATACATGCATCTATGCAGGGTGACAGAATGACTGCAATATGATCACTCCTAGATGGCAATAACATACAACTGCTTCTAGGAGGTAGGTGGGAGCGTTTGAGGGTGAGTTACTAATAATAAAAAAAAATTACGATGGTAACCCAAGAACAGATCACTTGTATTACCATTATTTCCTGTGAGAATGTATACAATTTTATAACAAGAGAAACGTTGTTGTTGTCACTTTGCATAAGCTGCAAAAACACATGTGTTGGCGTCAGTCACTGCACAAATGACTGTGCTCAGATAATAAGTCCTAGTTTGCATTGCTTCACAGTTCAAGGCTGTATTTTTGATATAGAAAGACGGAAACTGACTACTAAATGCTCACCTGAAAGTATATGACCACTGCAAACACAAAGACTGTTGCAATGAGGTTCATGAGGTTGGGCAGGTTTTGCCTGTAGAAGGCTTCTCGTAGGGCACGCACTTTGTCCGTGCGGGTGGCCAACAGATGAAAGAGAGCAATTATGGCGCCCTCAAACTCAGTACCTGAAGAAACAGCAGCATTAATTGTGGTACGGCTCACACCTTTCACATTTCGACAGGGTGTCGGTGGGCACACCTCGGCCGGTGTTGACGGTGGTCGGGCTGAAGGCCTTCCAGACGATGGTCTCACAGATGTTGGTGGCAATGAAAAGGGAAATACCAGAGCCCAGACCATATCCTTTTTGGAGAAGCTCATCAAGCAGCAAAACAATCAGACCTGCAACAAAGAGCTGGACAACAAAGACGGTTTCAGTAAAGTGGACCCCAAAAAACGGGATCACCCTTAATAAGGAGTGTTCAGGCAAGAAGAATATACTCCAGAAGTTACATGAAATAAATAGGGCTGTCAAATGCCAAAAAAAAATAATCAAATGAATCATGATTAATCACCATTTGCCACTTTGTGTGAAATATGCACTTCTGAATGCATTTTATGAAAACAAAAAGATAAATGACAGGACACAATTTTATACATTTGTTGTATTAACAGCTCCAAATGAAATGAAATTTTAAATCGTGCTAAGAAAAGCACCCATCTGAAAATGTATTTGCCTAACAATAGTGTCTTTTATAGTAGCAGAACATCCGTTCCCCACTTGAACCTTATAAGCCATTAGGGGGTGTATTCACAGACACCGCTGTTTCTTAAGTCCAACTCACTGTTTTTGAGTGTAGCTCTATTTTCCGGGATTCTCGAGCATATTTAAACGCAGCAAACTGTACCTCGGCAGTAAGAGTTGTGCTAGAGAGCGAAAAGAATATCTACTTACAGATTTTCTTTGTCACCCTGGTTTTTTTAATTACACATACACGCATGACATTGTTGTTAATGCACCTCGCTGTCTTCTGGTGACAATGAGGAAGTGCTGTTCCGAGGACGACTAGAGAAGTGTTTGAGTTAGAGATACATATATGGTAGGGGTGTAACGGTTCCCATGCATGTATTGAACCGTTTAGGTTTTGCATATTCGGGTCGGTTATATTTTTGGTTTTGGTTATATTTGATGTTGTTTTTCTCATAAAATTTATTACTGGAGTGACCAAAGCGCCCCGCGCAGAACAAAGGTCCTGGCCGAGTTTCCGCATGGACGCCTCTAAGTGCTGGACACTACAGACTGATGGGGAGGAACGTTAGTAGCTCACATCATAGCAAATGTCGGCAGGAAGGCTGAGCTGGAAGACCTTCCCACCTTCTCACTACGCTCTCCTGTTTGGGAACACTTTGGCTTCCCTGTTAAAATTATGGATGGACAAAGGCAAGTGGATAAATCCAAAGTTGTGTGTTGACATTGTTCCACGGAGACTGGGTTTGCTGCAGGCAACACTTTGAACATGTTAGCACACTTAAAACGGTTTCATCTGGCAGTGAATGTTTAATTTACAAGAAAGAAAACCAGCTTAGTGCAAACACTGATAGCTTCATCCCACTACACTGCTGGAGATCTTGTCACTGCAACCACGGTACACTGTGCTTTCTGCAGAAAGTCATCTTTTCAGCAAAAAACTTGAATAGTCACATTTGTCACATTCAAGCTGTTGCTGCTAAGTGTTCAAAGTTTACAGTTTTAACTTGTTAATTTAGAATTTTACACATGTTTTTTTTTTTTTAATGCAACAGTTGATTTTATTATTTTTCTATTTAAAAAGTCAGCGTCTGCGTTATTTGAAATATCACCTAAATGAGTTGCTTTTATTTATTTCAAAATATATATATTTTGCATTTTTTTAAACAAAAGCATTTGAAGTCATTTTTTCTGCCTTTTTTGTACCGAAAATTAACTGAACCGAGCACTTCGACAAACTGAACAGAACCGTAATTACGTTATAGTGTACCGTTACGCCCCTAATATATGGACTTGGATTGGACTGCTGATTCTGTGTTCAGGTCAGAATGACCTGCCCTCTGTCAGTCCTACCACCTCCACGTCCTCCCTAACCACAACTAGGATCTCTTTGGGGTTTCCCTTCTTCTCCTCCTTGACAGCTCCATCTCTAGCCCCCTTCTAGCAAGATAATCACTCTCCCTCCTGTCTGATCTTGTCTGCCACATCTAAAACACGGACTGTTCCTCTTATGTCTTATTTCTAATCCATCTGTCCATTTTTGTCACTCCCAACTAAAATCTAAGCATCTTCAGCTGCCACCTGCCATTAGGGCTACTCTCACTACTTCATGTACATCTTTCCTTTCTCTCGTTTGTCTCCACACTGCCTACACGTTCTTCTTCTTCTTCCACACTCTCCAAGCACCTGAGCTCCCCCACATTAACACGTCCACCTGGAACCTGATCCATGCTGCCTACAGTATTAAAGTGTGCACGTTCAATGACAGCAACAGTTTGAATGGCTTGTTCTTGCTATAAACCGGTACAAAACTAATTGAAGGGCATTCATTATTGTTTACCAGATCAAATAAGTGTTATAAACTTCATTAAACACAATTCTTCACTGCAAAACAAAAAAATATAATGAATATAAAGGATATATGTAGTAACCTCTGCTTCACACAGTATTGAATTTTGTAAAGGCAAAATATTTGAAGGAATAATTGTGTAAAAATTGTAAAAACAATATAATAAACATAAAATAAGTACAAAATAATAAATAATATAATTTTGGAATTGGGACAGAGTTTTCTGAATTGCTTATGAACTAGATTTGACCATAGACAGAAGAAATATTATTCACCTGGATGATGATGAGTAAGCATATTCCAGCACCCATCTCCGAGGGGTCGCCATACATGCCAGTCATTACATATACAATCGCCTGGCCAATGGTAATGATCATTCCAAACACTACAAAAAACATCAACTGGTTATACACAGTCTTGTAAAGCTCCTAAATGAAGGCTTTTAAAATATAGGTTATAAAAATAGCCGCCGTCGACACCTACACTTCTGAGCGCCATTGAAGAGAGCGCGGTCCTTGGGAGTGTCTCCCACCTCAATGATCTTGGCGCCGGCAAGCAACTGCATGATGAGGCCAGAGGTGACGATGGGTGAGATACCCAGCTCCATCAGAGTACCTGAACAACAAAAACACATGTAGCACAGGCAAAGCATCCAACCCCCACCCTTGATGGCCTACGACCTACTATATGCGATAACGAGATGACGTCACAACGGATAAACCGCCAGGAGATCTTTAAAAAGCATTGCCGCCGCAAGTCAATCGAGATATTCAGCGCAAGTACCTCTGTTGGAAGCCAGAATGACTCTCATCCAGTAGAAGGGATCTGCTGAATCTGATGACATGATGCCAAAAAGAGGAATCTAAACAAGGGGGGAAATGAGGAAATATTAGATGAAAAACGACATTGCATCCATTCCATGAAGTCGGCCGACACCAACCTGGCAGCACACCAGGAAAATGAAGAGCGTAATGGCAGTCCATAGTACTTTTTCTCGAAACTGAATCTGTGAGGATAAAAAGGGGAGAAAACGTTTCCCCACACGTCAAATTCACCACCCATGCTTAGGACAGGCTTACCTTTCTTTCTGGCTTCTGAATTTCGGGCAGAACCGCACAGAACGGCTTGATGACCTCCAAAAACTTGACTGCAAAGAAGCATACAGCGCGTCACGGTGACGTCCAATGCTGTGCGCTAATGTTTCCCATGACCTTAAACGCAACGTCATCACTAACCTACCGACTGTCACGCAAACACGTCACGACAACTTATCTTTCAAAAAAGAGAGAAAAGCACAAACTCTGCAGGGGAGACACCATTTTCTCACGGCACAGGAAGGTCGTCGTATGACAAATAGTATAAATAGTATACGAGACAACTGCCTGCGTGGACCACCACAGCGACGGACCGACTAGCTCCCTTGGGGGGAACACAGCGGCACAAAACGAGCAAGAAAAGCCTTCCCCGCCGTTAAATCACAACGCCCATTACTTTTTTGCTCGGCTAGCGTGTGGCTAACTAGCATCCCATCCCAAACATGCTCAGCAAATTATTTCAAAACGAGGGAAACGCCAACAAGGGACGAGGGATCAATTGGCCGTTTGGCCGCTCTTCGGTGGCCAAACGGCGTGGTTGGAAACTTCAAGCTAGCTCCGTTGTAAGCTAGTTCAACTTGCCACCCAGAGAGCCGACGTTAGCCAATTAGCTTGCCGAGGAGCCGCTTAGATTTAACACTCCCGGGGCGCAACCACAGCAGCGCAAACACGCCGAAGGGCAGTCCGCGTGGAGAATGGAAAATACTCAAATCCACACGTACTTCCCATTGTGTCCTTCGGCCGTCCCGCTGACTCGGTAGTGGTTCAGGTTGAGAGTGTTCAGTGGAGTCGGTGTGGCTCCATCCAGCAGCTCCCTAAGAAAAGAGCGAGCATTAGAGACACGTCACCACACCAGCCGCTAAACACACGTCACTTCTCCGGGACGCACACGCTTCTGTTCGCGCTCTGCCCACAAAACAACTCCCCATTTTACAAATACAGATCACACTACGGTCTACGGAGGTGAGTGTCATTCGTAAACGCGCAATGTGTTTTATACAACTGAAATATAGTTTTTGACGTGGGAGTCGCCGAGCCTTTAGAGGGCGCGCTAGCCCCTGCGCAGTAAATACTCCTCCTAGTGTGACCCCGCCCCCCCCCCGACTACCCCGCGAAGAAGAGCCGTGGCTCACCTCGACAGTGACGGAATTCCCGGCTCTTTCGGCTTCGTTCGCCAATAAGAGCCGACTCCGAAGTGGCTTCTACGATTTTTTTTGTTGTTGTCTTAAATAGATTTGTTACCAAACTACGTGTAATGTGTAAAACAAAAAATAACGTGCCCAACTCTGCTTATGTGTTGTGCTTGTGTACGTGTTGCCACGAAAGAGGCGTTCCGGGGTTGGGGGGAAGAAAGACGAGGTCGGACGGGAAGTGAGCAGAGGGAGGGACACGTGAGAGAAGCCTGGGAGATAGTTCGTCGTGGGTTATGGCCACGACTGTAGCCCGTGTTAGGCATTGTGGTGTGGTGATTCTGTGACCAAACATGAAAAGGCTGTGGTTTCACCATCCAGTCTGGTGTTTTTGCTGCGCACGGAGTGTTACAATGTTATCAAATAGACAGGGTCACATCTCTACATATACTATTTCCAATAAAACGATACAACATCAATAAAACATCCATTCAAAACTTCAGTTCTCCTGCCAGTCAGAGCGGCCATTTATTTTCTATGCACAATATTCAGAGTGTATGGAATCACAGGAGTGTCACAATTAAAAGGAACTACACGTAGACTACATAAAGCGATCAATAATACAAATACATACAAATATATACTGTTTACGCTCATGTTCTTTCGACATTTTGTCTTTGCTCTTTTCATATTTTCATTGTTTTTCTACATTGTCTTTCCCCCGTGTTGGTGTTTATTTGTCTGTTTTGTCTTTTTGACTGAAGAGCACACGCCTGGATGAGATCACAGCAATGCCCATGAAAGATGCATAAAACAACAAATACAAACTTATTAGATGGGATATGAATTATAGTTGTAAATAGATTAACTGAACTAACACATTATATACTGTGTATATATATTTTTTCCTGTACTAACACTGACATTAACCAAGGCCTGTATCACTGTTTGAATGGTTGGCCACAGGTGAAGCGCCCCCTGGTGGTGGCCAATGTCGTGGCCAATAGCGCGGTCTGGTGGTTACACATGATTGAAAATGAAGAATAAAGATAATAATAAAGTACCGTGAGGATAGAAAATAAAAGCAGAATCAAATTACACCATAAGTAAAGTTAAAAGAAGGTGGCTGGTGCACTATTTGAATGGTTGGCCACGGTTGGAGTACCCCCTGGTGGTGGCCAAAGTGTGGTTAACCACTGGCCAAATTTTGAGCTGGAGGAGGAGAGGGACAACAAAATTCAACATGGCATCATTTCAGGTACAAATTTCAGTCGAGCTTGAAGGTGTGGATTTTAGATCAGGGTTTTTTTCCCCTGCCTGCACCCTCCTGGTCCATGACAATGTAAAAGTGGCTTCACTGTGGACAGTGACTTTGGTGTTCCAGCATACTCCGGTTCATGGCAGGATTACACCTCTGTGGTTCCTGACCTTCCTACGTGATTTCTTTTTGTCTGAGAGTGAGAGTAAATGTTCTTTTTCTCGACCTCTCCAAAATCTACATTTCTCCTCCTTACATCTTCACTACATCTTTTCGGGTTACACGTGCGAGGCATCCATCTCTCCATTTTCTATGCCGCTTATCCTCATTAGGGTCGCGGGGCATTCAATTCAAAATTCAATTGAAATGTATTTGTATGGCGCCAAATCACAACCAAAAGTCATCTCATGGCACTTTACACATGAAGGGCACAGAGAGCCAGCTGAAACCCCACATGAGCAAGCACTTGGCGACGGAGGCAAGGAAAAACTCCCTCTGGATAGAACCCAGGCTCTGTGGGACGGCAGGCTATCTCGACCGGTTAGGCTAGATATACAAATAATAGGAGAGACGCATGGTAGAGCAAGCCAGAAGTCTTAGTCTCAGACCATGGAACACGGAGAATTGTTTCTGATACATATCAGCATGTCAAGAGTCAGTTATAACAGTATGCTTTAGCGAAAGGTGGCATTTGAGTTGACTTTTAAATAATGAGAGGGTGTCTGCCCCCCTGATTGTGTAGGACTGATAATTGTAAATTCTGTGAGCGTTGTGTTCTATTGGGTTCTTAGGGTTCTAGGAGCTCTTTAAGATAAACTAATACTCTGTGCAGTGAGTGCTCTACTAGTGCAGTGAGGCTAATACTAGTTAAGACTCAGAATTTTGGACGAACTGAAGGCTCTTTAAAGATTTCTTAGGCATGATTTATAAACTGGCGCTAAACTTTTGAAAAGTCACAAACAGCACAGCCGCTAATTGCGGTAGATAGTCTTGGTAGTACCTTGACGCTGAGGCCGGCGAGGCGTTGTGTTACTCCGTTTTAGGCTGTTGTTAGTATTAGGGCCACCGAAAAAAATCGCAGATTGTGAGATGAAAAGTTGTAATTTCACAAGGAAAAAGTGGTAATTTTGTGTGTCGTACGGAAAATATGGCGTAGAGCTTCAGGAAGGAAGGAAACTTTCCTCGTGCTGCAGATGGTTTGATTTATAACGGGACCGCAAAAGAGAAACAGAATAGCATAGGTTAGCATCATGATTAGCATCATCTCAGCGGTACCCTCACATAGCCCGGGGGGAGACAGGTGACCTGTGTGACCTTGTGTGACCCGGTGAAAGGTCACATTACGATGTTATGTCTTGTACGATTATGACTCTCAGTGTCAAAATACTCTGTCGTAACAATGCTTGACCTGGGCTGTGAATTCTGGGCTCTGTGAGAAAAAAAAAAATCACTTTCCCAAAAATCACCTTCCCAAACAATAACACGCTGATTTTCTCATTTAACAATGCGTTACTGTAAATGCAATACCCGGAATAAATAAAGCTGGATGTTTGCTTTCCTGTGGAAGGTGTAGGTGAGCGGTCACTTTCTTTCTATTGCTGCCGTACTAATGTGTTTTTCAACCATTTAGTACTTTGCTACTCAAATTTCCCTCACACCCTGTCTTAGGTGGTTTTGCTCAGGGTGCATTGCCACCCACTAAACCCGTATTAGGAAGAATTAACAATAAGGTCCTGTAGGTGGCAGCATTGCACCTGCATTAAATGACCTGATCACGTGACACCACAACGCATCTGGGAAAATGGGACCCGGTGTGATATTGTCGTCACTCCAATGAAGGTCAATAAACACCACACTTTTTATTTTTAACAGTGTAACTTTGCATTCATTCATTTTCTATGACCCGGCATGCTGGAGCCTATCCCAGCTGGCTTTGGGGGGGGAGGCGGGGTACACCCTGGACTGGTCGCCACTCAATCGCAGGGCACTGTAACTGTGCATACAAACATAAATACAAACAAAGATAACTACTGAATGATGCTAAATGATCTGAGCAAATATTTGCAGGAAGGATTTCAATTTTGTGATTGATCTAAAGCTCTCATATTTGGATATTTAATCTTTCCCATCCATAACGTTACGCTTGTCAGGATAGAGAGATCATCAGCCCGCCACTCCGCGTGTCACAAGAATGGCTTCCCAACAAAAACAACTATGGTTTTTTTTCCCCCACAGAGCCAGAGGAGGGACAGCCAAGAGGCTGCTTGTCTGCTCTCAGATAAAGAGATATTTGTTCGTTCGGTTACATAATGACCACAGGGTCATGAGCTGTCATGGAGGTGAGGACAAGAACATACTGTAGCACAAAAGGGCCCTTCAGTCCCTGCACACCACTGCTTGCTCAATAGCGTGCCAGTCAAGATAGAGCCCATTTTCCTCCTCCCTGTCTTTCAGATGTTTAGACAAAAGTTATCATCACGGAGATTTTGATGAATTGCTCAATCACTCAAGTCAACCTGTGTGTTGAAAGTGTCATTATTACAATGAGGGTTCGTTACCTCTTAATGGTCCGTTTGACAATTTCGTCAGACAAAACGAGGGCATACATTTGTAGGAATTTTTTATTTTATTGAGGTTTAACAGATGTATGTAGACATTGATGTTCTGACATCCAGCTTTGGATAGCGAAGGCCAGTTCTCATCTTATCCTGGCGTTTTTTCATCGTTACTTGGGCAGACACTTAACAGTATGTTGACATTTTACGGATACTGGGCGGACGGAACTGCGATTGACTGGAAACCAGTCCAGGGTGTACCCCGCCTTTCGCCCAAAGCCAGCTGGGATAGGCTCCAGCATACCCGTGACCCTGATGAGGATAAACAGCATAGAAAGTGGATGGATGGGCAGTGTGATGGTAGTTCAAAAATAAAGGTATTCCAAATTAATAGGGATCTAAATACAGAAACATTTTTTTAAATGCAGCCGTCACTTGCTATATTGCGGTTCGAATATCGCTCCCTTGCGCCATTGCAGACTTGTAGAAACTAAGTAAATGATTGCTGTTTCTCATGACTGTGGCCCTTTATTAGTAAAAATAGTGAAATTAGGGCGTCTGTAGGGAGTCTGACGCTCTTTTATAACTTGAATCTTATCTGAAGTTATTAACAGTCGTGCAATTCCAACACCATTTTTGTATTTCCAACTCACAGGCACGTTTCTCGTCCTCATCGGAACAAAACTTCCACATTGACACAATAGTCCCCAAGTTGCCTTCCAAAACACTCCAAAAATCCCAATAATCTGTTGATTAACAAAAAGCGGATAAAGTTATGTACTTGCTAATATCACTTTTGCTACAGAAATATGCTCAGTATGCTCAGAAATCCCAGAAAATACATCTACACTCAAAACATGTCAGTTCACCTTAAATTCCTTGATGTCCTTGAACGAAACGCTTCATGGTTCATAATAACACGGTTAAAGTGTGTGTCAAATGTTGTGCTCCTATTAAAGAGAGTGTTAGGCAAATACATTTTCAGACATATTTAATCCCTTTTGTGAAACAAGCAGTGCGGTTTATCTACGGACAAATCTGTTTTCCCCTTTAAATTTAGTGGGTGCAGCTTACAGTAAATACCAGTAATAGTAAGTTACGGTCACCTTCGCCATCCACCATTAGTTAAGACGGTTAAGTAAGCTTGATTGTTTTTGGATATTAAATTGGTTAACTTAATTTTACTCTAATATGGCTGTTATTGTTAAACATGTGGTGTTAAAAAAAAGCTTTTCTTCCTGAATTTCTCCCGCTACGGTACTAATAAAGAGACTGATAAAGGCTATTCTTGTGTTCTATGATTTTCTTGATGATTCGACAGTCCTTCCTCGTTTATCGCAGTTAATAGGTGGTCAAAGTAGGATTCAATATTAATAAATTGAATATAGAGCATAACAAGTCTTTTTCTGGAAGAGTAAAAAGCAACAAACGTACCACTTCCACACAGAATGGGAGAGCTTTTTTTCACAGTTGGACATGCTATGGCTGACTCTGCAGTGTTAAGGTAATGTAATATAAGGTAATGTTTCATCATTGTCACATTACTGCCGCCTAGTGACCAGAATACTACTTCTGACTTGTCTTTCAATATTTTGGGGGTAAGTATAGGCCATGGTCAACCAGCGATCATTTATAAAAAAATGTAAAAACACAAAGTAGCCATGTTTGGACTGCAAAGTAGTGAGGAACAACTGCATTAAAAGATGTTTGCTCGCTCACGGCATGATGATGACTGCAGTCATTAAAAGCAAAAACCACCAAAAAGTTCTCACCTGGTGGAAACGTGCGTTGGCCCAAACTTCCCGGCTTGCTTGTTCCTCTCGACAATCCCGCGCACATCTGACGTGCAAGTCAAGGACACAACACAGCACTCGGAAACAAACATATCAAGGTAAACACCATCAACATACAAAGACTTGTTGCTGAGAGTATCCTATCAGTTTCGTCCATTTTTGCTTTTGTTTCAGGGAATTTTTTGTAACGGGTTCATGTTTTTCGAAGTTATTTCACCTTCTTTTCTCTATAGCACGTTGAATTACCCGTCCGTCCATTTTCTATGCCGCTTATCCTCATTAGGCTCGCAGGGCTATGCTGGAGCCTATCCCAGCCGACTTTGGGCCATAGGCCGGGTACACCCTGGACCGGTCGCCAGTCACCCGCAAAAATCCTTACTGCCCAGTAGTTGAGAAATGGATGTAGCCCGGCGAAAGCGTTCAGTCAGAACTGGTCCTTGACATGCTGATATGTACCAGAGAGAGACAATTCTCTGAGTTCCTTGGTCTAGGACTAAGACTTCTGGCTCGAGCTACCATGTACAACGGTACAAACGGTCGAGACAGACGGCCGCCCCACAGAGCCTGGGTTCTGTCCAAGGTTTCTTCCCCAGCGGGAGTTTTTCCTTCCTCATGTGGGGTTCCAGTAGCCGTCTGTGGCCGTCATGTGTAAGGTGCCATGCGATGACTGCCGTCCAGACACATTGAAATTGAAATTGTGTTCTGTGTGCTGAGAACCTCGGTTGACAAATGTCTGTTGAACGTCTAGAGCGAGCGGGTGCGAGAACAAACCTGCTTCTCGCCTTTTTCCCACGCAGAGTCTGCACGTCGTCATCGGGCGTTGAGAAACGCTTCCTACGTTAAAGCGATAAAACCCAACGCGGCGAGAATATGCTCATCCAGCCTGAGTCGCACACCCACACAGCTGCACTGGCATGCTAAACTATGCTAACCCCGCTAGCTTCCATTCACGCTCCATCAGAGGAGGTCCCACCAACTCTCTCTGGTGGGTTTTTTTATTTATGATTTCAGCATGTTTACATCAAGTGGGGGCGGTTCAGTGTTTGTTAGGAGATTCCGCCATTAATATATAATATTTCTCCACACGGATGTTCCTTCGTCCACGCGATTCCACGTAAATTCTATTTGTATTGGGCAGCTCCGCGATTCCGCTGCTACCACACGTAGCATGCGTGATATACACATATCCTCCAAGTTGCATCATCATTACACAAACGGCCAATTCATAATTCAGTGCACCAGGACGTTGGGATTGATCATCAAGCAGCCCTGTTGGTCTCCTAAAAGTGTATACGTGTGAGAAATGTCAAGCCAATGCGGCTTACAGAAGTCCTACTTGGTGTTGAGTAACAGCGTTAAGTAATAGAAAGAAAAGTAGCCGCTAACGCATGCACAGTCTCGGCTTTGCTGCAGTGCTCCTTTTTGGCTTTGCTGCCCTGCATCTCCTCTCCAAACGAAACACGACTCCCTGCACCTCGGAAGACCGATGGATACTTGGTTCATCTCAAAATGTGGAGTACAACGCAACTTTAACAGCAGCTCACTGGCTGAGGTGTCCGCATCCCTCCAGGGTGGGGGAGGAGATCAACGCTCCCCTCCTGCCCCCATCGCTGGACTGGAAGGCTTTTAACTGCAGACACGCACACACGCAGGCAGGGCGATTGATGTCAAGTTGTCTATTAATACACTGGCCTGTGGAGTTGCGCTGCAATTCAATTAGGATTTGCTTGTCTTTAAAGCCCGAGAAGAGACAAATCCAATCGGCAAAGACGCCTGGGCAAGGGAGGGGGGCACAGAACCAGCAAAGGAGAAAGAGTGCGAGGGTGACACTGTATGGATTGAAGAGGCCTTGAACGCGACACACACACACAGTATGTAGGCTAGGACACAGTTAAACACCATTGCATACACCTGCGCATCAGTGTGTTGTGCACGGCAACGACAGAGCCGCTTACTGTAATCTCATCAGTGGCACACCATTGGGGGAGAGGTCAACACGCACGCACGCACGCTCAATCACAGGGGTGGAAAGGCCTACAGGGACCGTACAATATGTTTGCTTGATACATGTACAGTATATGCAGTGGTGTGAAAAACTATCCTGACTTTTTGTCACACAAAAGAGTTAACTATTAGTCAAAGAGAACATAATTGCACACAAAATGATGACTGCCAAGACTTTTGGGAAAAGATCTTGTGGACTGACGAGACAAAAGTAGAACTTTTTGGAAGGTGCGTGTCCCGTTACATCTGGCGTAAAAGTAACACAGCATTTCATAAAAAGAACATTATACCAACAGTAAAAAATGATGGTGGTAGTGTGATGGTCTGGGCTTGTTCTGCTGCTTCAGGACCTGGAAGGCTTGCTGGGATAGATGGAAGCATGAATTCTACTGTCTAGCAAAAAATCCTGAAGGAGAAGGTCCGGCCATCTGTTGGTCAACTCAAGCTAAAGCATCTTGGGTGCTGCAGCAGGACAAGGACCCAAAACACAGCAGCAAATCCACCTCTGAATGGCTGAAGAAAAACCAAATGAAGACTTTGGAGTGGCCTAGTCAAAGTCCTGACCTGAATCCCATGGAGATGCTGTGGCATGACCTTAAGAAGGCGCTTCATGCTAGAAAAGCCTCAAATAAAGCTGAATGACAACAAATCTGCAAAAATTCCTCCAGAGCGTGTAAAAGACTTGTTGCAAGTTATGGCAAACGTTTGATTGCAGTTATTGCTGCTAAGGGTGCCCAACCCGTTATTAGGTGCAGGGGCAATTACTTTTTCACACGGGGCTATGTGGCTTTGGATTTTTTTTCTCCCTAAATAATAAAAAAATTCATTTAAAAACTGCATTTTGTGTTTACTTGTGTTATCTTTGACTAA